>VWPW01026223.1:10597-28436 GCA_013389825.1 Crypturellus undulatus | reverse complement strand
GGCGAGAGAGAGAGAGCGAAAGACACAGACAGGGCCAGAGAGAGAGAGAAAGAGAGAGAGAGAAAGAGAGAGAGAGAAAGAGAGAGAGAAAGAGAGAGAGAAAGAGAGAGAGAAAGAGAGAGAGAAAGAGAGAGAGAAAGAGAGGTTTAAGGTTGAATCTTGCCATTATCAAGAAAAGATTTTTTTTTTTTCTCTCTCCTTTTTCTTCTTTTTTTTCCTGGGTCCCCTCTCCAGGTCTTGCAGGAACCTCTGCTTCTTGGAACCCTTCACCTCCTCCCCAATTTCAAGGAGAACGTGCAGCTCATCAAAATTTAGTGCCATGGGTAACAAAGCAAAATGAATATTTAATTGGCGCTTTTATGCAAGACCAGCTAATGAAACCAGTTAAGCACAGAAATAAAGAAATAAATAAACAAATGGAATAAAATAAAAATGAAGCCCCCTCTGACGCTCAGCAAAAAGCTGCTACCGAAGCAGTTAAGCTATTGGCAACAAGCGGCTCCTAATAAACACTCGGCTAATTCTGTAGGAAAAGCACTAATTAGAAAAGCAATAATAATCGGTGTAATTGCTCTAAATTACCCTCCTCACCCAGAAGGGCATTCGGATGCTGAAGCACAGTTGCTCCTGCTGCAGTCCCCGCACTGGCATCACTGCTGCTTCACATTTCTCTGCTGCCCTCTCCAGGTCTGCCAAGGGGGAAGAGGTGCCAAATCCCAGAGAGTGGAAGGGAAATTCCCACCGCTTCCGGCACCCTTAGGAGCACCAAGCTGGCTAGCCCCAAACGCAATCCGGGGAGAACGAAGTATCAGTCTCGACCGAAGGTGTCAAATCCAGGGAATGACCGAAAGACACCTCAAACACCACATTTTTCATAATTCAGGTTATATTTTGGCCATCATGGCCTCCCTGGCTCCATCCCCATCGCGTGCATCACGGTCAAGTGATCAACCTAGATCATCTCCCTCACATAGCACTTTTGTTTGTCATCACCTTCCTTTGCACTAACAACACGAGCAATAATTAACAGACCAACAAACTCTCACTGATCACTTGTCCGTAACAGCCAGCACGGCGTGCACAACAGCAGAGCATTTTCAGAAGAGGAAACTACCTCCCCCGCAGCAAGAGGAGCTCAGATAAGCTCATGTTGACTGGAGAAGGCCAATGTAGAGAGAGCGTTTTTACGTGAATATCCCAACTCAAGCTACAAGTGGTAACACATGAATGTTAGTTGTTGAAATAGAAATATTCACCTCTCCCAATGGTCCACAACCTTCCGCTGGGGCCTTTGGCTGTGCTGGGAGTTGTAAAACAAAATTGGGAAACTCAGTGCTCAAGCCATGGGGGAGCAAGTCTTAGGTGTGGTTGGCCAAGAGCAGCCCAATGCAGCATTCTGGCTCCCCAGCTGTGTTGACCTGCATTTGCAAAAACACTCCTGGTTGCTCCACCAAGTCCTGGACAGGCTGGTCATTATCCAAACCAAGCCCCGGGTTGGATGGTTATCAGCAGCTTCAGTCTATAGCTGGCAGCCTTACATGGGCAAGCTCAGACTGGCCCCTGGCAACATGGTATCTTAATTTGCTTTATTGAGAGCAGCTCTCAGGACAGCAGAGATGGTCTTTTTCCATTTAATTTAATGGATCTTGATGGATCCAGAGAAAGCTATTCCCAGAATAAAGTAAAAAGGTTACAGGCAGTCCCATGATTTTCCTTTAAAATAAGAAGGAAGCAGAAAACCATGGAGTGTCTAAACCCTGGCCTGGTTTTACCCCATTGCATCCTCTGAAAGATGACAACCACACTCCACATTCCCTGCTGTAATTAGACTTAGATTGTTGTTGCTTCCACACATGCTTTGGTGCTATTTGCATTGGTTTAATGGTCCATTAAGCAAATACTGTACCTTGAAAAGTGCTACTTCTCTTTGGAACAATTGCAGCTTCTCCAGCCCTCAGCAGTACTAACTGCCAGTACCAGGATCAATAGCACACAGGTGGCTGAGGACAGGGGGTTGGGGCTTTGCAGGTGCAGGGAGGAGCTTCTAGCAATTATAATTTACCCTGTGGAAATGCTTTCTATTTTTGTGTATTTAAGAGTATTGAGGACACTCAGTTTTTTTTTTTTTTTTTTTTTTTTTTTAATTAAAAGAACTATTTTTTGGAGAACCCAGATTAATTGCAAAAATCTGAATTAGATTGCACTGGAGAGAAGTTTCCTGCATCTTAGGGCTTGCTCAGATGTTTTGGGCCCTGGGGTGGGAAGGAACAAACTGGGGTGGCAATGGGACATCTGCGAGGACAGGAACCACTGAGAAGCAACAGGTCTACGCAAACAGGCTCTTCCCAGAGAGGCACCAAGATAAAAATCCCATTGTCAGAGAAACCATGGGAATTTGGCCACCTTCCTTTGAAGATTTTTGCAAGCTCAACAAGGAGATGCAGCAGGCACGGCAGAGCCCCACACTCCCCCCACTTCATTCCACCTTTAGATGATTTTTAACAATATTTAAAAAGCTCAACTACCCAAGTGGAGAGTATTTTAACCTTTGGGCGCATTACACATTAGGTGAGGCTCAGACCAAGGGAAGGACATGGAAAGGGAAGAGAAGGTAGAGAGGGTGGATGGAGAGGACTCGGGGAGCAGAGCCCTGACCCCGGTGGCACTTGGCCATGGCGACCACACAAGCACCAGGGAAAGTTGAGGTTTACGGGACCAGAGAGCAGTTTTGTGTTTGACGTAATTAGCCCTACTCAACTCTTTCATTTGCCCATTCATTTCTCAAGTGGCCTCTAGTGTCTTAAGACCTGCCTCATTGTGCTTGGTCTGGCAGAGTGGAAAATTTAACTTTCAACTTATTAGTTTCTAACTTGCTGAATAACCTCAAATTACCGGGCATCATCTTTCCCAGAGGGGGAGAACATTTGACACTGCTGGAGCCCAAAGAACAGAACAAGAGATCCCCAATTGGTTATTGTCTTGGCTCAAAGATCGAGAGTCATTTATGACAAAGCTCTAATTAACAGTTTATTACCCGTAACTGATGACAGTCACTTTTGTTAGCATTTAATATTATTAGCTAAAGGTTTGCTTTGAATGGAGAATGAAGTTACCTATGAAATCAGCTTGTTCAGCTCCCCTTGGTCTTCAAGCAATGCTGCCCTCCGGTCCTTTGCTTCTGCATTCCCTCCATGTGGGCCTATTTGTGCCACTGGCTTTTCACCTGACACCAAATCATTGGCAGGCTCTTGCTCCAATTGCTTGGTCACTAAAAGGTCACACGTATATAAATAACATTATTCATTTGTTCTGATGAACGGTTTGGCAACCACACAAGGCCCAGGCAGATCCTTGAAGCCAAGAACGACAGTGGCTGCCATCAGGATTGAAATTTTTCAAGTTCATGTAACATCTGGGTTATTTTGCCAACGAGTAATCATTTCAGGAGATTCTATGTTTTTTTTGCCCCTTTTGCTTATGCACAAATTTAGCCTGGACTGAGGGGATCCTGAACTCCTAGCAAAGTACAAATCTCCCTCTCGAGCACCACAGAAATCCAAACCAGGTCATGGTCTCCTGACAGCTTTTTCTGAGAACCAAATCCAGTTTAGGGGATTTTTAGTTCAATCTAAAATTAAACTTGGATTCTCATCCTCCAGTTGACTTCGTTTAGCAAGAGTTTCCCTGCCCAGTGGTGAAATTCAGCCTCAACAAATAGCCTAAATTACAGGAATGTAGACTAATATTTTAGTAATGGATGGTACTAGGACTAAGCTTTTGGTTGAGCAAGTAGCTTTCCACCAACTTCCACACTTTTTTGGTACAAATTGGCCACCCCTTGTGTCCCTGCTAAAGCCCAACACTCGCTTCATCTAATCCATCTGCCTTTCAGACATGAGAAAATCCTGGTTTCCTCCCTCCAACCTAGCCAGGTCATATCTCAACCAGTAAGAGAAGCCATGGGCATATGCCAGCGTGACCACATATGTGATGTTTCTTCAGCAGGAGATTGCCTTCAGCCTCAGGCTCCATCAGAGGTTTCCTCAAACACTGGCTAGCAAGCAGAACAAGGCAATGCATCCTTAGAGAAACCTATTCAAATCTGCCTATCTAGACAGAAAGCTGACCAAAAATCAAATCCAGACACTTAACCTCTAAACTCAAATTCTTCATCTAAAAGCCAAGAGTTGCCCTTGGTTCCACAGGTGACAAGGCACATGTCTCTTCTCTGATGGAGATTTAATGTTTGTTTCTACAAATGCAATTTCTCCCATTTGCCTCTAGATAACTAGAGCAGTGCTGCTTTTTCTGTCTAGGGGGAAATTTTGCACTTTTTCCTGGAGAAAATCTTCTGTTGGAAACTTCTTGCCGGCCCAAGGAATCGGGAGGGGATCAAAGACGCAGACTCCATGTGAATTAGATCCTGATCCTTTTATTTAGCCCGAATAGTATGCTTATATACGCAAGCAGAAGCAAGCTCTTTAGCCACACGTACGCATACACTACGATTGGTTACGTGCTACTGTCCACGCGTCTTCTACCGCACTTGGTTGGTTGTGGATAACGGGCATGCATTCACAGCATTGGTCTGTGCACAAGTCCTCCTTTCTCACTGACAAGCTTGATTACAGCTCCGTCTCGCCCAACTTTCTCATGCTTGCAGTTCAGGGACTTTCCAGGATCACATTCCTTCAGATCAGGGAGTATCCACTATCTTCTTTAGCTCAGCTCTTTGTAGTCGCTTCCCATGGGAAGGCCTCCGTCCCTTAGATATGTTCCCACAATCTTCTTTGGGAGCTACTCTCCCCAGATGTTCCCAGGAAGCGCATCCACATTCTGAGAGCACAGCAACCTGCTGGTGGCAGTATCTGCCTGCCGGGTCCCAAGCCACAGGGCTGAGGCCTCCCTGCCAGCACCACCACCAGGCCTGGACTACTTCTAAAAACAGTTCTTTGCAGCAAGACAGTTTCAAATATCAGTTGTTTTGAGCAGTCGGAGAAAGGGAGCATCCTTGGTCACCAGCAGGTACCTGGTTGGTGGCTGCTTGGGAGCCATGTGGCACAAGGAGAAAGGAAAGTTACTTTAAGTCAAGTCAGTTTGCAAGGTTAATCTGAACTCCCTGTCGCCCTCCTCTTCCATATAACTTCATCTACTCAATATCTATTTGTCTTGGTGCCCGATATCCGATATGCCAAAGGGTCCCAGCAACAATGCAGATTGTTGCACATGTGGAGACTTTTTCCATAGACAATTAAAAAAAAAGCTGTGAGTGAAAATAACAACTTTAATAAATAATAATAATAGGACTTTACTGACGCTGTGGGTTTTTTTTGTTTGTTTTCCCCTCAACAGAGAGTAGGAGGTTGGGAGCTTTCAGTGCAAGAGCAAGCAGCATGCATGCAACAGCCAGACGCTGAGGCATTGCAGGGAAGTGGGAACACCAAAGCCTCACCTAGAAGGAGCCTTCTCCTGGTCAGGGATATCCCATCAGGAAGGACACAGGCAGCACATGCTCCAGGATCAGGATGCTCCTTACTTAAGAAGCCCCTGAGCATGTCAGGCAGGCAGGCTGGACAGCAGGGTGGCCACCACCTCGTCCTCTCCATTCTGCGTCCTCTGCTGCCATCAGGTGGATGTTTGATTTTATTCCAGTGAAAGCTGCAAAATTCCAGGATGTTTTCCACTTTTCTGCTGGTTGCAACCATCTCATATGTGGGAAGCAGCTTCTCTAGGCTTCAAGCCCTATGGTGACACAGCAAGTTTTCCATGGGAGCCCAGAGAGAGGGTTCAGATACATCAGGCATGGGGGATCAGAGGGATGCTGACTTTACAATCCATATGGCAAAGACTGTGTCCAGCCCGAAAGCTTCCTTGGACAAGGACTGTTCCTATCTAATACCATAATTTTTCAGCAATGTGTCTTCCCAGATGACTTCTGAGAAGTGCTGCAAACCACAGTGTTTGCAGAGAGGTTTAGGCATGCTTTGGCCCTTACCAGGAAAATCAGGGGCTAATTGAAGAGGTGGAAACCACTCTTTTTCCATGCAGCAGCCCTGAGTACTATCTCATATCCTGCTTGCCCAGCAAAACTTTGGGAATTAGATGGAAGAGTCAGCCCATCTGATCCTCACTGTTCTTGTACCCTGAATGCTGCTAAAATGCTTGGTGCTGATGCAATAAGTTGCAAAGTCTCCTTTTCCTATAACTTTTGCAAACAAAATGCTGAGGAAAGGGAGAAAAATGCAGGTAACAAAGCATGATTTTTAACAAGGATATTCCAAGGAAGCATCACCGCTTTGGCATTCGCTGCTTGCCCTTTCAGAGAGAAGATAGTGAAGGAAAAACAGCCCTTTTGCCTACTGCTCCACAACCATTCCTAAGCTGGTAGCAGCTCAGGCCAAGGAGGAAACACCCAACACAACAGAGGGCAGTGCTCAAAATCAGCTTTCAAGAGGGAGGAGCTCAGGCTCATTAAAATCAACATCAGTGAAGCAATTTAGTAAGTCAGATAAAGGCATGACAGAGCCCCCCATGAAGGAACAGGAGAGACCAAGGGAGAGGCAATCACACAAGCTGGCTCTGAATTTTGGGGTATTCAATACTCTGGTGGCCCAAAAGTCTTCCTGGGGCTCCTACCATTCCTCCACCCCTACCACAGAGAGTCTTTTGTCAGCGCCTGAGCATCCTATCAGCAGAAAGCAAGGTCAAAAAAGTAATAATTCAGCCGGTTAACTGCCATCATTGTTCCTTCCTATCTCTGCATTCTTGATAAACAAATTCATAACAAGCTTTTATGGCTCTGTTCCCCGGAGCGGTCTATCAGCCTGCTGCTCAACATGCACGCTCCTCTGCGGGCTGTTGCAGCTTGCCAAGGCCATAGGGGAGCTTAGACATAACTTTGTCCCGGCTGACAAGCATTTTAAAAATCCCTGCTCCTAACCAGCACCAAGCCGTGTTAGATGACTTCTCCCATCTATAACATTATGCCACTAATGCCCACGCGTTTCAAGGTTTTGCCTTTTTGCAGCACAGTAAATTTCCTGGAAACCTTCACATGTTTACCCTTACACATGCAAGGAAAGCACTGCATGTTAGAGTAACATTTATCTGGAGGAAGGAGAGAGGAAAAAAAAAAAAAAAAAGCTAAAAGTTTTGGAGGCCAAGTCCTTGTAGACAGTATAAAACCAAGGCAGTGCCTGTGACTAACAAGCTGGTTCTTCAATGGCTGGAAGGAATTGCTTTAAATAATATACATGAAAAAAATCTTGTGACAAAAATCTCATTACCTTGCCAATAGCCTGAAATACAGTGTGGTTCAAGCCATACCGGAGCAGAGGATAGAAAATCCTTCTCTTGCGAGGGGTATTAGCTTACTTAGGATTATTTCCTTTCGTGTTTATAAAGTTGCAGTGCGAACATGCCCCGGAATATGGACTTCATTAGCTATCTCATTTCAAGATCTGCTGTGCGCTTTCTTTAAAAAATGAATATAAAAATCTGATTTTTTCATGTCTTGGGGCTATCACAAAGTTTTCTTCACATTAAATGTGATTTAAATACCAACAACAGTTGGCTAAAGTCATACTAAATAACCAAACATGACCCAGATCCCCTTTTTATAGGTTCTTCTTGCATGCGCGTTGCTTCCATAAATTCCCTGTGCGTGAGTAGATACAGTGGTGGCCCTTTGCATCTTGAAAGCATTTTCAAAAACTTGTTTCCTGTTTTTTCTCCCAGTTACCACTCAGTGGAATTGAATCATGCTGTTACATGAGGAGACAAAGTCATAGTTTTAATATTTTATAGAACTATATGCATCATCAGAGCGCCTTCTGCATCATATGGGATTTGTTTCCCAAACTCTGCATCACTGCTGCAAAAGCTGGGGTTCCAATTTCCTCTAAATTTAGAAATCCAGAGATCTCCCCAGGAAGGAAAGCAGGGGAAACGGCCAATTAACATGCATGGTCTCTCTATACACTCATTTCTCATCTTAGTGGCACCTGCACCTAATCCAAGCCACCTCCCACTACACCATTAATTTGAACAAAAGAGGTTTCGTCCTTCACACAGACATCTACCACAAAAGTGCTCAACCCAGCGCTGTGCTCAAAGTGTTGGAGCCAGGGCCCTGCTCAGAGGCATGGAAGAAACCCAGGCATCCACTTGATGGCTGCAAGTGCAAGGACCTTGATGGTAGCAAGCGGAGGCACCTCAACAACATCACTGCAACCCTCTATACAACCTGTTGATCTTCCCTTGAATTGCCAATTCTCATCCTTCAACAACACCTAGTAGAAAGTTCTTTAAAGGAGAGAATTTCACTGACTCACAGGCTCTCTTCTTCACGCACTTCAAGGTGGGAGGCTTAGGAAAGAAAACCAGATTAGCCTACTGGCTGAACTAAACATCATTTTAGAGAAAAATGTGAATGAATATGAATTTTTTTTCAAAAACTGAGCTATATTAGCCATAAGGGATCATATCTAAGCAGATGAAGGAAACAGATGCCCAGTCCAGAAGCAGAGGGACAAAATGGATCTTAGTAGAGCCAAGGGAGAATCCCAAACTACTGGTGCCAAAGAATATCCTAAAATTGTCAGAATCCGTAGAACAAAAGGGGAAGCATTCAGTTAGTTATTCCTGTCTCCACCAATTCTGACCTCTCTCACAATCAGGGAAGAAGAGTTTGCAAGGCAGGAGATCTACAGAACATCCCAGCTGTGAGGAACAACATTGGAGAGATGTGATGAGTCAAGTAGGCCCATCCCTGTCTTGGCAGGTCAGGGGAAACCCAGAGGAATTTCAGAGACTTCAACAATCTTTGCCAGATTGATATGAAAACTGCCTCCACCCATCTACAGTGAGCAGAATTATTAGAGCTTATTTAGAGCCCCACAGAGAAACATCGATGCTCAGGAGGGCACTTCCAGGAGTGCTCAGTCATGCAATCTGAAATCAGTTGATAAAGAGCTTGGGCACCCACCTGCTCCAAAACAGAAGCATCAACTTTTCCTGGTCACATGGGAAATCAGCAGGTTATGTTTATTTGCATTGAGCATCCTTGAAATATTTTCAAAATAGATCTCCTACCTAGGGGAAAAAAGCAAAACTCCCCTCAATTCATCTCCTACAGCGTTCAAGGGCAATCAGGAGGGGAGTTGCTGAGACAAGCAAATGCTGTTGTCTTTGCATCAGACCCACAGGGTAATCAGGACTGCCTGACAGAGAAAAAGGTAATTTTTGATATAGCCAACAGTGGTTGACAGATCAGAAAGCTTTACATGAATGCCTTTTAGGGCATGAATGCGAAATTTCTGTTTCTACTGAGACTAGACCAAGACTAGTGGGGTTGCCTATATGAGCTACTGCAGCCAGCTGTGCTTGCGAGTGCTAATCTGGGCAGAGATAGACATCCCCCCCAACCACCAAACAGGCCCTGTCACGGCACTGAGGGTGACCAGGTTAGTGTGGGAAAGTCTGGCAGTGGCGCAGAGAGCATGCAGCTCCATCTGGGAACAGCTGGTGCAAGTCTCATACACGAAACCTCCTGCGAAGAACAAAGACCACGTGCCCAAGAGGGATAGACACAATGTGACCACGGCCATTGGCTGGAAGCAAGGTTCAGCAGAGTGGGCACCCTGCCTATGGGAAGTCAAGGTTGCCTTGCCAGGGAGTCACAAGGTGCTTTAACATACTCCATGCTCACAGTAATATGTGATTCAGCCTTTGTGCATTAGTCCTAGATGAACCTACAAAGGCCAGGCTGTGTTTAGAGACCGAGTAAGCTCATTTCTCAGAAAGGTCCTTATCACTTAAATTAAAAGCAACCCTCTGTTAATATAAACAGTAACTTGCTGGATCTCTGAATTTGCAGGAAGATCAAAACAGGAAGATCTTCATGGAGTAGCAGTGAAATTGTAACTGAGGCTTCTTCCTTGTCACAGATACCACAAATCTCCCCCAAAATCACCTTACACTATTTAAAGACTTTTTTTTGATACTTTACATCCCTTAAATGTTGTGTTTAATGTGTTTAACAAATACTTTTATTCTTCCTTAAAATCTTCCAAGAAGATTCTTCCTGATTTCAGCCAGTCAGGAAAACAACCGCAGCTGGAGCTACAGCCCAGTCCCAGTACTGCCAACACTGCCTCCTTCCCTAAGGACAAGAGCCACCCTTGCAAGTCCCATTGGATCAAAACCAAGCAGCTCCACAGGCAAATGGAAAGGAGCCAGACTGCAATACATACATCCCTTATCCCATATAAGTCACTTCAAACTTTCCATGACTCAGAGCTATGGGCTGCCAGTGGCAGTAGCCCATCAAAACCCCATTGTGGCTCAGTGAAATCAGCCTAGAGCTGAAAGGTAGGAAGATGTGGGTTCTAATCCTGCCTCTGCTGCTGCATCATCAGGTAGCAGGGATCAAGAATTAACCCATGAGCTTAAATTAAGAGCACATAGCATTGACACACACAATACATGTCCAAGTAAAATAAGAGTGTAAAATATTATCCACCAAATTAGTCATTTTCTATCTCTAGGTACAAATCACTCCTCATACCCTCACTCTATCTGCCTTGGTCCTCCTCCTCGCAGATTTTAACAGATCATTTTCTCCCTACTCCTCCACAGTGGTGGTGGTTTGGTGCCTGCCTGGAGAACCTGATGCCTCTGCCATACAAAATAACCTCAAAAAGTACCTTTGAAGGGAGCTGAGTGAAGCTGAGAGCCTTCCCACATTATTTATTAAAAAAAAAAATCTGAAATTATAGTCATGTTATCTCTATCCCACAGATGCAAGTAGTTCATCCCTTTTAATCTTTACTTTTAATTTTTTTTTCCTGTGGGGAAATGGCCAATGAGGGATTTGTCTTATGATAGGGTTCATACTGCCTTATCCACAGGGATAGCGAGGATGAAAAATCCACAAAAGATTCCAGACCCCTGCTCAGTGAAAGGTCAGGCTTGTCACCAACACCAGCCAGACTCTGTGACATTTAAGAGTAGCAGAGGAGGAGGAACATCTCACATTCACCTAGAAAGGCAGAGCTTAGACATCATTAGGTTTGACATTAGCTTGATCCCTGCTGGCAAAAGGTCTCATAGCTGCACATGCGTGGCTACATGGCATCCAATAGATGAATTTCTCCTTGAATTGGGAATGCCGCTTAAACATGCTGTGACCTGGAAAGAAGTCCACCAACTCCTCGCTGCTCCCTCATAATTCAGCCATTTTTCTTCTCAAACAAATGTCTCCTCAGGGATGGAGCTGAATATTGAAGACCTACAAATGCACTTCAATACCTTGCTAACTCATTAAGCTGGTTTTTGACAGGGTAAGTTTAGCCTACAAGACAGCCTGGAGCTTTTGAAGCCAACCACAATCAAAGTAGTCAGCTAATCCATTGCCATCTATTTTGTTGACCATACAGTTGACCACAGTTGCAACATTAGCATGGCCAGAGCTACCTACTGCCCTACTCATTAGCAGCTTTGCAGTACTGCACCCACACAAGCCTTCCAGTAGTGCCAACACCAAGGGGGACAAAGTAGGGAGATTCACGTTACCAAAATCCTGTTTGTTCTACCAATGTCACGATAAATCCTTCTTCCAAGTCTAAACGTTTAACTTCCAGAGCATGTCTGTTCATATGGACACACACAACTTGCTCAAATGACTTAGTTGCCTTTTTTTGTTCCACATCATCACCAATGATGCTTAAAGGTTTTGACTCCATCCATTGCCAGTTCATGTTTAAAGGGGATGCAGATCTGCTGACAGCAGGTAGGGCTCAGAGAACTCACCAACTGCAGTCACTATCACATAATTATGGCATTACTCCAGCAGCTGAAAAACCTGATTAGTCTCCATTTTCAACTGGTTGACAATAAAAAAGGTCTCTTAGCCTGTGCCTTTGGGATGGCACCAAGATCAGAACTACCTTCCTGAATGCAGCGATTCCTCATATTGCATAAGATCAGTAGTTAAACTGATAGTTGCCCTGTTTTACAGTGTCATCACTGAAGACTAGATACTTTTGCTATGCTGTGGGTTACCTACATGAAACAGTCATGTATGCCAACATAGTAAGTTAAAAATACAACAGACACTTGTTGATCAGTCATTCTACACTTTACACTTAAAACTAAGCCTCTTAAAGTTTAACTAAGTTGAAGCAAGTTCAACCAGGCTTTGGATCATCAAAAGCAGGCAAGTTTCAACTCAGTACTCTCAAAGAAAACACTAATCTAATATTCTACTCAGGGACCTTTAGATCCATGTAGTGTTTTCTACACATTTAACAAGAATGACTGCTATTTATCGTGAAAAAAATCAAATAATTTAGGATTTAAACAATTTTTAGAATGAAATCAGGATGCAAAAGAAGCCTTGCAGAGATTCAGTAAAACGGAACATTCTGCCAAGTCCCCCGCCAAATACTGTCTTTGTAGAATGAGATGTCCTATTTGCTGATGAGCACTCGAACACTCCTAAGGTCCTTTAGAGCTTTCTTTCCTTGTGGACATGTAACAGCCCAGACACGCAGAGCACAAGTTGTGCCAGCTCTTCAGTCTTCAGCTTGCGTTGCTTCTAAAGGGGCTATACTGAGCCTTAGCTTCAGGACCAAGAGAGATGCAAAACTAGACCTATGCTCCCATTTCCCCAAATCCATTAACCCTACTCCTGTGCTCCAACTCCTCTTTCAGTACTGTACTAAAGGAAAAAAAAAGTGATCTTTAATTAGCAAAGACACATTAAAAGAGGTCGGATACTGCTAAGGTACTTTTTTAAATGATGGAGTTTCACTGCTGAAGGTGAGCATCACACGCAGCCTCCCAGGATTTTCAGGTCCAAAATTTGCCCTGTTCCACTGAAACTTGAGCATATCTCAATCTTGGCCCTTTGCCCATTTTAACTTCTTACGCAGTACAAACCTCAAAGGCTGAGCACATTATAAAGATATTTGCCCTCGCATCAGTACTAGCATCAGCCTTGCTAATAGCTGTAGGTTTTCTTCCCATTGGGCTATCAGACTCCTGAACCTGTAAAAGGAAGAATAGCATCCTTATCTCAAAAGAAACTATTGTTTCTAAGTTAATGTTATCTTTCTTTCCAAGACTAAATACAAAAAGAGGAGGCAGGTTTATGTTGGTGTATAGCGTACAGCTCAGTGCTGCACATTTGTCTTCCACAGCCCAGGCCCTGCCATTTCCCCACTGCTAAGACAAGAGTCCAGTTGGTGGGACATTCATCTCGCCCAGATAAGAGCCACTATCTGCACTGGCAGAAGGGACAAAGCTGAGCTGCTTCTGCCCTTGCCAACTCTGGAACCAAATACACAATGAAGCACCATGAAGGCAAAGAGCACAAGTATTGCAGACACACAGTTCATCTCCAAAAGAAAATAGTGCCTCCCATCAGGAACTGTACCTGTACTCTTGCTCTTCTCGGTGCTTCGGTAGGAGAGCCCTGTTTCTCTCCCAAGCAGCCAGTCTCGCCTGGCTAAGGCTTTTTTTTTTCACCCCAGACTCCTTCACTGATTTCACAGGAAGGAGTACACCAACACCCAGCCGCCCTGGGGAATCTCCACAGAATTCTTCCCACAAACTCAATAGCTTAAGAACATTTTCTTCTCAAATCCACTCTGTGAAGTCCAAGTATCAACTCTTCAAGGACACATGGCACAAATTAAATTTAAAGTGCTTCTGGATTAACTATGCAGTAGTTTTATTTCAAAGAAATTCAAGAATTTCAGCAAAGTAGGCTTATCTATATACTGTTCCTGTCACACTGTAATCTTTCTGAAGAGTTTGGAGCATATCACAACTGAGAAGTCTGGAATTCCCTGCTCTAGAATAGGGCTCTAAAACCAGAACTACTTCCACTTCTGCTTCCTTGCAAAACACCACATGCTTTAGACCCTCCAGCCTCGAGTAATTCCCAGGTTAAAGGTGATCAATTGCCTAGATAATTCCTTTCAAAAGATAAATAAGAACTGATGGGTGTGCATCCACCCTTTTAAGGGATAAGCTGCAACTGCTGAAAGTTAAATTTAATAATCTTCTCTTCATCAGGTGCACATTGCTCTAAAGCACAATTAATTCATAAGCCAAAACTTTGAGATATTTTACTAAAGCTTCAGAGAAGCCCATAGCTAGATACTGTTAACACAGAAACACCAACAGAATCACTGAAGCTTTAAGTGTTGCAAATTAAAAAAAAAGAATAGTTGTGCAGGAGTGTATGTCATGTCCATTGCCACTATTCCAAAAGGACCAGAATGAACTGGACTTTATTACAATCCCTTCTGACTAGATCTTCCATATGGGGGAAGATCAAGAGCATCAAGGTCTCCCTTCTTTGCATATCCATTATTTGTCATCCATTTTTCTTCTGCCAGCTGACTAGATTTAATCCTGACTACAGTTAATGAAACAACAGCTAATGTAACATCAAAGGCCGTTCTCAGCTTTGAAGTCTCCATTCTAGTTTTTGTACCTGTGACAACATATTATTAGAAACTTTTTCTGCAAACTGAGCTTTCCCAAGAGAAGCAGCATCATCAACCTTTCCTACAGGAAACCTTACAGAAAAGGGATAGAGGATCAGCACAGTGTGAACAGGTTGCAATGGCAAGTGAGTACCCAAGCTTAAGAGATCAGGAAAACACACATTTCATTAGTATTTTCCTACTAGTAACAAACCTTCAGACAAGCAACAATTTAATTCCTTCCCCCTAGGAGGACTTTCAAATACAGCCAGCATGCTACGTGAGAGGGGAGTATTTCTTCTAGCAAGGACAGTACTTCATCAGCTCTTGAAAATAATGATGAAGACCTTGACAGCCCCCCAAATCAGGTTATATTCAAACTTGTTTTGGTAAAAGGAAGATGACTTCATTCTTCAAGTAAAACACTCTGTGTGGGTGGAGCGTAGTTAAAACCTCTATTTCACAATATTTTAACCTCAAAGCCTAGCTACATTAAAACATCGGTTTGCAATGCTAAAAAAAAGCTGTAACTATAATGAAGCATGACGAGTTTGAAGGTTAAACAAAACACTTTCAGTTCACTGTGCCAAAATTCAGAGCTGCTATGGAGGCAGATGATTATCAAACCCCCAAACTTCACACCCTCCTACTTCAACATGACAAGTGAAATATGCTAGGTATGATTTCTACTTTTTACTGTGTAAATTACTCTAAAGCTACTACTCCTGAACATCTAAGTAGTCTACTTTGATGGCACCCAGGCTTTTATTTTTAAATAAAAGATATTCATACTTATTCAAAGCGTTTAAATTAGGCACCTTAGCCAACAGCCTAGGCTCTCTGATGGGAAGCAAACAACTACATTCAGAGCTCACGTCTCCCTGAAACCAAACTGCTGTTTACCTGCAATCAGTCTCAAAGAGGTAAAGTACTGATTAAGCACAATGTCCTGAATGAGAACAAGATAACACTAGAGATTTCATGATATTCAACATTTGTATAACAGCATCTAGAAGCCAAAGCAGGTTGGAGGACTGTGCAAGGCACTGCAGTGCCAGCAGATAATTCCTGCTGGAGAGAGGAGCACCTAAATAGGCAACCTGCACAAAAGGAAGGGGGAATTACAGAGATGATGATCCACCAATCATCCTTACACTTAAAAAATGCAAGATGCCAGGTTTTTGACATTGAAGTCCAGCTATGTAACTGGAAGGAGAAATTTTAAACAAAATTGTGGGTAATTTTGGAGGATGTGGATGGGTCCTGATAGCTGCTTGGATGTGTTCAGATCAAGTAAGAGACAAATCAAAAACACTTCTGCCCTCAGTGCTTACATGAGCTGACTTTTGATTACCCGACTTTGGTAGAACTATGAAAATCAAGATCAGACAGGGCTAGTGCCACATGAGACACCAGAACAGGTACAGGGAATCCCAGTCCAGAAGCATATCAATAACCATTACATAGTCATTTTTTCCAAGCTTTGTGATGCAGATAACCATCTGACTATCCAGGCTAAAGAGTAACCAAGTTGATTAATCCTTCCTTGATAAAGTGTTTATTAGCAAAACTGAAAAAAGCAATTCACTTCTCACTTGTAGTTTGGACTCCGGTACTTGCAGACTGGCAGAGCAGAAGAAAGACTAAATCACATTCATTACGTAACACAGGAAGAAATCTGCATTAAGATGTTTGAGGAAGCACTGGTTGCATTTTGAGGAAGAGCAGAACAGCACTGGGACAAGTCAGAAAGGCACTAGATTCGGAAACGGGAGCAGTTTAAAGTTACTCACGGACTGCCAAAGGCAGTTAAATGAAATACAGGCAAGCAAACATCTCAAGTGCATACTAGTTTCCTTGTTCCACAAAGCTGCTGCAGAAACATTAATGGCGCAGAAGAATACTTTATATGATACTAACAAAAGCCATAAAACTCGCCTTCTACACAGACCAAGATGACTTTGTATGCAGGCATTGCCGCAGGTCCACAGATAATGTTGGTAGTGTCCTTGTACACCAACTACTTGGGAGTACACACACACACACACACACACACACACAAATATCAAGGTTACTGCAACGCTCAAGGTAAAGTGAGTAATATTGCCACGGTTGAAAGGGAACACAGAAACCTGCAGCAAGGAGACGAGAGAATGAGGTCACCCAACTGATTCAAGTTGCAACCTGCTCGTAAATGCAATGGAGTCTTTCACCTAGCCAGTCACTCTTATCTACTAACTGTTTCATAGGTGAAGTAAACATCTGAGCTAGTAAGATAATAATTTGTTTGGTAGAGAAAAAGGGACTACTTTTATAAATCCGATGTAGAAGTCTGTATCACTAAACAAAAACAAAATGAGAAGTGATTTTAACCAAATTAGACCTTTCTAGCCATAACACGCAGGACACTTGTCATTTACTTAGGTTGGTTAGAATGATTCCTATCCCACAACAAGAAATATATATATATATATATATATATATATATATATATATATAAAATTACTAATAATAAACAACAACCATCATGAGAATTAAAACTTTTATTAGTGTATTCACATATTAGGCAAATGCAACACGCATGAAGCTTATTTCTTAGGTTCACAAGTTCTACCAATACATTAGTCTACTGGTAAAACTAGCACAAACGGGTAACTGCTTTGCCAATTTTTGAGATTTGTCTGGCCCACTTTTTCAAGGCTTGATTTTTGGTATTGCTTCTATGCCCTAATCATTATAGCATAAAAATATCCACCACTATTATCAATTCAGTCAACTGATTAAAAGCTGTAACACTGGCCACATTTTTGTTCTCAAAGCTAAGTTCTCACTAGCTGTACTTACAAAGTACAGTGCTAGTGTAATGGATGAAACAGGAAAAACAAAAAGGCAATCCTGCTACTGCCACAATAACAAAAGAATGACAGACAGCTAGATCACAAGATTGTTAGTAAGATGTATATTTTTCAAGTCAGAATAACCCTTCTATACAGTTTCCCAACCCTTCCCCAACCCAGACTTATCTGTAGAATATATTTCAGAGTATTTTTAATATGGTGCAGCTGTAGTGTCCAAAGGTTCACAATAACACGCACTGTCATAAAGAACCTAGAAGTCCTCCTTTGCTGGTTGTATCTCAGCAACCACTATCCTAGAGGTTTTACAGAAGCAACTACTTTTAACAACAAGGCCCATTATGACATTATGAATGCATATGATCTGGTATGCAAGTAATCTATACAAAGCCACTCAGATCAGAAATTTAAAGTTCTGTTTACTGAAATATATTAAGAAGCTGCATCTATTTAAAACCTATACAAAAGAGTGTAGTTTACCCTGGG
>VWPW01026223.1:0-10432 GCA_013389825.1 Crypturellus undulatus | reverse complement strand
AAAAAAAAAAAACAAAAAAAAAAAAAAAAAAAAAAAAAGATCGCAATGATTCAAGACACACACAAAAAAAGTCTCAAATTCATCAGTGCCAGCAATGTCAGCACATCTACTGCTGGCAAAAGGTGCCTCAACTCAGATAGGTAGGGAAGAGTAGACTCCTAGTGTGATGGATACTTGGAATTTAAAATATGAATTCATTTTAGGCCCTGTTAAGCATATAATGTGTCTTAAGATTTCAGAGATGAATCTCAGACATTTCTTTCCCTTCCAATTGAGAGATTGTTTTTTCTTTAAGAAGGCATCAAAAAGTTAACTTTTCTACAAGAAAAGTCTGCTTTTTACGCTTAAAAACTCAAAAGTCTGCTTATATAAAAAAATAAAAGAATAAAGGAGTAGAGTCTTGGAATTGAGGCATTTGCCCCAATCAAAAAAACAAACATCTATTTATGGGAACTAAAATGTAGAACAGAACAATACTGTGATATTTGAGATCATGATACATTACCTGTACATTTACTTAAGTACTCATGTTATTGATAAACCATTAGGACACTCAATTATATACCCAATAAAAACACCATTAAGTCTTTAGAATTGTCCCTTCTTTCTGAAGAAGGCATTTCTATACACTAAGTTTTCATCTAGTATCAGAGTATAGGAAATAGAANTTTTTGGATAGTAAACAGTTCATGGGGACCACACACAAATACTACAACAGACGAGCTGTTATATTAAGTCTGTTGACTGGACTTGATATTTAGCCCATTGGTAATGGAGGAAGGAGTTTTACGACATGCTGGAGCAGCGTACTGAAGGGGAGCCCATCTGAGTCAATACTTTGTCCAACCATTGTAGAGGTCCGTTCAGATGGAGCTCAATCCAGCAAGGAGTGCTCGTTACTGTCTGCCGCCTGCAGAAGGAAGGGGAATAGAAGAGTCAGAAAGCAACTTTAGTTACCACAAAGGCCTCCATCACCTCATCAAGTGTTTCCATCTGTATGTACCACACAAACATAAAAATCTGAAACTATTACATAACTACACTAAGTTTTTTCAGATAGTCCTTGCAAACCACCCCAAACCTGTCAACCATTACAGTCATATCTTCAGTGTTCCAAATAGAGTTTTACTCCGCAGATTAAAACCACAGCAATTGCTTCAAGTGCCGTACCACAAGTCCTACTTTCAAAAAGAGATTCAAAACTGAAGCTGTGCTGGTGTTCACACCACAGTCAGCCTGACACACCTGGTATCATAATCTTCAAAGAGTTTACGTGCACAACTGAGCTTGAATTTAGAAGACAAGTACCGAAAGAGAAGAAATAGAAACCCTTTGTTCTGCAGTCAGCAAGTTTGACTGGCACAGTACAATCACAATTATAAGGAATGTTTTTTTAGAGCAATCATGAAGAGAAACGTAAAAGGGAACTGCACGAGACTGTCAAAAATACTGCATCATGACACAGTACACGGTTACACAGTGTTAAGAGATGTTATCTCAAAGGAACAGCAAACTTTGTCTCCGATTTCCTGTATTTATACTTTTACATTTGTTATGTACTATAGCATCCTCACGCAAACCATTTAAGTAAAAATTTGTTTCCTTTGTCTTCTATATAAACATCTCTTTTTTTTTCCCAGGATAGAAGCCTTTAATTAAACATCACACAGAAAGCCTCAGTAACGCCAAAGGGTTGACAACCTGCACTCACTGTGCAGTGTGTTCTTGTTTTAGGAATCTGCTGTTCAAAAATTTCCCTTCCTGTTTCCAAATTAATCAGGATTGGACATTCTCTACATGAGAAATCCTGTTATTTCACACTACCCACTCCAGGCACAGCAGTTTTCTTGAGCTAGAATGACAGAACTGCTGCTGTTAAGCCCGTTCCTAGTAATTCCAGCTATTCCAAAGTCAAAGGAGGAGCCATAAAGATTCAATGGCAGATTAATAGGGCACAAATACAACCCCTCTTCATTTCTGGTGTCGGCGCTGCACCCCTCTGCTTTAAATAAATCTATTTATATAAACAAGAGGAACTGTAAAGGCAGAAAGGTTAAGTCAGCGAGTGGATGGATTTCAAGAGTTGTCTGTGGTTTTTATGTTTTCTAGGACAAGAGAGCGTCTGGGGTCTGTGCTCTCTCAGCGTTCTGAAAAACACTGTTATCTTAGCCCCAAATGTTGAACAGATGCAAATTTACAGCTTTATGCCAGTAACTAAACTCTGCTCTCTTCTGGCAGGGTTTCCACTGGAACCTTTTCAACTCTATGATCTCTGAAGGGTTTACAGGTTACTAACCAGGATCTGCTGTGCAACCAACACCGTATCATTCAACTTCAAAATCAGGAACAATTTGGATTAAAAAAAAAAGTCATTATGTATTGCAATAGGATATGATGTGATGATATTTCTATTCTTTCAGGGAACATTTTTTAGATTTGTTTAGGAGATTCTTTAAATCACAACTCTAAACTCTCCAAAATAATGAAATATTTAAAACTGCTCAGTTAGTAAAAGAGATGTTTTTCTTTCCCAATTCCCATGTTACATTAAAAACAGGCACCATCCTAAGTTAGTTTTCAGTTTTGCTAATAGAGAATACAATTGGAATCCATTCAAAGGCAGAGAAAGGACTATTTTTTCCCCACTCAAAAAAACATCTTTAGCAGTTGTACCGCATACACACACAGAGTCATCTTATTCCTGCAAAGTTTTTCTGCTACAAGTTCCAAAGTATTTGCCATCCCTTAAACATGTCTCCTCCAGCTGTTTTATTCTGCACAATGGCCTAAGAGTCACTCCAATTTTCTCCCTTGGGTACCATCTACTGAATCTAACACCACATCCTAACCAGCTCCTTACACTCTACACAGAGACTAAAACGACAATAGGTTTAGTAAATAATTATAGCGCAAATATTGGCATTTCTGGATGCAGTCAGTATTTTCCACTGACCACAATAAGCAAGTAGGACTGATCGGTGAACTTTGATTACACTTCTTGCTCAACAGCTAACTTCCATGCAATGCCAAAATCAGGTTAGTCTTACTGACTTAGAAGATCCATAGTTAAAGGGAAAGGAAAAAAAGTGTGTGTTCAACTTGCAGAGAAAGTATCTACAGTAATGGCAAGAAGCTTGTACCTATGGCTTTGGAGCCAGACAGAAACAAAGCAGTGCCAAAACAAGAAAGTGATTAAATTTAAACAGCACAGATTTTTTTTTCCTTACCTGTATTCAGCTCCCCATCCTTTAACAAAGCTCATTCTTATGGTACACATTCTAGTAAGCTGATAGACTGCTTCAAAACCCTGATTCACAGATTGAGCCAGAAGAGCAGCAAATTCCTGGTTATTAAAGATTTTTAGATTGCATCCTACAAAGAAAAGAATAAAAAAACAGAGGTACAATTAATGTATACTCACACTAGCTACACAGAAGCCCAAAACTGAAGAAACCCCTCCTATGTGTCCAAAGAAAAGCAAATGAATACACACACTGGGTTTGGGGGGGGGGGGAAGGATAAAAGACCTTTTCAGGCTACTAACCTGGTGGAATTTTGCACACAGTTGCAGGATGCCAACCGTATCTTTGATTACAGTTGGGGCTCTGAACGAAAATTGCACTATCACTTAGGCACTCAGCAAAAACTTCTCCCCCAATGTAGTAGAGACGTACTCCCCTTCCTGTAACAAACCCAAAAGAACTTCAGTTATGATATGACCCAAGTAGATTCACAAACAAAGGAAGGTTGTTTTTTCTTTTTTCTTGACCTCCAGAGAAGGCCAGGGTTTTTCTTTAAAACAGCAACAGAAATCAGTTATCTAGATGACCATACTGCTGGGCTGACTGCTCTAGCAAGAGTAGAGCACAACTAGCTTGCATTTTTTTCCTCTCTCACAAACACACACCATTTGAAAGAAAAGCGTAAAAGTATTTGGTCAAGAGGGAGCTTGAATTTCCTACCACGAACAGGTTTGCAAACAAGTCCAGGTTGGGAAGCAGCAGTATGAATTTAAGCTCTACCCAGGACAGTGCAGTCCTGCAAGGCACTCAAAGGCCACAATCTGCCCACAGGGCGCTTGTTTGGCACATCATCTTCCAGAAGACTGAAAACAGCTATGCGAGCAATAAAAATATCTGTACAGGTGAGTGCTTTGTCCTGTGCCTGCTCTCAGCCTGACAGCTGTGACACTGCTGCTGCCACCACCTTGGAGGTACTAACAGAGGAAAGACAGCAACTCCTTTCATCTTCAGCCATCACTAAAACTCCTCCCTATCGCGACTGGCGGCTGTACCAGAAGCTGTTACATTTCTTTCTCTGGGTTGAGCAGCAGGGACTTCTGCTAAGGACAGAAGTGAAAAGATGCAGGAGTAAGTCATGCTCTCTAGAGCAAGCCTTAAGGGAGATGTTCAACTGCTAGGTGCACAAAGGTAAAACATGCCCAAAGGACAGCTCTGCTCATCCTGCTTCCATCGCCTCAGTTTAATGGCTAAAATAAGATCAAATAGTTAAAAGATCAACAATTTTTACCTATGTGTCGCCTTGTCATTTCCACTGTAGCATTTCTGTTTACATTGGAAAGCAGACCTAGAAAAATTCGTTCTGAATTTGATGGAGCTGTAAAGCCATCTACAGTCAGGGAAGGTTATGAAGCATGGAAGGTTGCTCCCACTCTTTGATCCAATTCGAAACATGCTATTAAACACCAGAAGGCAGGTTCTGAATAAGTAACTGGTTGCAAGTCTAAAAAAAAAAATATATATATATATAGAGACACAAGCAAATAATAAAAGTAACGGAGAATCTGAAATTGAAAAGAAATCTCTCCTCCCTGTTACTCATCTCCTGCAGGAAGGAGGGGTGTAAACTTCTCAAACTACTCCAATCAAATTTTGCTTGACATTATTTTTATCTACCCCAACAAACAGAATGGAATTCAAGGGATGGGGGATAAGGGAATATAGGAAAATAGGAGAGGATTACAGAAGGAGAAGAGGTGACCTAATCTGACAGCAGTCTATGTACTTCAGTACCTGTGTTTTTGCTCAGCAAAATAGTTTAGCTAAACAGAGTGACAAATAGTGAATAACAGATATTGAGGCACTTCTGTTACCCTTCTGTAGCTTGCAAGGATTTTGGCGATATTAAAGTGAAATTATTAAACACTGAACACACAAAACAAAATTGATAAATTAGAAAGTGATATTCCCTTATTTTACGTTATTTCCATTTTTCCTCTCCCTCTTACAAGGCACTTCTAAATTCCTTTTATTCTCCTTTCCACACCTCAGCAATTTCCCTGTGCATCTTCAGCTTTTGCTGCATTACTTCCCCTTTTAACCTGGCCTAATTACTCACTCTACGTTCTGAACAGCATGTTCCTGTCCTATCAGCTCCCCATTCCTTAAACAAATCCCAGGGAATCCGATCTTCCCTAGGCACTTGTACACTCAGCAACGGCACCTGATCAAAGCAGGTTGGTAGCTAATGTGGGAACAACTATTGTCTTGTGGTCCCAGGTGAAGCAGTGCGTTAGGAGAGCAGCAGAACAGTGAGACAGCAAGTCTGGGGAGCACTCATGGGTCGGGGAGGTTTGATGGCCCCCATAAGACTAGTTACTGCCTTTAAGTTGCCCTTTATGTTATAAAGGCAGCTCCTGCCTTTCTCTTTGCTAGGAGCTCAACAGTTATGAGGGTAACTAGCACCCGTTATTAATCTAAATATATTATGTTTATTGGGAAGCAAACCCAAAGGCCTCCTCCTACTCTCAATCTTTTGAGAACACATTTTTAACATAATTACATATAGAAAGGAGTGATCACACAGAGAAACAATTGAAAGTATTTCCAGCTTACCCAGGCTGTGATTAACTGGGGAGAGAGTACTAGGAGATAGCTCTGCTGGAGATCCTGTTGGAGCAGAACGGATGGTTTCAGAGCAAATGATTCCCAGTATTTCAAATAGAAAGGCATTACCATTATCTAGGTACTAGCTTTACACTACAATTACTTGGAATTAAGAAACCTCACAAATCCTACAACTGTTTTTCCAGCATGTCACATTGTCATTTTAAATTAAGACATTTAATTTTCCAGACACCTGGGAATTTAAACTCTGCTTGCAGAGATTCTGTTAATTTCTTAGTATCACATTTGGTGGAGATCTCATTTCATGTACACTATGTGAATATATACTTATACACAGTATTTATAATCCAGTGAGAAATCAATGACTTCTTCCAAGATTCAATGAGAACAGCTAAGAAAAAGTGGGCAGAAAAAGACAACTGAAATTACTTCAGTATTTTCAAAGAAGAGGGTTTATCTCTAGAAAAGAACAAACTGCATTTCCACATTTGAGGAAAGAGGAATAACCTCAGAAAAAAATGGATTCCCCGATGCAATCTGAGCACTAGTAGGCAAAACTTAGGTGCAAAAAGGGGTTGCACAGAAAAATTCCTACACTTACTGCTGAAGCCAGGGTTTTAAGGTACCTACTGTCACACAGTGGGAAAATATTGTAGTTCTTACATAAGCTAGTGCAGTTGATTCCAATTAACTGAAAAAAGAAGCTAACATTAGCTAACCAAAAACTCTCAAGCCTGCCAGCACACAGCAGGAGATTCTTATCCAACACGATAACTATTCTTCATCCAAGGCCAAAGTCAAACAGATTATCTAGACACAAAGACACTACTACCCTTTTATTAGAGTCTTCTATAAAAGAACTCATTTGAAATATGGCAGAAATGATAAGGTATCAGGGACGGGTTCTCAGAAAGTAGCTTTTCTGTAGCCTTTTCAGGCCTACAGACATCTTGCCTCCAATGAACCTAACATCTTCCTGCTTGTCTTCAGCAGGGAAAGCCAGGAGTAGGTTGAAAACAGCCAGCTTTCAAAGTCTATTTGAAAGCTTTCCCAGCAAAGATTTCAGATTTGTAGGTTTTTGTTATGAATTAAATGAAAGGGACTTAATATGGCACAGTATCTTTAAAAACATGGCCCTAGCAGAAGTCATATTGTCCACAAAAAAGTGATAGCAATAATTTCAAGATCAGGTTACACAGAGGGCTACCATCCTCATCTGAGCTACATTCATGACACTGTATAGATGAATCCCAGCTAGTAAACCCTATTCCTGAAAATGGTAAAGAGAAATCTTACCTGTATCCATGCTTTGGTTCAACTGCTGGTCACTTGTCTCTCCATCTTCACTGATGTATCCTGGAGGTGGTGTTTCTGTCAAAAAGATATCTATTGGTTCAATGGCTGGAGAAATTTGTAAGATTTAGCATTTTGGGGTTTTGTCTTTAGGTTGCCATGAGCCTCTCATGTTACCCAAGCACCGAGTTAGAATTTTACTTTTCAGGCCTTTTTTCCTTCCAGTAGGACTTCAGACTCATTAAATGTCTCATTGTCTACGTAAAATGTATTCTCTTGTACGCCTATCAACTGGTAACTGGGCAAAGTTACACAATTTATAGACTATCCTTGTTTATTCCATACAATGCAGGACACACTCACTGAGTAACAATTTTGCAGTTGTGATCAATAGCTTTCACGTTTACTAGAAGTTCAAACAAGAAAAACATCTGGTGATTTCTAGAGAAAAATACAAGCTGCCTTATGTAGTAGAACCATAGGATCAAATACCCTCCCACAGGTTAGAAGCTTCTAGATTTAATAAAAAACAGCTTCAGCCTCCCCAAACTATTTTCCTTAATGCCCAACAATTAATTTCACTCATTAACTGCAGCNATTATCTAACCAGTATCACTTCAAAAAACTCTATTTTTGCGTTTATTATTCAACTTGTAAGTATAAAAAGGAACATCTCTTCTTTCAACTAACTTTCTTTTAAGAAGGTGCTTTGCAGACTGAAGTAAACTCTGTAACAAGTTTGAATCATTTTGATACTTGAAACTGTCTCTATTTGTAGAAAAGGATCTAAAAATATCGGAGAGCATAGCTGTTCTTTTTCTCCATTCAAAAATTTACTTTGCAATCCAGATAATGAGTTAACCGACTGCTGTTCAGGAAATAATTGTCTTTGAACCAGACAAGTGTCTTTTCCTATAAATTAAACGCAGAACCTCAGTTTCTTTAAAGAAAGTGTTTGATCATTAACTAATCTCTACTACAGCCATAGAATTGTCATTGAGACAGAGAATAAACACATTTAATTACCATGTTATCAAAAAGCAGAAATGTGAAGCTAAAGTTTTTCACTTAAGAATTAAAATCAAATTTTAAGAAGTATGCCAGAGATTCACAGCAAGAGAAGATCAGAATGAAGTCAGCAGGAAGAAACTTGGTTAAATAAAAATGAACTGAAAAATTACCTCTTTTGTGCATTCCATAAAACTATCGTGCATAATATTAGAGATTCATGACAAAGAAAACTCAAATGAGCATTTAAAATGAAGATTAAGAAATATCTTTGCAAGAAGTACGATGATAAAAAATATGCCGTTTTAAACATTTTTATACAATAAAGTGGCTTCCACTCACCTCTGAGTAACTTGTTATAGTTAAACCCACAGCTAAAGGTCAATAATCATTTCCAATCTAACCCATACCTCCTGTTTCCAGTTGCTAATCTAGGCTCTTTGGCACAGACATTTTCCATATCTAGTCTAACTGAACAGATATTTCCCCCACCTAGTACTATTAATACAGCTTTTGGGTCAGAGGTTGAGCACAAACAGCTGGAAATGAGTGCTCAAGTGTAGCATTAAAAACCCTTAGCAGAGGGAACGCTGCCAAAATTGTGGACAACGCTGTTCAGCATATGGATAGTTTGGAAGGGAACACACTGCCCCAAAAGGCCATCTCAGTGCTTCCATGGTCACCATCTGCCCGACAAGCATATGGTATAGGTGTAACCTAGGGCACAGGTGATACCAATCTTTATGTAGACTGAGTATGGAGACAGTGTCACAGTGTGGAGGTACCACAGCCATTACTCGGGTCTGCAGCTAAAGAAAAAGGATCTCTGTAGCAGGCTCTGAAGACACGAGACTTATCAGAACCTGTTAAGCACTTCAGATTAGTTAGCCAGGTCAAATAGGGCAAGACTCCACAATATGAACTGAAAAGGGGTTAATGGCAAGGAGAGGAAAAACCTCTGCAGAAATTCAAGCTGTGGGGAGCTGCATAAGTATTGGAAAAAACAACGTGAATACTCACAGCCTCCTTCAGACTGCTTGCAAATTACTATCTAGAGTTGCTTTAGCTCATTTACCTAATGCAGTGAATTTTCAGATGGTTGTTTTCCAGTAAGTTGTTTGCACACACTATCAAAAGCCCTCAAACTTGAGTGGGGGTGTAAAAAAAAAAAAAAAAAAANNATGTAGGAGGGGGATTAAAAAAAAAAAAAAAAAAAAAAAAAAAAAAAAAAAAGTTTAAAAAGCAACACCAACTTCCAATACTTTAAATTGCTCTCAAAAGATTTGCTTTCCTTAGCTGGAACAAGTGTGCCACCAATTAAACAGACCAGATATCAAATATACTGAGATTTTAGGTGCCATTTCTGAGATATTTAAGAAAATGCAAACATCCTTCTGCTTACAACATGTACACACACTTTGTACACTACACATTTTGATGCTCAAGGTAGTAATCTTATTTTCTGAATTTTTAGCATATTCATCAGTTTTTGGATACTGCAAGGTAGTTGCATTAAACATTGGTGAGAAAAATTCAATTTTGAGTGGTTTTACACTCTAGGCAACTTCCCGAAGAGACAGGAAACAGGAACTTAGGGCAGGAAACAGTTGCTGATTTCACTTAACAATATGGACATGTGCATACGTGTGCTCAGGAGCGGCCTGATATTTGCTTGGGGTGGGGACGAAGCAAACAGGTGGAGGAGGAATTATTTCACCGTCCCATGTTATTAATATTGTTCGTTCATATTAAAAAAGGACACGGGTATATGGACATAACAGGAGCAAACACACAAACAGACTTTCATCAGTTGCAACCTGTAGTTTGAGAATAATCCAAAACTTTAAGATGACAGAACAGTGACATAAATATATGATTTGGAGAAAACCTTTTATGTGCTAAGAAAATGAGCACCAGTTTACTACTCAATCTCCAATATACAGCATTTGGCATCCCCTATATATTTTGTAAAACAGGTTTAAACCATGAGGCAAAGGTCTACTTAAATTCACTAGTGTTTTGAATCCTAAGCTAGCTTATTGTATTAACACAACTGCACATGTGGTTTCACACAGGGCTGTACTTTGCGAATAACTATGATCAGATATTTCAAGAGGAATATATCCATCCACAAAAAATCAAGAAAATAAAAAAGCGTGTATTTGTGCATCTTCCAAGTCATTTGATCAATTAGGAGGATGAAATTCCCATCTGTGTTCAATGGTACTATGTTAAGAATACTGTTTACAGTTAAAGTTAAGAAA
>VWPW01026220.1:48164-107872 GCA_013389825.1 Crypturellus undulatus | reverse complement strand
TCTGACCTTGGCCGTGCAATACTGTTATAGAATCATAGAATGATTCATAGGTTTAAAAGTGAAATCACCAGATGAGAATACTTGTCATGACTAGAGTCAAAAGCTTTGCAATATGTTTTCCTCCTCCTTTCTTTAGAGGCATTTAGAGAAACCTTGTTCTTCCTGTACTTTCTAAACACATTAGTTATAGGAAATTACTTAGTATATTTTTTACTACAGTGTGTCAAGAAGAGCAAAGGATGTAAATGAGTAAAGGAAAATGACATTAAGGCTGACACTATAAAGAAATATAATAAAAAATACCCATGTATAACAAATAGCCATGCTTCATAATATCTGTGTTTCTCCCAACGCCTTTTTGAAATTGAGACATGTTGTCTAATATACAATTAATAAATCAATGTAATGATTTCTGAAAACACTAAGGAGCAATCAGGAGGTTTGGATTTCAGCTAAACTCCAGTAGATTACTAATACTATGAGTTTAAAAAGTATATTTTTCTTCTTCAGGTGATGTTCTGCACATGTGCAACTTGAGAACATAAGAACTGAATTTTTGGTCAACGGGGGATTGCCTATCATTCCTTCAAAAACTATTAGAAAGGAAAGCAGGACACTTTAGGAAGATCTCTTCTGGGAGACAAAAAAAAAGGCACAAAGAGCATTAGTCTTCAACAGATTGCTCTATTTGCAAAGAGAAAAGTAATGACTGAAAAAAGATATTGCTAAATGATCTTTTAGAATAAGCAACGTAAGTTAATACATTTTTGAATAAGAATATTATTTTGGAAAACATTATTTTAATATTAGAATAAAATGTCTTCATGGCAAACAAGAAACTTATTCCAGAAGACTTCAGAATAGTCTATTTGGATAGTCTCCCTGGGCATTAGAAAAATTATTTAATGAATACCTATGTGCTGAAATTGTTAAGCAAACGTCTCATATGGTGTCTAAGTTAAGGTAACAAAAACACTTCTGGTAAATCTGGTAATATCAGGGCAATTTGCAAACCCAGTTGTTAAAATATTATAACATTTGAATATTCATGTATATTCCGTTTCAGCAGATTTCTTCCATTGTCTACGACTAAAACAATAATACATTTGGGAATATAGTCACATCTCAGTCCAGCTCCTCTGATGATATGTCTTTGGAATACAGTGAAATCTGTATGTTTTTCTGCACAGTATAAGGAATTGTAAAAGGTATGTAAGACACTGAGAACTGAAACGTTTCAGCAACTGTATACCAACTGTAACCTGTCAGAAGGCTTCCAAAATAAATCGGAAGCATATCTAATCACAGATTTCCTGTGCCAGCTCAAGTAATTGTCCATTATTCACTTGCTCCAAGCAGGATAATCAACATCTCGATTGTATCCTCAGCTAAACAAAACTTTATAAAAATGGTAATAAAAATACTTGTAAAGAAATGGGTAACCAGAAAAAAAAACTCCAATTAAAAAATTGCCATTATATATGCACACTGAAAGAAGGCACTTAACAATGACTTTTTATTATCTTTCCATAACTATACAGACGTTTATTTGATAATTTAACCCAAAGGGAAAATACCTGGAAAACATGGTCAGAAGAAGTTAAAATAAATGTCTTTGTTGTAAAGTTGTCTTTTATTTTCTTGCTGAACTTTTTTTTTTTTTTTTAATTTAGGGGGAATCAGGGAGAAATAATTACAACCAATTTAGTGAAGTCTTATACAAAATCCCTGATATTATCCAGTTTAAAAGAATGCTAAAACTTATGATTTGGCATGCAATCCACTGCAGTCATGAAGTAAAAGCTAAATATCTGCCAACCAGCAGCAAAAGCAGGGCTGCTCCCTGTGGGAATTTTACCTGGAAGCCAAGGTGGCCACAGTGCAAGTAGTGTTGAACAGAGCAGAGATGATGACAGCAGGATGTCCCATCCACTGCTGGTTTGGAAATCATCAGCCTATGCAGGGTGATAAGTCAGCCCTCAAGGTCCATCCAAGTAATCCAAAAAGCCTCAGAATGAGCAGGAGATAGTTTGGACACAACTACAGCACAGCTCAAACTCTGATTAGAGGAAAAGAGCTAAGATTAAATGGGGCTGCTGGATCAGGGTGAGAGGGTGTTGGCAGGGGGTCCCAGATGAAGGTGGTCAACATAGTTATGCCCTGGCTGTGCACTCAGGGTCCTCACAGTATCTTCAAAAGAATTAATTAATAAAATCTGTTTGATCAGTCATGTTTTGTTATGTTTAACTATCTAATATCTATATGCAATATAGATTTACCCATGAAAAAGGAAGGTAGGATGTGAATAAACAGAAATCGTAACCCTGTCACACTTATTCTGTCTGTGTTTTAGTAATTTGACATTAGAGATTTTTTTTGTCCAGAAATTGTCTCTGGTCTGCCAAAAAGCATAATAAAATGATCTCAGAATTACCTAGATACCAAATGTTCAGTATATTCTCATCCTCCATATTATTGAGATCCTAAGGAAAGGACTAACAAGTACATATTAGCACTAACCCCAAAATGATTCCAAGACTTATCAATATCTCTCCAGTGGTTTCTGACAAACTACATACAAGGACAGGTGTGATAAATCTGTGCAAACAGATAAACCATAAAAATTGCAAGGAAATAAGATGCAATTTTCTCTTTAAATCTTTTGAAGTTTTTCCATAGGTATATCTGACTTTGGAAGAATAATAAACAGGTGTCCCTCGTGCAAGCATAATCTGTTAAATGAAAGTGGCAGCAAGATCTTGCACATTTTTGTCCAAAGTATCACTGAAAGTTTTTTTTTTCATCAACATGCTTGCAAATTTGGAACTGATGAGAGGGATAAAACCTTGAAAGGCGATCAGATCTGTGACATATTGAGTGAGATATGCTCCTCGACCTATACTAAAATGTATTTTGGGGATAAAATTAAGGTGGTTGGGTTGTCATTTTCTTCCTTCCTTCTCTCAATTAGAGGTTTTCAAATACACTAGCACATTGTAGTTGGAATTGTGAGCCTTGCACTGTCCTGTCAGATATAATTTCGCAAGCTTTATCATACAGATACAAAAAGCTATGAGGCCCGATTCTTCTTTAGAGAAACCGACACTTCTCAGAAACAGAAATGTCACAGAAAGTAGTCTCTTGGGTTATAGGAACCTTTTTTACTGACAAGAAAATTTGTGCATCCATGGAAACTATCAAGTTGCTGATGACTTTTCATTCCCCTGCTGAGATAAAAGTGAATTTTTCTTTACATAACACCTCAGGTACTGGCAGAATGAACCTGTTCACTCATGAACCATTTCTTGGAAAATGTGTTTTTTTTCAATGCAAGAGTTTCTGAACTCAGTTTACTTGAGCATTCTATGAACACCATCCTATGAATGATATCTAATACCCACCGATTGTAGGAGAAGTAGTTTCTATTTCCTTGGCCACAAATATAGATTTAGATATAATTTAATTTTAATGTCCTCATCCTGTTTCTCACCCCCCTAAAAACTCTACAGAAGTGTTGTTTAAGGTTTACTCTTGATCACTCAGCCCTCTGGCAGCCTGGTCTGAACTAGTAGTGGTAGCAATCACAAGAGTAAAAACATTTTAGGTTCTCAGGAATGATGGCTGTTTTTGAAGCAAATGTGCAAACTGTCTTGAAAGCTCAAGGCAAGGAGGCAAGGAAGACTAATGCTTCCTTGCAACTTCATATATATATATATATATTTATATACATACATATATATATATTTTTGTGCAGGTACTCTCAGATTTATTTTCATGTCTGCAGATGTTTAATGTGCAACAGATCCAAATCTTTCTGGATATGTTTGGACTGCATTTCCCTGCTTCTGTAATCCCCAAACCTCTGGTAGTCCTTAGTTTTTCTCTAAATTCCCCCTTCTCAAGCAATTCCTCCTCACCCATGTATTGTCATCTTTATTATAGTTGTTCAAAAAATTCCCTAAAGTGTGTAAGAACTGGTATAGCTCAGAGCTGTTTTGAGGAAGCTTAGAAGTTATCAGAACAGACATACTGTTTTCCTTCTGTTTGTTTTTGAAAACAAAATAGAACTGGTAGTCCACTGTCACACAATTGTATATAAAGACACTGTAAGCTTTTCCATGACAAAAATGAGGAGGAAGTTGAATACTTCCCAGAGATCAAAAAATCATCCTCTAAGCCCAGTTCCATAGACCGTTACTGAGAAATCAAGCTATGGCTAAGATGTCTGTGTTTTCTGAAGCAACAGGCTAACTTCATGACAAGCACAAATGGGTGAGTCAGTTACTGCTCCCACTGGTAGAGGGTGTAGAATAGATATAGCCCAAGCAGCTTCTAGAACCATGCTGAGTGAAGAGTTTGTTCTGTTAAATCAGATAATTTTTCATTTCTGGGTGGAGAAGGGGCTGGAAACAATCTGTCTTTGCCAAAGCTGTTGCAATTTTTCATAAAAGGTATGAAGTTCCAACTCCCAGCTTCTTCTGTTGGGTAGATTTCATGGGCAATTTTCTCTATCATAATTCCGTATTTTCTGTTGAAAGACAAATTATGGCAGAAAATTCCCAGACAGTTTCACTTGAAGCACACTACTTAGTGTAGTGTTGATTGATTTTTACTCTGTTCTGCTGAGGAAGTCTGACTAGCTTAAGACTAAAGACTCTTAGCAGCACAGTTGAATGATCAACACACATTTCACTAGCTGCCATCCCACCTGGCAGCACACCCAGCTGCCATCAGTAACAGCAAAGGCTCTTGCTATAGAGGAACAGAGATCTGCAAAAAGCATATAGGTAATGAACATTCTTAACCTTTATTGAATTGAATTGGAATTGAGATTCTTTACAAAATGATTGGGATGAAATTATACCAAAGCAGTTTTAGTGTTTGCTATTCAAATATGCTGCTGCATCAACTGGCTTATTTCTCGTCAGTATTGATGTGTATCTGTGTGTATGTTTGTCAGTAATGATGACAAACTGGTACACAGCTGCCATATATGTGCATTGCTAAAAGGTAGCAGGATCTTCTTCATCAAAGATATCTCCTTCATTAAAGATAATAATAAATGTATATTGATTTTTACTTCAATTTGCTTCCATCATCTACTTTTATTGATTTACACAGCCAAAATTTTTGAAATGTCTTCTTCTATTTTTCATCACTCATGTCAATGCCCTACAAAACACAATGGTTTTGACTGTCAAGAGGACTTTCTGGAATGATCTGATTAGTACCTGCACTTCCTATCTTGACAGAAAATTGATCATAATCTTACACAGCTAACTACCAAAATCAGATTTGTGCAGCTGGTCTATTGAAAGTATTTATATTCTCCTAGCTATAATTTTAGATGTCTCTTGTTATCTACCAAGTATGTTCAGGTCTTTCAATACTTGGTCGACATAATCTGTGTAGAGCTCTGATTCTTCAAGTACTGCATTTTCCCACAATTTTGAATTTTGAAGCTATGTTGTTTTGCTTAAACTTTCTTACTTCCCTCCCTACCCCAGCTCCACCAAAACAAAAAAACTCCAATCAAACCAAATGATACATTTTTTTCCCACCTCTAACCTAAAATGCCACTGTCTCTGGTCATATTGGCTTAAGCAACCAATATGAAGGCTTCAGCACCATCTAGCTAATTCCTAACATAACGTACCTCATTGAAGAATTTTTGTAAAACCTTTGGCAGTGTTGTGTGTATATTTTTAGCAATGTTGCACACGTTCATTTTTAGTCTTCATGTAACAAAATGAGCTCCAGTAGCAAACACAAGACTATCTGGAGGGACAAGCATTAGTAAGAGGGTGGTTGGTTTTGTGCTGTGGTGTTTGCACCTTGTGACAGACATGGCAGTGCTGTCCCTGCCAGCGCTGGTTATGCCACCAGCCACTACTCTTCTCCATTGACACCCATAAAACAGTAACTTTACCATGAAATAGACTTGCAGTTTCATTCTGAAGGTTATATAACACTGTAAATATTTCAAGAAAAATCCCAGGAAAGAAGAAAGATGGGGAAACAAAGCTGCAAGTATTGAATGCCTAAATTTGCATTTTACTGTTTCAAGTTATGATATGTAAGGGAAATGATATTAAAACTGTCATGCCCTATAATAAAACACAAACAAGAGCAGAGAAACTCTGTTCTTTTTAAGTCACGGGTGGTCTGGCAAGTATACTTGTTATCTGCAATAATTTTTTTTTCTTTCTTTTGCTGTACTATCATACAAGCATGATATTTACAGTGTCTAGAAGACCTACAAGATTCATATTCAACTCACTTGGTATCTTAAAGACTTCTCTACTCTACTGCTCTAGTAGAATTGTAGTTATCTACTGCCAAGGTAAAAATTTGCTGCATTGCTGAGACTGCTTCTTTTTCTGTTTTGTGCACCTCTGCTATCAAGCAATATGCAACTGGAGTACTTGAGTAACAGCTTCATTTAATTTTCATAGTGTCAGGGGCATAGTGCAATTTTCATATGGAAATTACACAAAAATCTGAGCATTAAGGGACCTAAGATGCTTATGAATAAAATCCTTAAAGTTTCAGTAAGATACGACTTATGCATTCAACAGGGTAGATTTTTTTTCAGTTACTTAAACTAGATTTATAGTGTAGATAGAAGTACTTATAATATTTAAACTGACTTTATTCAGCCATGGTGAAGTCACATCTGGAGTTCTCAGCCGAGGTGCGGTCTACCCTGTATAGGAGAGACATGGAGCTACTGGAGTGAGCCCAGCAAAAGGCGGCTGAGATGATGGACTGGAAAATATCTCATGTCAGGAAAGGCTGACAGAGCTGGGCCTGTTCAGCCTGGAGAAAAAAAGACCAAGATGGCGATCTGATCTACGTATATAAATATCTGAAGGGAGCCTGTCAAGAGTTTGGGACCAGAATCCTCTCAGGGGTGCCCAGCTATGGAATGAGAGAGAATGGGCACAAGCTGAAACAGATGGCTCTGTGGCTCCATCTGAACATGAGGAAAATCTTCTCTCTCATGCAGTCAAGACCTAGAACAGGTTGCCCAGAGAGGCAGTGGACTTCTCTTCCTTGCAGATATTCTAAAGTTTTAAGGACATGTTCCTGTGTCACATGCTCCAGGTGACCCTGCTTGTGCCTTAAACCTGAATTATCCTGTGATATTGTGTTTTTCTTTTTTCAAAAAATATGGAAAATCACAACTAAATTACTTCATAATTGGTATTTTTTTTTGTGGTAGTGAATTTTGATGAGGATCTCTGTTTTGAATAACATGGAAAAAATGTTGAGATAATCTCAGAATCCACAGCTAAAATGTATGCCTTTAATTTATTAGAAATCAGTTTGGTTTTAGAGTGTTTAGTAACTCTAGGAGGTAGTTGAATAAGATCTTTTTCTTTATTTTTTCTGTATATTTCTTTTTCAGTTAGGCTCTGAAACTGGGCACCTCTGGGGAATTTTATGGAGTAGAATTCATCTAGAACTTGCTGAGCAGGTTTCATCAGGCACGTGTTGAATGCTAGTACAGAATGTGCTATATATCTGTAATATTCTGCTTGCTTTGGATAAGCAAACAGAATATTTTCATTCATCCTAGAACGGATAAAAATTATTTTTTCCTCTTTCCTTTTTTTTTCTATACTCATTTTTTCCATTACAGGGATCATTTGCTCCCATTGGGAGCAATACGTTTCATAATTCAATTCATTAAGATGCATTAACTAATTGTCTTCATTCTCTTGCAGTTAATTAAACCAAATTAAAGTCAATTATACTTTTCTATCTCTGAATTTTCTTTTGTCTAATCTAAATTGGAAAAAGCGAGCCTTAGCTTGAAAAGAAAAAATTGTATATTCCCTACAGCAAAAGTAGAAATCTTAATATCATACTGTGAAGATAGCTAAAAGTCAAAGTGATAAAAAATGACTTTTAGTTTCATTTACTTATTACAAAGATTGCTAACTTAAAAAAAAAAAAAAGACATTGCTTTACAAAATGGGCATAAGGTATTTTGCATTAGTCATTTCAACAGAAGACAGCCATAGAATAAAGTTTTCATGATATAGAACCAATTTCAGCAGCTAAATTTTATTCCTGGAGTAAAACAATCCTGTACTGCTGCTGAAATAAAATATATGTATAAATATATATATATATTTCTTCTTGTAATCCATATACAATTTTCAGTTTTGATTAGCTGCAAGAAAAAAACAATATTAACTTTTTAATAATAACTTCATTATTATTTTTTTCTTTTTCTTCTCCTATTTAGCCACTGTTTCACTTGGGTGGGGGAGAGAGGGGTAAGGGTGTTTATTTTTATTATGCTGATGTTACCTGATCTCATAAAAATTACTTTATAAAGTCGTTTGTGGCAATAAAACAGAATATTTCCAGAAGTAACCTCCCCACCGCCCACCACTTGAAAACAGAAAGCGTTGAGATTTTCCTGACCTCAGGAGACAGTTGAAGATCACAGTAGAAACTATAACATCTTGTGATTGTTAACTCTTGTGAGTGATTAAAAATTAATGTGGATTTTTAGCTCATTTTCTTTACATTAAAAACATTAAAAAAGAGCATCACTTGTGTTACTTCAGAAGTGGTGTTGCATCACAGTCTAGTAGCTGACCATAAGTGACCCATAAATTTCCTCTGTGCTTATTCTTCCCAGGAACCACTGTGCAGCAGAAGACCAAGGGCCTAGGGGTGCAAAGATAACAAGCATTTCCAGTGAATCATTCAACTAACTAAAGTACTCTCATTTCCAAATGAGCTCAGAGCAATTTTTAGTACCAAGTATTTAATCTGGCCAGGATGTCGTTTGGGGAAATCACAGGGATTAAAGACTTTCTGCTTTCCTGTTACTCTGTCACCTCTTTACTCCCTAAAGAATGGAAACTCAAGCATTTATGCCTTGAAGCTGTGCTTTCTAGGTGAGACATTATAGTCACTAAATGAGGCATTTCTCATCGCTTTCACTCTCTGTGCTTAGAATTAGACATGATGACCCAGTTATAAAAAAAAAATAGTCTCAGCGAAGAGATGGGATGCAACAAAGAATCAGAGACACTGTTTAGACAGATCTCTCCTCTATTTTTTATATTTGCTTTTATGTTGAATTTACTTTCATTTTTCTCTTAAGGTCCATCAGGGAACTCCTTTTTTCATATGGCAGATACTTGACTTCAGTTCTTCTCTAGGTGATTTGTCATAATAGCTACTATTCTACCATATGCATCAACCTCCAAGGATCTCTATCTACCTGTCATCCTTCACTATTTGTATCTTAACAGTTTTTTAAACCCAGGCTCCCAAAATTGTTTTCATTAAAAGCAGCATTCTTTGGAATATTCAGGTTGATAACAATTTTTCCACAGTCCATCTAATTCACCTAAATGGACTTGTGAAAACCTGAGATATTAGGAAATTAATGAATACATCATTCACAAATATATCTTTTTCATTAAATCTAAAAGATTTTTTTTTAAATCATATCAGTCTTGATCTTTATCTTGTTTCTTCTGAGAAAAACTTGAAAGTGTATTTCAGTATCCAAATCATGTCAGGTAGCTAAGAAAGAATATACTAGTCTTCACAAATAGAGCAATGAATGCCCTTCTCTCTTTCTCCCTTTCTCCCTCTTTCTTTCTCTCTCTCTTTCTCTCTCTCTCTCTCCTTCCCTCTTTCCTTCCTTCCTTCCTTCCGTCCTTCCTTCCTTCCTTCCGTCCTTCCTTCCTTCCTTCCGTCCTTCCTTCCTTCCTTCCGTCCTTCCTTCCTTCCTTCCGTCCTTCCTTCCTTCCTTCCGTCCTTCCTTCCTTCCTTCCGTCCTTCCTTCCTTCCTTCCGTCCTTCCTTCCTTCCTTCCGTCCTTCCTTCCTTCCTTCCGTCCTTCCTTCCTTCCTTCCGTCCTTCCTTCCTTCCTTCCGTCCTTCCTTCCTTCCTTCCGTCCTTCCTTCCTTCCTTCCTTCTGTCTTTCTGTCTGTCTTTCTCATGAGGTACGTATTATTACATTAAAACCTAACCTAACCTAAACTTATTGCTTTAAGGAATTGTTGGCTGTTGTGTCATCAGAACAAATCCAATATTTACCAATATACCAATATTTTTCACATTTTTTTTGTTTCCAAGAACATTGCCCAAGAGGTAGAATATATCTCTAGGGGGGAATAAAGGATAACAGTGATCTATTCCTACACCTTTCCTTTCCAAACACTCCATTACTCTTCTATATACAAACTACTTTATGTAAGAAAATAATAATAATAAAGCACGTAAACAAAGTAGCTCATTTGTCAGTTTTTGCCTCTTCCATCTAGCACACGGAGTGCATGCACAGTGACAAGCTCCCATACCACTGCCCTCTAACACTCTAGAGATTAACTTGCTTTTGCTAAAGCCAGGAATAGTGATGACCAGTTTCATTACTGAATGTTACAGAGGTCTTTCTATGACAGGGAGTGTGTTAGAAAATCAAAGGATGCTATAGCCAGCATGTGTTTATCTGGAACTACACACCATCCTATGGTAGCAGGGTTACTAGCTGGAATGTCAAGATAACGGTATGCACTGTAAAACGATAGCCACGCTGATCTCAAAGGGCTGGCCTGAATAGAGAATGTAACATTTCTTATTCAGTGGCATTGTGCATTGAAACCTTCCTAAAGCCAGGAACAGTGTTTGGGAAAATAATAGCTGTGGGGCTCTCTATGCTTCTGCATCTGGGTCTTTTTTCTGACTCTAATCATAATTTTCCTTTACATCAGAGGGCTGGAACAGGCTATCATTCAGGAAGAAGGTCCCACTCCAGGTGAACTCTGAAGCACAGGACTCTGAAAGGTATGTACTGTTAGTAAAATACAAATTCTCTTAAACAGCACACAATCTTACCAGAGAGGTTTTTCTAAAGCAGGAAGCAAATAGTTTATAGTCCCACAAGAAATCTGCTTACAGCTCTTAATGCTTTTTCTTTCCCTTTAAACAAATACAGATGCAGTAGATCAGACTTTCTCTGAACCATGCAAAGGTGCTTTCAAATCTCAGGTGTCTTATTTTCTCTAAGATGGTTCTCCTTTCTTTTGCTTTCTGAGCAAAAAGGTATAACTAGAGAGAAGGAAACAAAATCTGAAAATTGATCTTGCTTCCAGCCATATCTATTATTTCATATATGTAAGGGTATTGAAGTCAGACAAAATCTAGAGGTCATAAAGATGAATGAAAAGCAGTAATTATGTGTTGATCTTGCTTCAGTGTTATATATAAGTATTATATATACTATTAGGAACCTTGGAAATTACAGCTTTAACAATTCTCAATCGCAAAAAATCCTTATATTCTGATCAAAGACAATATAAAATTCATAGCTTGTGTGCTGAGTCTTCTGAATATTTATCTATGTTTACCTATAGATTTCTGTACATAAAATAAAAAAGGTTTCCCTGAAAAAAAAAATGAGATAGAAGATAGCACCTTGCAAAATGCATATATATGGAATATTTTAGGAAAATTTCCTAAATTTTATGTTGTGACCAAATTCATCAGATTTAGTCCTCTACTCAAAAATACAGGCTTACATAATTAAAGCTGTGACTAACCACAGAGAACACAATGATGGAGCCAGGCCCCCTGTCTCGTTAACTTAAATGATCCAATTGGGTAAACTGGGAGATGACTTGCAAAATGAGGATGCTTTTCGAAAATATGTTCATTGGCCCCTGGAAGGACAAAAATATTGGTATTCATGAATTTAGGAAGTAAGGTAAAAAAAAAAAAGAAAGAAAAGTGATATTAAAAAAAAAATGGTGATTTTATTTTTGCCTTTTCATTTCCACAAAACACTGGGCAACATCAAAAGAAAAAAATATTGCAATTGGATTAAGAGTTTCTAATAGAAAGGCAGCCAAAATAGAAAAAAGTAGGAAAACATTCTTCGCTAAAGATGCCACTGCAAGAAATGTTCTCATCAGCATCTTTCAGGACTTTTTATGAAACAGAAAGGCACAGATTAAACAGAAGAAAAGGATTTTGGTCATTTTTAAACAGAGGAATATTACAAAACAAGTTCAGACAGCTGGTGGTGAATTCATACCTCAGTGGTATGATTTTTTTCAGTGCGAAATCAGATATCTTGATTTAAAAGATGCTAAGAAATTGTCCTACACATTGTTAGATTTTACAGATAGTCAGGACAGAGCAATTCTACCTTATTATTTAGCTTAAAAAAAGGTGGTGGTGGGGAGAGAGAATATAAAAAGAAAGTAAATTGTTCTGAAACATAAGAATGAGCTAGTGATAGACACAAAAGTTTTATGAAGATAAATAGCTAAATAATAGAGTGATTGTTATGCATAAGGACATAACTGAAATCATAGAATCACAGAATGCTTAAGGTTGGAAGGGACCTCTAGAGGTTATCTAGTCCAACCACCCTCCATAAGCAGGGACTCTTAGAGCACGTGGCACAGGACTGCGTCCAGGTGGGTTTTGAAGATCTCCAGAGAGAGATTCGACAACCTCTCTGGGCAGCCTGTTCCAGGGCTCTGTCACCCTCACTGTTAAGAATTTTTTCCTTAATTTCCTGTGGAACTTTTGATGCTTCAGTTTGTGGCCATTGCCTCTATTTCTATCAGTGGCCACCACTGAAAAGACACCAACCCCATCTTCTTCATTGCGTCTTATTTTGCCTACTTACTGATCAGGTCCTCTCTCAGCCTTCTCTTCTCCAGGCTGAACAGGCCCAGCTCCCTCAGCCTCTCTTCATAGGGCAGATGTTCCAGGCCCCTGATTGTCCTCATGGCCCTGCGCTGGACTCTCTCCAGCAGCTCCACATCCTTTTTGTACCAGGGGGCCCAGAACTGGACACAATACTCCAGATGTGATCTCACCAGGGCTGGCAGCATCACCTCCCTTGACCTGCTGGAGACGCTCTTCTTAATGCACCCCAGGATCCCATCGGACTTCTTGGCCACGAGGGCACACTGCTGCCTCATGGTCAACCTGTCGTCCACCATGACGCCCAGGTCCTTCTCTGCAGAGCTGCTCTCCAGCAGGTCGCTCCCCAGCCTGTACTGGTGTCTGGGGTTATTCCTCCTCAAGTGCAGGACCTTACACTTGTCTGTCTTTGTTGAATTTCATAAGATTACTAACAACCCAGTTATCCTGTCTGTCCAGATCCCTTTGGATGGCAGCACAGCCCCCTGGGGTATCCGCTAATGTCTTCCAGTTTGATATCATCTGCAAACTTGCTGAGGCAGCACTCCGTCCCTTCATCCAGGTCACTGATGAATAAATTGAACAGGACTGGACCAAGGACTCACCCCTGGGGGACATCGCTCATTACAGGCCTCCAACTAGACTCTGCACCACTGATCACCACCCTCTGAGCTCTGCCATCGAGCCAATTCCTAATCTCACTCCTCACTGTCCACTCATCTATCCCATACTTTCAGAGCTTTCCCAGGAGGATGTTGTGAATGATGGTGTCAAAAGCCTTGCTGAAGTCAAGATAAATGACATCCACCGCTCTCCCCTCATCTATCCAGCTAGTCATCCCATCATAGAAGGCTATGAGGTTGATTAAGTATGATTTCCCCTTGGTGAATCCATGCTGACTAGTCTTGAGCACCTTCTTGTCCTCCATGTGCCTGGAGACAATGGCCAGTATGAGCCGTTCCATCCCTTTTCCAGGGACAGAAGTGAGGCTCACTAGCCTGTAGTTGCCTGGATCCTCCTTTTGCCTTTTTTGAAGACTGGTGTGACATTGGCCTTCTTCCAGTCCTCTGGTACCTCCCCGGGTCTCCAGGACCTTTCAAAGATGATGGAGAGTGGTTTAGCTATGACATCCACCAGCTCACGCAGAACTCTGGGGTGCATCCCTTCAGGGCCCATGGATTTGTGGGTATCGAGTTTCCTTAGGTGATCTCTTACCCAATCCTCCTCTACTCAGGGCAAGTGTTCCTCTTTCCAGGCTTCTTCTCTTGTCTCTAGGGCCACGAACCCTAAAGGGCTGCCCTTGGTAAACACCAAAGCAAAGAGGGCATTCAGCAACTCTGCTTTTTCCGTGTTTTTTTTTGGAACCAGAGTACCCATCCTGTTCACCAGCATTTTCCCTGATCTTCCTTTTGCTACTAATATATTTGTAGAAGTTTTTCTTCTTATTTTTAACATCTTTGGCCAGATTGTGTTCCACCCTTGCCTTAGCTTTCCTTGTCACCTCTCTGCATTCCCTGACTACGTTCCTGTATTTTTCCCAGGGGGCCTGTCCTTTTTTCCACATTCTGTAAACCGCCTTCTTCTGCTTGAGCATTGCCACAAGCTCCTTGCTCATCCATGCAGGTCTCCTGCCCCCTCTGCCTGACTTTTTACGCACAAGGATGCACTGTTGCTGGGCACGGAGGAAGTGTTGCTTGAAAACTAATCAGCTCTCCTGGTCCCTCTTCCTTCTAGAGCCCTAGCCCATGAGATTCTTCCAAGGAGATCTCTGAAGAGGCTGAAGTTGGCCCTCCTGAAGTCCATGATTGCAAGGCTACTTGTTGGATCCTGAACTCCACCAACTCATGGTCACTGCAGCCAAGGCTACTCCACACTTTCACATCTTCTACAAGTCCATCTCTATTCATTAGTACGAGGTCCAGTAGCCCACTCATCAGCTCCTCCACAACCTGTGTCAAAAAGTTATCATCAACACACTGCAGGAACATCCAGGATTGTTTTTGCCTGACTGTGTTGTCCTTCCGTTTGACGTCGGGGTTGTTGAAGACCCCATGAGAACCAGGGCCTGTGACGGTGAGGCAAAATCCAGCTGCCTGCAGAAAGCCTCATCAGCTTCCTCATCCATGTGAAATAGTCTGTCACTCCAATGAAAAAGAAAAAAGCTAGTGACTTAATTTTACTTTCAGTTCCTCATTTCCATAGAACTACAAAAGACTGAAGGCCTACAGATCATTAATTCAAAGTAAAAAAATACTGAATTGTGCATTATTTCTTTGAAATACGCTGCATATTAACCTCTAGATGTTTGCAATAAAATAAGTCACGAAAACAGAAAATGAACTGGTATATTGCATTCATCATTCTTCATATCACAATTGAAAGAATCTTAGGGAGAAGCACACAGTTGTCTTGATTACTATGATATTTTCTAAATACAAATGTTATATTCTGGTAGCATTTAGTGAGCTATCCCCACCATTCTTGATGGATATAGTATCATAACATATATGGACCTACATGGCTCCATATAGTACTATTTCTTATTTTTGTTGCCAAAAGAAGACTGGAAGGATCTTTTGATCCTTGTGCCCATGTGTCTTGTTTCCTGAAGGACTATCTGCTGACTGTGTACCCACACAGGACTTGTCAAGTCAGGAAAGGATAGGAAATGGCAGGCCTAATGCCAGACTACTTCTTTTGCATCTTACATTCTTTTGCATGAAAATCCCCTTGATTAACTTACTCTATGTCTAATTAATGTGCCACACACTACGTTTACCATCAAAAGTCGCTGAATAACAAGAAGATTGCAAAAGCCATCACTAAAATTAGTGCTTTCATCTACATTAATTCAGCATATTAATGACTTTAAAATAGCCCCAAACCACAAAAAAAAAAAAAAAAAGAGCACTCATAAGACATTGCTAAATTAGTCTTTTGGTAACTGTTTCAAAAACAAAAACAAAATTAAGTGTGTTGATGCAGAACATAGAGAAAGAAATAGTGGTGGAGGGTAATGAAGAAGTGTAGAATAACCAGTAGCATAACAGTCTTTTTAATCATCTTTCTTGTTTTTGTTTAGAGATCTTCAAAAATGAGACAATGCAAAAGTAGAACTATCACCAGTTACAGTAGATAATGTAACTGGATGTGACTGTAACTATATTTTCACATTTTGTGACCCATCAGTTATTATCACAGGCTTCTGACCATTACCTGAGTTAGGTAGTTTTTACAGAGTTTAGAAATTTTAGTTTGCTAACTTCAGAATTAATATTAGAAACAAACATCATTTTTCTCACTGAAACAGGCAGTTAAGTGAAAAACTGTGGACCCAAACACTTTGAGTCATTAGCCATCATGTTTATATTGATAGGTAATGAAAGCCTTACCCATAGTTTTATTTTTGAGAAAGATAAAACAAAATTATTTTACCTAAATACACTACAGATGTAAATTCTCCTCCAATTCATTGAAGCTAGTTTCCTGTACCATATCCTTTAATGCCACATTTTAGTATAGAAGGAGCTCTATGCATTCCCAAAAGGCAAAAAGAAGGGAGACATGCTTAAGTTTGTTAAAGTTTCTAAATTATAGATAACCAGGACCTATCAATAATTCTCAGGAATGTAGCCAAAATTAGGAAATTTGAAAAAAATAATAAAGCCCCACCCTATACCCTATACTCCAAACATTGCTTTGGTGGGTATCGACTAAACCTTCGATAGTCAAAGCAGTAAATTTAAGACCATAAGAGATAATCAATATAACATCAGACTAGACTAAGTAATTTAATCCAATTAGTCTTGCATTTAGCTCCATGCTTTGTGTTGACTAAAATATATGTATAAGAAAGGCAGCTGCAGTAAACTTGTTATTTTACCACATAATTTATTACAACCCTTAGCAGTTTGTTCTGATAACAAATCCCTCAGTGTTATAAAGAGAAAAAAATATAACTAACTGCCTTAAAATATTTCTCAACGCTCTTGGGAATTTGCAAATCAGTTTCCAGCCTGTGATTCTTGTTTTGTCTTTCTCTGTTAAAGTCTAACAGAGTTAATCCCTAATGTACCAATTTACAACTACCTGCCAGGGCAAGCTGTAGAGTGCCTGAGGGTTGTGGTTTCCTAATCACCCAGATCAGAGGATCTTTTGGACTGCGCACTGTTCCTATTCAGCCTGCGATGTTAGTGATTTCTACGCACAGAAGCCAAGGTTTGTGGGGGGTTCAGGTAAGAAGGAGGAAGGAAAGAAAGGAAATTGGGATGTAGCTGGCACAAACATTCCTAAACAAGAAGTACTAGTCAAGAAATAGTCATAGCCAAAATCTAGAACAACCTTCCATCCTAGATTTTTTGAATTACTCCATTCATTTTGCATACCCTATAATCTAGTTATTTTATGTTGATATGCCATGTAGGTATCAGGATTGGATTCCTATTTCATCTTTTTCCTATCACAGTACAAATGAAGCTATCAGGTCGAAAAAGCTGCATAGGAAAAATTGTAAGAAAACAAGCATGCACAATGCTTATGCCACCTTACATGGTAATATTGATGTTAATATTAATTATTCGTAGGATATTTGTTAGATATTTCACTGAAGTAGTAGCCACATCTGTATGTTTAATAAAGAAGCAATCTACTAAGAGCATTATTTGGGGAGTTTTCAATATAAAGTAAATAATCCTAAACTGTCAATACACACCTGTAGAACAGAATAAGGGAATCTTTATAGATTGTTGCAGTTTAACTTTCATACCTTCAATTCATGGCCCAAACTTATTCCATTCTTTTCCTTCTATACCAATCAGTGGATAATCAACACAAACACAAACCTTGAACATTGCTTTAAAGCATGTTAAAAATCTCAGTTTTTATATACCTCCAAATTAATAAACAAATGGATTAAAAAAAAAAAAAAAAAAAAAGGACATATAGATTCACAGTTAGGCTAATAATGAGTATAAAATTTTGAGTTAATAGTGTCTTTTTTTTTCCTAAAAGTTATGTGTCTAAACATAGGAGCATATAATAGAAGTGCCTTCTCAAACATATGCATAGATTTGCTAGTGTGATGCTGTAGTAAATTGACATTATTGAACGATATGTGCAATGTGATTAGAGACAATGATGTACAATATTTCAATTAGAACTGGGAAGAAAAAAAGAGAACGACAAGGGATAAAGAAGGAGTTATAAAACTGCCTAGCTATTAAGTCCTTATAGTACCACTGAAATTGGGAACTCACTGAAAATCAGAAGGTCGGAAGGAAATTTTGGTCATGAGTCCAAAGCATACTTTTCTTTTTTCTTTTTTTTTTTTTTCTTTTCTTTTTTTTTTTAAATCTCTGTGACTAGAATTTTGAGGGGAAAAAAAGTAAATGAGATTAAAAAAAGTAAATGACTTTAAAGTACAAATATTGTGTATACAATGGCATGATACCTAAAGTACAGATTTCTTCCTTTCTCCAACAGTCTTTATGTTTTTGTTACGTTGCACTTCTTTTCCACTATAAAGGCACTCTGCTCAGCCTTTGCTGTTGTTCAGGCATGACAGTCTGGAGGTCAAAATCGACTATTTTGTCTTACTTTCCAGGTAGCTTGTTGAGATGGCCAGCAGTGTTTAAACTCTCTCAGGCTTCTATAACATTGAATAGACGATGTAAATTACCCCGGAGATGCAGAATCTGCACTCTCCCTCTTTCCGAGTCATTGTAGTGTATATTCTTTCATATTGAAGGGGAATGTGTTACTAGGGTCACACTGTGCTGGGCACTGTACAAACACAACAAATTGATAGTTTTGTCCAGAGACTTTAAAAGTCTGAAGTGAGAGACAGCAGGTGGATAAGACAGATGGAAAGGAAACGCTAAAATAGGAGTAACACAGCTGTACACAATGTAATAAGCAGTGGTCACACCAGACCACTGATCGCTGATAAGCATTTTTAGTGTTGCTGCAAAGACAAGCTTGTGGAAGGATTTAAAGTGAAAGTGGTAATTTTTTAGAGGTGTTTCCACAGAAAAATGAGAATGTAAAAGAATGACATTGGTTGTCACTTACAAAAAGTATGACAAACTGATTATCAGAAACAAGGCATCCCAAGGCTGTGGGAGTCTGTCTGTCTGATGCATGTGGCCAATTAGGATGAGGTGGGCATCAACCTTAAAGGGTTTTAAAAGTGAAAATACATTGTGGTTTGTCGGGTTTGTTATCAACCCGTGGTGGTTGCCCGTGGTTATAGAGGGAATACTGAGGCCACCCACCTCAGGTTCAAGAAGCACTGACACCTATGGGATGATATGCCAAATGACGTTTTTTGAAATATGCTGCTGATTCTTATAACTTCTGCCAGGTGGAAGTTGTCTTATGTACCAATCAGGTTCTGGATATCACTTTTTGCCTTCCTTCGTCCGTTATTCCTTATCTCTGATTCTGTCACATGCAACAGGTCTCGTTAGCAGTACGGCTGCAACCCCCACAGTGGTTCATCATAAGAACTCCAGTAAATAAGGGCTGTGTTATATTATGATTGACAAATTCACCTAGGAATATCTTAGAAATGTTTACATATGTTTAGGAACAAGGTGACAAAGTTTCTTTAACACCTTTTAGAGTAATGGAGATTGGGAAGGTGAGCTTGACTTTGGGGAAGATACTTTATAGTACTGGCATGTCTGCCTTTTCCCCTCAAAAACAGCAATCCAAAATTATCGTGTTTCTTCCTATTAGAGCACGTGGACCTCTGTGAACCTATGGCATACTCCATACAGAAGATGTATGGAGACTCCTGATGTCTGAAATGTATTGCCTGGACAGCAGAGCTACACAGCTCTGCCACTAGGGAAAATATTCTTTCATCAGCATTCAAAATATGCCTACAGTTAAACTAAAGAGTTAAGTTAGAGTAGGTTTGCTGCTTAAGACTGTAGCCTTTCAGCATTGATATCTTGTGCTGGCTGGTCCCTTTATCCTCTTCACAGATGGTTTCAACATCTTGAGCACTCCTCTTCACAACAGATGGTTTTAGCCTTCAACCCACATACACACCCAGAGGCGATATCAGGCACCCACCTCCACTCCAGAGCCCACAGATCTGCACGCTGAAGCAGTATAGCAAACGTATGTGTACTAAAGAAATGAAAATGCACGTTTCCTTTAGTTAGGACTTGCTTGCAGAGTGCTCAGGGTGGCCTCTGAATTCCTGTGAATATTTACTCTTTGAAATACGCTGCTGGTTCTTATAACTTCTGCCAGTTGCTTTGCACCTAATTCTTTCTCTTCCTAAATGAACTGTAAATAGATTTCAGTTTAATAGTAGAGACTTGCACTAGAAAAATACGATAGTTTAACTACTACACAAGCCACAGATTTACAGTAAGATCATTTATAAGGAAAGAATTTATTCCATTTATTTCTGGATCTATTGAATATGTTTATTCAACAGTTATTGGGTAACTAAGAAACTATCTTTTATTTTAATGAAACAAATCTTGTACAGATAGTATTTCCTGTGGAAAATACATGTATTACCCAAAACAGTTGTAATATATATATGTTTCACTGTGGGAATTCTATGAAATTAAAAAATATATATTTCTAACTGGCATTTAGTAACCACAAAATAGTGACTTCACAGCATCTACTATTATTATTACAGTAGGACATGAAGAGTGTTAAGGAAATAAGACTTTGTTTATTTTACACACTTGACAACGCTTTGAGGATGGCAGTCATACCTCTGATGTCAATTGTTCTCACACTGCTACAGAGATGAGGGATACTTTGAACTTTTATACCTTGCAGGTGGTTCACAGACAGTATGAAGTCTCTTGTTTCAAAAAAAAAAAGGAAATTTATCCTTGTACCATTAGAGATGATCTCATGCATTTTTCAATGTACATAATTTGATTTATGAATCAAAAAACCAGAATGTGAAGCAGAATGTGAGGATGAAAATCTTGCTAATAAGCTAAGACAAGCTATTTTTCATATCTTAGTGAAAGGTATTTCCACATATCAGAGGAGTACCAATTAAAAATATTTTATAAAGACTACACAAGCTAAAAAAAGATTTTTAACAAATCAAAACTAGCTATTGAAATTGTAACATGTAAGAGCTTAGATGAATCACCTTAAAAACATTGTAATTTGATGTAGTCATAGACATTGTGGGAAAGCTAAAAGGCAGAGTAGGTTTGTGAATTTTGACAGACAGAAAATTACCTGAAATCTTAAAAAAAATCCTATTCATATGGGATTTAAAGTAAAAGAGATTGCAATGGTGAGTGATGTGGATCCTTCTAACAGTGGCATAGACTCAATTTTGCCTTGGTGGAGTAATAAGAGCTCTTGATTTTCTTTATTAAGAGTAAGGTGGAATCCCTACGTTACTAAGAGTAACAATAGAAAAAAAAAAAAAAAGAAAAAAGATGGATTTTAAAAAATTCCAGTGCAAATATTTGTAAACGTAACCAGAATAGAACAGAGCTGAACAGAAATAGAGTAAGGATACTTTAAACAATCTCAACATATATTATTGGTAAATATTGGTGGAAAATGGAGGTCAATAAAATTAGGAATCATTAAAGGTGTAAATTCAGTTGTCATGTTAATTATAGTATATAATATGTGATTTATCAGAAAACACATAGCAACTGATAATGCAGTGTAACCTACATTGATCTCACCTTCAGAGTGTGACAAAAACAGTGTGGTTTTAACTATGAGAGGATATAAAGGAACTTCAAAAAAGATAGTATCTAGTTTTTAACATTGTTATCTCTTTTTTTTTCCTTTGCCTTTCTTTCACTACTTGTACCTAGCTGGAGTCTAGTTTTGCACAGCAGTATGTGTCCAAGCATGAATGTCAAATTGCAGGATGCAGGGTCACATATTGTAAGAAGTTTCAGGAGACATTGCTCTATCAACATAGAGCTCACTACAGGACAGGTTTTGCTGCCTAAATGACTCAGTTTACACATATGCTTAATAGGCTGAATTCTCTATGAGTTTAGAAGAATCTCCTTGAAAATTTTTAAATTATTAATCGTTATTAAAAAAAATAATATTATGATGAGAAAAAGATGCAGAAAAAGGCAGGTTGGAATAAGATATAAGGAATAACTATCCCTGTGTTAATATCAAATAAAATAATTATTACAAAAACAAGTGATAGTCTTCTGTTGTCTCTAAATTCCATGTTGTACAAAACGGATTTTTTTCAAGGTCTGCTCTATGTTGACTGTGAATCTGATTTTCCTTTATTATTATTATAATACCTATGCATGTATAGTGGAAGTGAGATATTAACTTCAGGAAAATCATATTCCCAGATGTTGCTGCCTTGAGTCTGTGCATATAGGAATGTTTCAGTCAGAGCTTTGCCAGACCATGAAAACAGCCATCTGGAAACCCTCTAATTTGGACTCGTTAACCCAGATAGTGCAATCTAAAAGTAACACGCCGATTGAATTGGCAAGACAATCAATATTGCTCAAGCAAAAAATAAAAACATATTCTCTGTATAAAAATGATTAAACAATAAATAAGTATGAAAATGACTGTACAGTGAAGTGCTTATCTGGCATTTGTAAAATTGTATTTCAACCTGTTCATAATTCCTCGTGGCAATGTCTTGGCTTAAGAAAGCCTCCTATTTTTTTTGACAGTACTGGAGGTTCTGAGACTACATCTAGTTAGGTATATAATGAATGGATTTTGCTATATATGTCTTGAATTATTTTTGCATATAATATACAAATGGTCTAAGTATATATTAAGAACCTCACTCTAGGTTTTCTGATCTTTCCCAGACCACCTGCAAATATGTAATAGGTCTAACAGATCTGGTGTCAGACCTTAAATGCATGGATTATGAGATTTATTTCAAAGCACAGCCTCAAGATTTAGACATTTTGGTTTAAGCAATGAGGTTGTGGTTAGATTATATGCAAGTCATTGGATTAGCACTGAGATAGTCTGAACAGTCTTCCTTATATACATTATATATCACATTCAGCATTTTCAACAAAAACATCATTTTCAATAGGGAACACTACCTCCTTCTTAAATCTTCTGTATTAGATTCCAGCACTCAAAGGATTCAAGCTACAGTTTAATTATCTGCATTCTTCTTTGATATATTACATGCATGTCAGATTCAAAACTATTATACATATTTATCTCTTCTTGGATGAAACAACTCTTGTTAGTGTTTCTGTTCCCCTGAAATTTTGAACATAACTATTTTACTACTTGGTAACATTAAATTGGCTAGTAAATATTCAGGAGTTAAGTATCAACTTATTGACAAAAATACAGATTCTCACGCACTGGAAGTGGGCTGGATGGCTGACTTCCTTATTCCAGAAAGGTTAAATTTGAGTCAATAAATTTACCTCTCTTGCAATTGAACCTGCTTCTCCAAAGGCTAAGAATGTCACTGTGGGATAAAATAATTTTTAATTATTGTCAATGAAGCTGTTTTTTATAAATCATCAATCAAAGGCACCTCTTATTCAATACAGACTTGCAATTATTTTTTATCTAATAGCTTTTCAATGAGTGACATGGTAGTAACTCCTTTAGCATGATTAGACTTTTTACTAAGCAGATATGATACACTTAGGATAAATAATAATAATAACAATATTCTATACAAGGAATAAGCCTTCTTGAAAACAATGTGTGTAGAATACTTGGTCTTAGTAAGCATTATAGAAGATAAATTACTTTAATCAGCAGTGAATCCATGCAATCTCAACAGCACTGAAGTTGGTCATTTAATAAAAAATTTACTCAGACATTAAAAAAAGAAACATAATCTATCTTACTCACTGGAACAGCTATATAAAATTTGCCAGTAATGTTGTGAAGAAGAAGGAAGACAGAGTGGGAAGTAATGATCTCTATAGAAAAAGCAAACAAACAAACAAGGAAGGGCTACAAATGTAGGCTGCTGTTTGCAAAGGAAAGGATACAGGGTCTTCTGAATAATTAATAGTACAATGAAAAGGACATTAATAAAATAAAATAAACGTATCTGAATGTCCTGGGGCTACAGATTCAGAGTGATTTTTCAGGCTACTATGGCTTGGAATATTTCAATAGATATGATTTCATTGTCTTAAAAACAAACAAAATACTAAGTAGAAAAATAACAAATGATGTTTCATAACTCCCTTCATACAGCTGGTTCTCACATATTTTCTTTGTATGAGAGTCAATCTATTTTTGGATATTTTGTCTCAAGTTTTAGTTCTTTGTATTGTTGTACCAAAAAGTCAGAGATTTTTTTTTGAGAGGAAAATCAATGAACTACTTAGAACAATGGCAGTGTCTAGTATGTATTTCTAATGAGTGTGAGAGCACAACCTCCTTTAGCTTACACTCTGCTTTTGTAGCAGGTGGCTAAAAAGTTCCCAATTACATTTGTGCCTTCTCAAAAATTGAGAGAGTGACTCTAAGGCTCGTGTCAAAAGGTAACAGTGCAAACGGAATCATAGTTCTCAGCACAACTTTCCAAGCTTATTTTATTAGGTCCTCCAGCTGAAATCTTGATGAAATGTCAAGTCTTCACAGCTTTTCTCTTAATGAGCAAAACTTCAATTATACTTCAAGGCATTCTACTTCTTTGAGGCATTTTTTAACTTGAAACTCTCCTCGGTCTCCAACAGTTAAAGTCTTGCTTCAGAGACCTGGGAGATTTCATTGATTTTTCTCTGCCAAAAAAGATCACTGCCTTTAGGCAAGGTGTGAATACCAGATTACTGCATTTTTTTCCTTCCAATTTCTAATTCTTTTATGTTCTGTCTCTTGGAGACTTTGTTTTTTACTGTGAGACAAATACAAATATTGAAAAATTCCAAGTACTACATTTCATATTTCACTGTTATTTATGAGTCATAAATAATACTAATGAAGCCAAGAGACTTGCCCGGGTTTCTACTGATATAAAGGAAAAAAAGAAATTGTCTATTGTTTGATTCATTATATGAATTTTATATAAACATCTGTGCTGCATTTTATCTAGCATTTGAAAGTCTCTTAAGACAATAATTGGGTTAAAAAAACCCTAATAATAAACTTTTTTTGAAAAGAATCATCATTATTTTTTTCTTGTTACTATGTCAAGTTCATAAACTTGATCTGAAGAACTTCATATACTTCCTTAGATTTTTTTTTATTTTATTCAATTTTGATTTAAAAAAAATCTCTAGAATATCTGCACTGCCCAGGAAGACTCCACTCATCTAGATATAAAACCAGGTTAACAGTTTAAAAACAATTACAGTATTTTTTTTTCTCATATGGAATATGATTTTTCTTAAAGGGAGAGTGTTAACTGGAAAGTCATATGATTGATTATTCAAACTTTGACAAAATCTGCAGAAAATAATTAAAAAATATATATTTTTATTGTGTTGAAGGGTCTAACTCTAAATTCCAAGCATTAAAATGGTTCTGAATTTAAGAAAAATCAGTTTCTAGCTTAAAAATATGGTGAAAGAAAGATACACTTTATGAATGAGATACAGGAGAAGATTGTAACTGTCTATTGTAAGAAATTTAAAGGGAGAGAGAGAAAAATGAAAAAGACATATTGAATTGTATAGGTTTGTTTTTTCGATAGAGAAGACATTGGGAGTTCACTTCCAATACTTACTTACTTGGGGAAAATATTGACATGTCAGACACACTAACTCTTGGAGGTTTGGGGTCCGCCCCTCTTTTTAATTTCATTTAATTTTAATGTATATTTTCAAATTGCAATGTTAACTCCTATAGAAGAGTCAGGAATCTAGCAGGATAGAAGGCAAATTTTCTAAGTACAGTTTTGAGAAATTGGTGATTATTTAATCAATTTCAATACAATAAAAGATCAAATATTGTATATAATGTGACTAATGAGAATCTCTGGTGGTCAGCTGTTTTAATTAGGTGGTTGCAAAATGTTGCAGTTTGAAAGCCAAAGTGTTGGTGGGAGGGAAAGGAGATATAAAATCAGTATCAAATTCATGAACAGTCTCTGGACCATAGGTCCAATCTCCCTCCTAGGAGTGAATCAAGTTCCCAAATAGCGCGATCAACTATAAGCTCAACTATGGCAGTATCAGATTCATGAACAATTCACGAACTGTAGGTCTGATCACCCAACCCCTCACCTCCCGCACCAAGTAGTTGAGTTCTCAAACAGCATGATTTATTCAAATGCAACATTTACAAAGCAGGTTTCGGATGTCAGTATAGGAAATTCTCTACTACAGTGTGGGATTTTTAGCTAGATCTGATGTACAAATGTGCAATCATCACTCACCGCAGAAGATGGGAGGGGGCTCTGTCTTGAGTCTCCTCAGATGGAGTCCCAACCCGAGGGGAGGAAAGAGGGATCAGCCCATCAGCTACTCCAAGAGATACAATCAATTCTTCCCCCTTTCTTTTCATCCTTAGTTCACCTTTTATACCTTTCTTCACATACAGGTGGAGCTTGAGTGACTACAGTCAATATTGTTATTGATTGGTGAAAGTTTCTCGCTTTCATTTAAAGGTACAGTCAACTGAAAATCTAGAGCATATGCTCAGTGAAGAGTTGGTCATACCTCAGAGGTGGGCAACTTTTGGGATGGAGGTTTGAGTTGGCATTATAATGAGCTTATAACAGGCAAAGTTCAAGTAAAGTTCACCCAAAAGCAGTGATCTGCCACCCTTGCTGGCCCAGCACCGAACATTTTATCGCATCTCCCGTTGGGCAGCTACTGTGTGGCTTATCAGCAGCCCAGCACAGGGAGTGCAACAGAGTTTGGGCGCGGTGTCTTCACTCCGCTCCACCCTCTGTTACCCACCTTTGCAGCTGTGAGGAGGGCAGGCTGTGCTGCCCAGGATACTGCGGAGGAGCAGAGTCCGTGCGTACCAGCCATCCTGGAAGTGGCAACTGCATATCACCCCAAAAAAGCTGTTGTAATGCCAAAACTCCTGTTAGGCCCTGTTTTTTCTCTCAATTCCCACTTTCAAATAATTCTTCCACCGTGGTGTATTTAAACACAGGTAAGATCTTCCTATTGCAGTACATGCTTTGGAATTGTGATTTTGGTTGTTCTGTATTGCCTGGAAGTGAACTTATCTGCCTCCCCACTGGGAGGACAATGTCCTATTAAGGACAGTGGCTGAAAGTCTGAATGTGCGTTCAAAGTCAAAGGGAAAAAAATAGAAAAAAAAAGTAAATACCCTTCTTTTTTACACCCACCTGAGCCTGACTTTCACAAGAGTTATTTCATGCAAGAAAAAAAATGCAGATGAAGTCACAGCCAGAAAACAGAATCTACCAAGAGTTGTTAAAATTAAATTACATCACACTGAATATTTAAATAACAAGGGTAAAAATATATTAAAAAATAGATACAGTCTGAAACACTTTTTCTCAATGCTGTTGATTGATGCTATTCCATTCCTTGTCAAGTATCTCTATAATATTATATTCACATTATTTCATGTACCTAGCGAGATGTAGTCCTTTGCTCCTGCGGTTATACTCTGTACTGATAATATATTGAATAGGGCCTATAATATATTGAATAGGGTATCCTTTGGATAAAGGTATTTTAGATAATGCACAAATCTGGGAGGGGGAAATCCTATTACCAATTGCAGCATGTCCTCCAGTTCTGACTAGAATTGCAGATTCACAGGAAGCTGAAGTAATTAGAAGACAAGGTTTTATATGCTGCCAGGTTTTGAGAGAGTACAGCAATTTACAATTGTTATATATCTCTTTTTTCTTTTCAGCAGAGAATCTACAAAAATATTACTTTGAGTATGCCAGAAAGCTGATGAGAGAACAAAACATAAAGCAACACTTCACAGCTTGGGGTTGAGCACTAAATATAACAACACACAGTCAATTGCAACCGCCGTTACACAGGGGCCTGGATAACATTTGAACTGCAAAGTAAACTAAGTCTGTCCACTGAACCTGGAAATTGAAAGCCATTAAATAACAACAAAACCCACCCTCGATATTTCCTTTGATTTGAAAGCTCATGTGGTTAATTAATTTTATTAAAACAAATAAAAAGAACCTGCAAACTATTGCTTGAAGAATTATAATTCTCTATTGATTTTTATTTAAAAAATCAATAATCACATGTAATACTCTTCTAATTGTTTTAATGTAGAATAAAATGCAATTTCAAAATTTACAGTAGTCTTTCAACCAAAATTACAGTATTCATGTTGGTTTTTATATTCATAAATCTAATTAGTTTAAAACTAAATCAGTGAGGGCTCAGACGCTTTAGTAATTTCTAGACTTTGAAATCTCATTTTACAATTATGTCCTCTCAACCAAACTATTAGGCTACCAAAAGACAAATCTAACCGACAAAATCAAAAGACCAGATGCAGATCTCTTAACAAAAAATTCAAATAGAGTTCAGTTGCCTGTTATTTCAATTTCAATTACACTATTAACATAAAGGAGAGGAAATTAAGCAGCAATTTATTTTCAATATGAAGTATTCATAACTTTTCAAGTTAAGAGGCACTAGGAGCAGAAAGGAAAAGAAGAAAACAACAGAATACTTAAGGAATTTCTTAAGAACTCAGTCAACTCTATTTCCTCTTCCAGTGATATACAGACATGCTACATAGCTGTATCATGTAGCATCTCTAGATGCACAGCTACAGTTTTCTAGAAAGTTTTAGAGATATCATTGAGAGGTTTCGCATGCTCTAGTGAAAAGTATTGCATATTTTGCTCTATTTGAATGTTTGCTCACGTTCCTAGGTTAGCCTGCTACCTACATATACTATAATGTTGATGTTTTTCATATGCTAAGGAAAGATATAACATACATATATATATATATATAAAGATGGAAATAATATTAATAGGAGAAACTTTTGTTTTATAAAGTCTGAAGAGTTTATAAGGCATACAAGATATCTTTGGATAACAGGCCTGCAAATAAGACATTACAAAAACTGAAAATAAAAAGTTCATTAGGAAAAAGAGGAATCAAAAGTCTGGATAATGTAGGAGGAGACACAATATTTGCAGAATATAAGCCCAATTTGTCTAAACTTTTTACCAAATTTTAAGCCTAAACTTTGTTAGGTAGGATACATAGAATAGGCTATCTTCTTTAAGGTTTGTTGAAGTAAATCTTCCCGGGGAAGAAAACTGGGAACTGTGAAGGCAAAAAAAAAAAAAAAAAGAAAAAGACAAAAAAAGGAAAAGTGTAAGAAGTTAGCCTTAAGCCTTAGGAGGTCGCAGAAGCAGAATTTGCCCTAGTCAAAATCCAGGGAACTGCCAAGAGAGAGCAAAGAACGGCCATCCACAGGAGGTTAGCAGACTGTTTCTCTATCCGGCTTTAGTTGTGGCTCTGCAATGTATCAGTTCTTTAGGATAGGCATTTGCTGAGGGAAATCTAGGCAACCAAAAGAAAGAAGCAGAAATAAAACAGATAAAACATTTTCACCATAAGGACAGTCAAGCAGTGGTACAATCTGCCCATGGAGATCGTTCAGTCACAGTCCTTGTTGGTTAGCAAGTCACAGCTGGAGAGAGTCCTGAGCAACCTAGTCTGAACTCAGAGATGACCTGCTTTGTGCAGATGGCATGGATTACAGCCTTCCTCAAGTTATATATTATTATATAGCCTCCTCAAGCTCTCTATGCTGTAATGAAAGTTCATGTGTCACTTCACCAAGCTGATCTGAATACCTTTGTTACTTCTACTTTTGTACTGATTTTCAGGAGGTAAGAGCAATTAGAATAATTTAGGCATAGCATATGGACTTTAACTTTAGCTGGAGGTCCTTCACCTTGTTTACAAAACCACAATGGCAGAATAAAAGAGAGCTCATTATAGATCATGGAAATATATGAGTATAAACAATTAAAATACTTTAATATCATATGCAAAGATGAGCAAATAAAGCACCATTTGAAAAGGAAGCCAGTAATAATTGCTACATAGAGATATTCACTTTAGATGACTTTAGATGCACCAGTGATGACAGGTGCAAATCTTGGAAAAAGTGTATCCTGAAAAAATGTACATAGATTTGCCCATGTAAGATTGTGAAACAAGATTTGTTTGGATATAAATAAAATATAGTGACATATAAAATGTCAGGAAACAATCAAGATTAAACAAACAAACAAACATAAAAGAACTAAGATCCTTTTAAAATTAAAACAAAGAAGCCATTACATAAGTAAGCAGTTATTCATTTCTGTTCATTTTTGATGACCTTTACAAACTCAGTTGTGGTTCCTATTTGCTACATCCTTCAATAGTTAAATGTCAGCATCAATAATTCTAAATATAATGTTCTCACAGTCAGTTCTTTATTTAGAAACTATGTTTTATAAAATAGATTTTAAAAGGACATTTGAGTTGAATTAAATCATATGCTTCAAGGAGATTTAGCAATATAGTTCCCCGAGACATTTTTGAAAATTCCACTTCTTATATTTGTGCATGAATTTAAAATTCTCTATTACTGCAATGACTGTCTTCTTGTCTGTTCTTAGAAAAGAAGGTATTTAAAATACCTTTCACAGATTATTGTAACTCTCAGAGAAGAAAAAAATAGTGGGAGAAGAAAAACTGACTTTATAAAGGAGATGGTATGAATAAGCACATTGCACTGTAATAGATGCAAGAATAGAGCTTGTATGCCTCTACGTTTTGTTTTATCACATTAAAAAGTCTCAACAGGTGGCAGTGTCCAGGACTCCCTACTGAAAGAAGATTAACCTCCCTAAAGCGGAAGTAAACAGATTTATTTATTAGAGCTTAATAAATGTAAATACTACATTAAAATGCTGTAGTGAAAGTAGCTGGCAGGCATTTACAAATGTAAAGTCCTAAGAATCATTCATATTTGTGTTTCACTTGTTTGTTGAATTCTCAGAAAAATCCTCTTTGAAGGTGAAACCTCATTGATTATAGGATTTAAATTTTTGGTGATTATTTAAATAATTAAAACCAGATGTAAATGAAACATTAGCTTAATATTAATAGGATTTTCTCAGTCAAATTTCAAAGTAATTGGTATTCCGCTAATTATGAGCTATTGTAACATTGATACCAATTAGTGTAAGGAATTAATACATTGGTTTACTCCTCTGAAAGAAGTAATTTTTCATGACTTCTAGAGAGTATCAGAAGAGAAACAAGTTAAGCCAAATTTTAACGTCTTTATCAATGAGTCAGGAAAACGGAAATTACACATTAATTAAACTTCTGTTCACTCTAAAATCAATGACCTACTGTAAATACCTGTGAGGGTGTATACAAACTTGAAAATTAAAAAAGAAATAAAAGAAACTGTTTTATCTAAAAATATTCCTTTTTTTTAATTGAAATATATTCAAATTTCAACTGTAGCTGTGAAAAATCTGAGAAAACACCCAGACCAAGACATTAACAGGCTTATTTTCATAGGATAATCCCAGATGAAAAGGACTTCAGGAAGTCTGTAGTTCAACTCCCTGTACAAGGCAGGGTTAGCCCTGAGATCACATCAGTTTCTCAGAATCCATTTGTACCTTGCTAAACACCGAGGTCATAGACTGCATAATATTTCTGGGAAATCTGTTCAAATTTTATCTACTTTTATGATGAAAACATTTCCTCAAATCACTCTCAAACACTAAATTCAATTCATGACCATTTTCCCACATCCACCCACTGTGCACCATGTTGAAGAGCCTTCCTATCTTCCATAACCTTTTCATTGCTAAAACAACAAAAAAACAACAAAAAAAGTCATTTTGAGGTTGCTATTATACAAAACAACAATGTCATGTCAGCTTTATCAGTCTTCACCAAATGTTGATTGAGAAAAGTATTTTCTGTATTAAAAAGTTAGATTCACTACAAAAGATTCTAATTGAGGCTAAATCTAGTTTGGTGGCTGAAGCGAGAATGCAAAGACAAGGAAATGAATCTAAAACATCTTAAAGTTTTCCAACCAAATAACTTTTTAAAGTTGTTTTCCAAAATTAATTCTTTACAAGGGGGAACATTGTCAAAATTGTTAAGAAGGAAACAGATAGATACAGAACACAGATAGAGGGCTTTAGCAAGAATGGATTAGAAGATCTTCTGGGCTGAGGTGTGAGCAACAGCATCTCTTCTACCTCCTACAGTCCCCAGGGCTGTCTTTTTTGCAAAGATGAGCCAGGCTCCTCCAGGGAACCATCTTATTACCAGCCAAAGTTGATGGCCAGGGACCAGAAAACGTTTTAACATCTTTCTTCCATGCACATTTGCTCTGGATCTGCACACTTTGTCCTATCAGGACCTGCAAAGACTACTTGGATTTGCTGTTTTGCTTTTGATTGAGGTCTAGAAGGACTACTTTATGCAGTCTGTGTCCTGTCTGCACAGGTGTGGATCTGCAGTATGTGGACCATGCAAGGATATCTGGGGTTGTTTTTAAAATCAAGTTAAGAGTTTCTGGTTGAGGAGGAGCCAAGCCTGGGCCAATCAGAGGTAAAACAACCTCTCTCAACATGCAGCTAGCTGTCTGCTTGAAAACGTGCAGAAAAATTATGTATTATATTAGGAGCTAATATAATTGTCTGTGTTATGCTGTCCAGTGCATAATTAAAATCTTTTTGATCAATTTCCTTGAAAAATGAATTGAAAAATGATATATGATATTAAGGACTGTTAAGGACTATGTTATCCACATATATAAAAGAGAAATATTTGAGATTGTACCAAAAAAGACATTTTAAAAGAAGTTATTTCTTCTTGTGACTTTTCTAATTAAGCAATAATCTTTTTATTAGTAATCTCAGTCATTTGTTCTAATACGAGTAGTTAGGAGTACTTTGCTGGTGCAAAGTTATTTGGATAACTGATTTTGCAGTTCAGTGAAAAAAAGTATGTGTTCAGAGAGATTTTCAACTAGACATCTTTTAGATCACTTGAGAAAATATAAAATTTGTTTCACTTTAAATAAAGCCAAAGTCCTATTTGGAAGAGAATTCAAATCAATCTATAATGCAGAGAAAAAAAAAAGAAAAAAGAATGGTCTTTCTTCCTTTCATTTTCCTTGCTTGAACATCTAGACAACTCACTCGGAGTTCCTTTGATTTTTAGCTGTCAGACTTTTTAGCAGAGCTGTTTAACTCTTTAAAAGGTATTTAATATTTGTTGAATGTCATTTTTGGATAGGTAGTTGAGTTGGTAAGGTTAGAGCTAAAACACAGTGGTTCAAATCGCTTCCTCTCTGAGTTTTTAAGCCCCCTGAAAGAGCAATAAAGTTCCCTTTTTATCCTTACAAACAAGTTCTTTCTCTCAGTATATATGTGTTTAAATGTAATTATTTTCAATACAGTACACAATTATCAACTTAAACAAAGAATCCTAATTAGCAACTGTCTAGAAAGAAAAAAAAAAAAGCAGCTAAAATGGTGCCAACTTATACTTTTTATTTCCTTTTTTTTTTTTTTTTCCCCAGATCCTTGCCGTAAGGAAAAGAAGTACTAAAGGCAGCAACTTGAGAAAGAGTCTGAGAAAACACTGATGTGGAGCAGTCCTGAACATTAATCAAGTTCTGTCACAAGACTCAAAATTATGCTGAAGGAAAAGCTGAGGAATGAAACGTATATAAACTCAAGAAAAGGAAGATTTAGTCTTGAGGGAGGAGAAAAAAGCTTTCTACGTGCATGAATCAAGACTATCAGGGCTTTCTGTCAGTCTGACATTGTCAATGAGAAAGAAGACAGGGAGATAAGGTGCCTCACAGGAGACTGCTTCATCAGGTGCATGGGAGAAGGATATGGCACAGGAAAACATTCACCTGCCAGAAGACAGACGACCTGTTGGTAGAGCTCTAAATAATTAAGAAGTAACACATCTATTTTATAAATAGATGAAAAGAAGACCATAATTGATATTAAAAGGCAAAAGAGAGGATATTAACAACTCCTTTACCTGGTTTCTGATTATGACTTGGGAGGAAAGTGGAAAGACAGCAGTGATTTACCTATAGTGTTTGTTTATTTTTCTTCATCCAGGGTGATTCAAAGACCTTTTGCAGTCACGGAATGCGGATGATGGCTCGAACGTGGTGCTGCCTGGTACCTTGGGTCAGATCTTCAGCAACGGTCAAAGATGCTCAGTCTCTGGTCATCCCAGCAATGGTGGTAGATAAACTTTGTCTTTGACTGTCTCTGGAGTGTGTCTCATGTGCAGAGCTCTGCTAAATCAGGAGACGACAGAAATTTTGGATAAGATCCCATGTGCATTTTCTAGGGTCGAAAAGAGGTAGACAGAGTGTGAAGGTCATGTGCTGCAAGCAGGTAACTCCTCAAACTACTCAAGCAAATATGACATCTCTTCTAACAGTCTGGAATGGTTTTGTTCACTGGGTTGTGCACCACAGTATTGTGTGTCATGGTCTCTGTGCTCCTTAGGATGCTGACCAAGCTCTGTTTGCTCATAAAGCAGGCAGATTGTTCAGCTGTTATTCCATATTTTCCAGCAGAACAGAAAGGAGAGTGCTCTAAGAAGTCATTTCTGACTTAGATGTAACTCTCCAGAATAAGAAAGCAGTACTTTACTATCAGCAGTACATTACTATCCAGTAATGGTTGTGATGGCTCTTTAGCCAGTTTTCTACTAAAATGTTTTATTCCTCTTTGGCAGGAATTACTCACCAAATTAAATAACACTTCAGAGTGACTTCAGACTGTGATTCTCAGTAAGTAATGTAATTATTTTAGTACACAACAAGTCTTTTTCTTAAAATAGTTCTAAATTATATTAAAAGATAACACACGAATGTTGCTCATACTCTCCCAGTTGAATGAAGCAGAACTAGAGCTTATTCATTTCTTATACATGAAACAAGCATTGTTGGTGCAATATTACTAAAAGTATATTTACTTTCAGGAGTTCTGTTGGGATAGGATATTTATGTAGATACAAATCAAATTTTCTTCTCACATTAATAGCATGTGATATGCCAATGGAAGTCTTTGTGTTGCGAATTTTAGCCTGAAAAGGTGAGAATGTTGTTTGGTATGCAACTCAAAAGAACGATAGATACAAAAAATGGCTATTTTTTCTGCCCCGTGGATATATATAGCTTCAGAGGAACCAAGGAAACTCAGATTTCACAGCTGGAAAGAAAGTACTGATGAAGTGGAAAGAAGAGATCACAAGTTCAAAGAAAGATCATGCTTCATGCTAAAGGATACTGAGTATGTGAAAAGTCACACTCAAGGATTATAGAGATTAGTATCTACTATATCCTAATATTTCAGGAGGATCTGTAAAGTGTTTCTGACAGGAAGTAAGGATATGAAGTGGAACACAAGGAACTTTAACACTATTTAAGCCATTTAAGACTGATTTCGCAAAGGGATAGATTGGATATGGTTTATTTAACTTTCTATACCAAGTGTCTAATGCATGTGCTAATCAGTTTTTCTTAAATAAAGATATCAAGATACAGACAGAAGCTATCATATACTGACCACAGCATTAAAGCTACTTTATTTTCACAAAATACACAACAAAAACAAAAAACAAAAACAAAAAAAAGGAAGAAAAATCAGCATTACTTCCATTTATGCCTTTCTGCTTCTTAGGAGTACGGGAATTGGGTTATTCCAATGTCATTTCAATTCTTCTTTCTTTGTATGAGAACGATGCCAAACAATACAGTTACAAAGTGAAATCATCTTATTGCATTAAATTGTCTTTCCATATTATGTTGCTGTCAAAGAATGATGATATATACAGGCTATCAAACGTGGCAAATTTGTTTTCATTAGGAAGCTTTTCAATTGTGTCTGTGTGTTATTTCATAATCTTCTTATATGTAACCTCTAGGAATTGCAGGGAGATGAGAGGCAGAAAGATTGGCTGCTTGCTTTTTATTTCTTCTCCTGAGATTTCACTGCTGCTTCCAGCAAGTTTAAAATAGTCTTTATGCAAACAAATCTTTTCTTTTGTCTTACTTTGCCTTATCTTTTAAGTCCATTTCAAAAGTGTGGATATGAGCGAAATAATGATATGCATTTTGTGAAGTTTTAATTCACATACAAAAATACTAATGTGTATTCTAAAGCAAATTGCAAGCCATACTGATATTTCCTATCGAGTTACAAGGTCTTTCATTGAGTTTCCTAAACTCATGGATAGAATTTATTATAACGAAATATGAAAAAAAAAGTTCACTATAAGAAAACAGTAGAAGAAAACAGTAGGAGTACAATATACAAATGGAATGTTATTATTCTTAATTCTTAATCTTATGAAAATACACATAGGTTGCATTTTATAAATAGGACCAAAAAAGTACAGAATGAAAATCTAGTCTAATGAAAATTCCAATAATAAACACAAGTTACATACATCTTATGTAACAATTGAGAACTAGCATAGTTATTTTTGCAATTTTTTTTTCATTTACCCAGTTATGAAAGGCTATTAAATGTAATAAGGCTTTCTATAAAATACATATCAAATCAAACTTTTTTTCATTATATAAATAATTTATACTACTTTTTTTAATAGATGATATTAGAAAGCATGCCCTCCTAGTGATGGTAAACAAAATTTACCTATTACTTTATAATGGAGATCATCAGGAGGACTTCAAAGATTTGCAGAACCAGTAGACTATATTTCAGAAACCTTAGAAAATATTTTGTGTTTGTATTTAAGGCTTTTTTTCAGAAAGGACCTTGTATATTTCCTAACTCCCATTTCATATCTCTTGACAATTCCCTGTTTTTAAAATATGCTACAAACAAGCACATGTATGTTCATAAAGAATAAACGGTATTCCAGTTAGAGAAGATATTTTTTATTGCATTATTTTTATTTGTAAGTTTGGGGGATTTTAGTGTTTGTGGAAATGAGAGATTTATAGTACTGGCTATTTCAGGGCACAGTGCTGACAGATGTAGTGCATTTACATCTCTAAACATCTCTGCTATAGCCACTCCACTTCGTATTTACAGAAGCTCTTCTGCTCTTGTGCTGGTTGCATATGTATCCCTTGTGCACAGGTTGTCAGTTTTGGGTTGAATTGTGGAGTGATTTTTGAATTAGCCAGCCTTCCACTGAAGACTGATCACCAAACTAAATTCAATTTTTCTATAATCCCTGAGGTAAAAGTCATGTTTTAGAAGTATAAACCAAACATACTCATGATGTGGAAGCACTGGCTTGTTCAGCAGCCCTCACACTAGCACTCATTTTTAAAGTGAAGCCCCACTACAGCACTTTCATCCCCTTCCTAGCACTACTCAAGTCTCCTTTGAATGAAATGCCTGTATAAATATATATGTATGTATGTGTATATATATTTATTTGTTTTATAAAAAAAGTATCCAAATTTTATACAATTAAAGGAAAAAAATCTTTGTAAATGAAATTGGAAAGAATCTATATCTTGTGGTCGTAAGCTCCTTTCATTTGAACAGAATTAAGCAAGTGAATATAATGGACTGAAGTGCTTCATTACCATGGGTCAGAGAAAAAGCCTCAGATGAAAGAAATTCATAGAATGCAAATTGCCTTATATTTGGAATTTAATGGGCTAGTTGTTTTCATTTTTGCTACATTTTAGTTCCATAAATATGTATCTTGGTTAAATATACGTTCAATACATTTTTGAAACTGAGGAAATTGTACATGGAAAATAAGTGGGATTTCTCCCTCCTCCTCAGTGAATTGAAAGTGTAACAAGTTTTAGAGAGTTATGAGACCACAAGGCAAAAAAAGAATAAAACTGATTTACCTATTTATGAACAAAGTAAAAGTTTGATATTCTCCTTCCTTCCCTTGCAGAAGGATGATTTGATTAACTGATTTGGATAAAACAAAACTGGATGTAATTTAAAGTGTCAGAGAAAGATTTAACATATATTTTTTAGAAATAAATTGTGCTGCATAACTTGAAGGGAGTTTATACCAGAGTGAAGGAGCCAAAATTCTACAATAGGTTACTTTAGGTGCTTTCCAGCTGTGATGAATCAGGAAAAGTAACCCCATTCTTCAATATCACTTTGGTGAACAGAAGAATGAAGAAAATAGGTCAATTTTTTGAGACAATCATCTCATAAAAGGACCTGTCCCTTTGAAATTGCAAGGAGAATATGGAAGTCTGTTATGTTGAACGTATTTCTGTTAAAATTAAAAATTGAAAAACAAAAAAGATTGAAATGGACAGTGATAGCATAGCAACTAGATAGCTTATTTTATAGCAATTATATGAATATGAAAAAAAATGCAGAACATAGCTTTACACAGAATCACAGAGTGGTTAAGGTTGGAAGGGACCTCTAGAGATGATCTAGTCGAACCACCCTGCATAAGCAAGGACTCCCAGAGCATGTGGCACAGGGTGGCGTCCAGGTGGGTTTTGAAGATCTCCAGAGGAGATCTTCAAACCTCCCTGGGCAGCCTGTTCCAGGCCTCTGGCACCCTCACAGGAAAGAAGTTCTTCCTCATATGGAGGTGGAACTTCCTGTGTTTCACTTCACACTCATTACCTGTCATCCTGTCACTGGCCACCACAGAGAAGAGTCTGGCCCCATCCTCCCTACAATCACCTCTCAGATACTTGAATATGTTGATCAAATCTCCTTTCAGCCTTCTTTTTTCCAGACTAAACAGGCCCAGCTTGCTTAGTCTTTCCTCATATAACAAATGCTCCAGCCCCTTAATCATCTTTGTGGCCCTGTGCTGGACCCTCTCTGGAAGCTCAATGTCCTTCTTGTACCGGGGAGCCCAGAACTGCACCCAATACTCTAGGTGCGGCCTCATCAGAACTGAGTAGAGGGGCAGGATCCCCTCCCTCGACCTGCTGGCAATGCTCCTCCTGTTGCAGACCAGGATCCCATGGGCCTTCTTGGCCACCAGGGCCCATGGTTAACCTATTGTCAAACAGGACTCCCAAATCCCTCTCTGTAGAGCTGCTTTCCAGCAGGTCAAACCCTAATCTGTACTGGTGACTGGGGTTATTCCTCCCCATGTGCAGGACTCTACACTTCTTGTTGAACCTCATAAGGTTCCTTTCTGCCCAACTCCCCATCCTGTCTAGATTGCACCATTAAGAAAATGAGTGGCCATTACATTCTCAATGACTCAGATGCCACTGTAGTTGAATGGCATTGAGTTTAGCTAATTAAGCTTCAGAAAACAGATTCCATTGACTGTAAGAGAATTTTTGGCTCCATCTAAACTAAGAAAAAATGTGCAGTATACAATATGCTTCAACCAATTTACATATAAAATATTCAAGAGAATAAGTAAACATCTCTCTCTTTTTTTTTGTTATCTCTTAGAAGCCTAATCCTCAGTAGAGATGTCCTCTACATTTTTCTACATATATTGAAAGACTGAGCACTGAAAGTGATATTTTTTATAATATCTTGATCTGTAACATCAATAACACGTGCTGCAAGTTATTTGAAAGTATCTACAGGGATAATAATTAGTTTATTATCATATCCTCGAAAATTGTCTTTCAAAGCTATACTCAATAATACTACAGAAAACATGAAATTTCACATATTATGCCTTTCTCTTAAAGTGCTGTCAGCCAGATGCAGCTTATCTCATGTAGTTTCTGTTGTGAATGAATTTTCTCCTACTCCTGGGACCCAAGCTAGCTTGTTCTACAGAGAAGGGGAATTGGCAAGTTTGCAAATGTTCCAATTATAGAAGACATAGCTCATGTTAGGTTCAAGTGTTATAATAACTCAAACAGAGGTAGATTGAAAGAATGGGAGGCATAGCATGATTTAGACTGTGCTTTTGTCATTACTACTTTGAAGGATGGACCCCTACTGGAACAGAAAAGTTTAATGTTTGACAAAATCATCTGGTGCATTTATTAATTTAGAAGTATTTCTATACATTATCTCACAGACATGTCATTTAATAGTCTGACTGCATATTTCATAATCCTTAAAAAGATATGTGAAAAATGCCATAAAAACTTATGTTTTTTTTCTATAGGTTATAGAAACAAATTGGTTTAAAAATCTCATTTTAATTCTTTTTTCCTCTGTCCAGTTCCAGTGCAACATTATGTTTTCTTGTAAGGTTCCTAAAGGAAACTCTGCATACTTAAAACACCGCAAGTGCAGATCACAGCAACATTACTCCATAGTGCAAAAGTCATATTGACCTCTGAATTAGACATAAGTTCTGATACTTGAAAATAATGATTGCGGTCTAAATGTTTCCTCTGAGTCATGCTACAATTCTGGCAACTTTTTCTGTAGTATGTGAATCAAGAAATAAGAGTATACTTGTTTCAGTTCACAGCTTTCAGTTTCTCCTTTTAAAAACTAATAAAAGTGATTTTATTTTATTGTTTTCTTTCAGAAAACAAAGAATTAATGTTTCTTCAGGAGATTTCAGCAGTGTGCAAGCTAAAATCTGGAAGGCAAAAAGCTAATATGTGGCAGAATTTCATTGTGGTCTTATTTAATATGTTCTAAATGACGGGTAAAGATCCCACACACCTACAGCCTTTTATTCTTTTGTTTCCAAGCAGAAATTAGATGTGTAAACACTTTTTAAAGTTTTATTTAAAGTTGTGCAAGGTCATTCAGAGTGTGTTCCAGACTGTTTTTAATGGAGTCCCCATTCAGTGTGTCAGACTTTTAGTGACAAAAGAAAATTTAGCTACAGGTCTCAGAGCCTTAAAAATAGTATGGCTAATTTATCTAATGCTATTTATCAAGAATGTGTTTATCAAATGAAACAATATGCATCAATGAAATAGGAGTTTCATCCAAATGATTTGCCCTTTTAATCTTTCCAGTTAGGGCATGCTATAATTTTCATTTGCAGTCTAAATGAAATAGAGCAAGCAGTGATCTAATTTGAATTTATCTGAGGTATTCAGGCAAGATTGTAGGGAGATACGGGTCTGAGTTTAGGGATGCTTAAGGATGTACAGGGAGGTATCCTTGACCCCCCTGTGACCCCGGAGCTGGAGCTCATCACAGCTAATTAGAAGGCTCCAGAAGCCTGCAGGTGGGGGCCGGAGCCCCTGCAGGTGGGGGCCGGAGCAATCTGCTCCGGCCAGCTGACCGCCCACCTACAGGGCTCCACCAATCACTGGGGCCTGGGAATTAGCATGTACCCAATCTCAGTCCTCGCCCTTCCCTGTCTCCTCCCTGTTACCTGTACTATATAAACGAGTGTATTTCCTGAATAGCATTTGGTGGTTGACCCTTACTTCTGTGAAGTAGTTTTGTTGACTGTCCAGGCAAGGCGCCCTTTTACTCGGGCGGTGTTCTCCCACCAACCTTCCTTACCTGAGGCGGCACCCGGACCAGACCCGTATCATCGTGTCGCATCTCCCTTGGCAACGCAGACCGGGTAAGAGAGGCCTCCCGTCATCGGAGAGCAGGGAATTGCGGGGAGATGTGACGCGCCCTGAGAGTGAGCACTGCGTGAACGGCAGGCCTCAGAAGGCCGTAAGGCCCCGAGGTGCGGAGCAGCTGCATCCTTGCACGGCCCACCCTTACAAGATAGTCAGTACAAACAATCTTTGTTCCCATGAGAGCTGCTGCTGATGCTGATCATCCCAGCTGATGCTGAGAAGAGAATGTCCTGCTTATGGGACTATGATGTGAGCTATGACTCATCTTTCTACACAGCGCAATGCACTGCCATGAAGAGTGTGGCATGCAGACTGTAAATGGAAGAGTATAATTCCCAATATTATTATATCCTTAGTCTTAGCAGCATTTAGGAGAACCTGCAATTTTAACCTGTTTTAGCCATGAAAATGTAGTATCCTTTCAAAAATTAAGGGCTGCTACTATTAATCCCAAAGTCTTTGGTCCATTTCAGACTAATAAACATAGCTATTAAACACAGATCCTAACAAAACAGACTGGCAAGATAGGCTGTTCCCTGCTCCCTGTAGAAGTCATGTAGTAAAGAGAGGTTTATGATTATGGCACTAAATCCTTTTGTTCTCTGCTCCCCTGTTGCATCTTGGTGATAAATCCATTTTTCATAGGAATACATTATTGCAAAAATAGAAAAAAACCAACAACTTTATTTTTATGTGAACTTATTTTTCCTGTTAATGGATAAATATTTACATTCTGCAAACCGGTGCCTCACTAGATACCTTTTTTTCCACCACCTTTAAAATGTGGTCGTATTTTAAGATCCGGGACAAAAAGTTTGTAAATTTACTGTATTTAACTTGATCACAGATACTTTAGGAATGTACTTCCACATGTGTTAATGTGTAACTGAAAGTGCTACTTATAGAGAAGAAAAGACCATCTTTATTAATTTTGAAAACAAGAAGCATTTAAAAGTTTTCATTTATACTTCAATTTTATCTACTACATCATCTTACAGAAAATCTCTAATGAATATTTCTAGATCTTTGAAAGAGAAAAGTTTTCTGGAACAAATTATACCATATTAAATAGTTTCCACTCTTCTGTTTTACAGAAATGTCTTAGATTCAGACAAATCAGAAATCAAGAAAACAGGATATGCACTGCCTTAATCAGTTTAAAGATTAGGCTTTTGAACTAACTGATCTTGAACTTGGTCTGTGATGGATACTGTAGTTAGTTAAACTATACACTGACAAAATATCTTTTATCGTAAATGGAAGCATTTAGATGAAAATATGAGTAATGGATTTTATTCAGCCCGATTTTTGAAAATGAAAATACTCATTCAGTATTTTCAGATTATTATGCAGATATTTCATGTATGTATATGTGTAAATTCAAATTTTTTTTCACTTTTTTTTACTTGAATGGTATTACTCAGGTATATATACGGTAAACATACCAGAACTTTCACAGAAATATACCTTTATACAATCAAAATATATATATATTACCAAGTTTCTTTTATCAATTAAAAATTACCATATATTAAACTCTATTGCTATACACTTTTGACTTGCATTATCCAAGTATATTTTTCCTGAATGCTTTAAAATCTCACCAACTATTTTGGTTGTTTCATCATGTTTATAGTTTTTTTTCATTCTTTTAATTCTTAGCGCTCAATCTTTCAAAAAGCTATATTTATTTTTAATTTTTTTTAGCAAAAAAATGTTAAATAAATAGCTATTATGTAAAAAAATAAAACTTACAGAACATTACAGAAGGAGTGAGAATCCTGAATATCATACTTTTGATTTATTAGACTGACAGATGCAGTGATGCAGACAAAAGAAATAAAACAAAACCCCTCAAAAGCCCTCATAGCCCCCCCAAAAGTGACAAAAATCTAAAAGAAACAGGAGCATGGATGCAGCTGCTCAGCCCAGTTCACAGGCAGCCCCCTCCGAAAACCTGTTGAAGGCGGCCGCTCGACCGGCGGGCTCGTAGCCAGCTTAACCGCAGATGTCCTCCAAACTAGCTGTGGAGGTCAAACACCCAGAAATGAGGAAGAAGAGGAGGAAGGCAGGACCCTCGAATTGAGGACTGGGACCCCCTGACTGGCACGCGCGCCTGCGCACCTGGGGGGTAGAGTTGCACAACTGAAGGCAGCGTTTGTCTGCCCCCCCCGGCCTGCCTGCTGGGTTGTACTGACCCTATGTACCAGGCTGCACGGTATAGAGAGGACAGTGAGGAGAGAGAGGAGGGGAAGGAGAAACTCCTAAGTGTGAGGCCTGTGCTGTCTCCATGGGAGCCGATCAGCAACTCTCTCTGATCTGCCAGTTCAAGAGGATGTTCGGGTCCAGGATCCCGTCAGCAGGTATCACCTTGTGAGTAGTTATCCACACTTTGCTGCTTTTATGTGCTTTCACCTGAATGTAGTCACCTCATTCTGGCGTGATTATTGCTGAATCCTGAGCCCATCCGGAACACCTGTTCAAGTGAGAACAAAGGCAAAAGTTATATAAACATATATATAATATATGCAGGCATTGTGCATCTACAGCGTTGAAAACAAAAAATGATTCTTAAAGGACTACTGACATGAGGAGGTTACTATTTTGCTTAGTTGTCATCATACTGACAATACGATTTGGTTTACATGAAGATGAAAATAACAACAAGAAAAAGAAACTAATTTGAAAGTACTGGTCTGTATCATCTTACTTTTGTTCAATGACATTAACAGCTTTTAGGATGATGTTAAATGACAGTGCATAGCAAGATGCACAGCTAAACATTCTTACACTTCTGGTCCCCTGCTAGTCATCAGCCATTTGAAATATTGATTACAAAGGAGAATGATGCATATTGCTAGGAAATCTGACAGCAGCATTCTCACGTATCATTCAGTATTGAATAGCATAGAGCTACTTGTCAAAGCAGAAAATGTGTGTATAGGCATCTGTCCACAAGGTCTTGACAATTAATTTCTCTTTCATTAATTTTTATACTTAGAAAGATAGTGAATTTCTTAGAGATCCATCAAAAATATTACTGTGAAAAATAAATAAAGCTTAAGGACAGATTGATCCAGAAGAGTAGTGTTTTGCATATGCTGTATGAAATTATCCCAGTGTTCTTTTTTCTAAGTTTCTCCCTCAAGTGTTGTATATAAAAGGAGATCCCTTTTTGCTCTGAAATACGCCAACCAATTCTGACCCCAGCAGCTTTCAGACCACATTGAGATTTCAGTCTTCTTTATTATAACATATTAATTTGTCTTTTTTTCAGATCATCAGTTTAAAAATATGTCTTAGAAATGACCTTTTAAAATGTCTAATGGGTATTTAATCTAATTAGTGTAGATCCTTGTTATTTTCTTATTTAAGTGTATGCTATTTTTAAAACAATCAGTAGCTTATTTCTTTGGCAGATTTCTTAATATCAGTTCTCAATTGCCGTTTACTCTTGCTACCATTCTATTATCAGGAGATTTAAATAAAACAAACTGCTCTCAACTTTGTTTCATTATCGAGTGAAAAAGAAGCAAATACTCAAAATGCAGAATGCACGTCGCACATTGCAGTACTACTTGACCCTGCCTATTATCTTAGCATTTTTTCAGACACCATTAAATCAGGGTAAGGTTAGCAGATTAACAATGCATTGCCATTACTTGTATCTTCAGTGGACAGGAAAATACTTTCTAACACCTAATGGACCTCTTTATTTTCTATTTCCAAAATGTATGAAATCTGTGATCAACTTGACTATTGTACTATTCAGTGGAAAATAAAAATGAAACAAACCTCTTAGTATAATGACGCTTCTCTTTTAAGAAAAAAAAAAAAGGTATATGTATTTCTACTTTTATTTATATTGCAGGGTTTTCCATAACAGTCTTCAGAAATAGAATCTCTTGTATTAAACTTGTGTTCCCATGAAGCCCCATTAGTAGACAAACTTTTAATGCCTGGTGTTTTAGAAGAAAAGAAATAAACTCTCTTTGTGTAGCTCTCTACAATGTAGTGACTGGAAATCTTATTAGTGACACTAAACAAACAAAAAAAAAAGTTTTTCAGGAATATAGAAGGACTTAAAGCAATGAAAAATAGTAAATACAGTATCATAGTAACTGAGATTTATCTAACATCAATTGTTTGTTTCTTTAAACCATGATCCATAATGACAATTTAACAAAGCAAGAGTTAGCAATTCATTAATTAACCAACATTGTAGAAATTATTCCACTTTTTCCTCCTTTACTCCATATAAGTTACATACAATCACAGTCATGAAAAAAAAGGAGATGAACAAAAATTCTAATAGGTAGGTGTTTTATTTCTAATAGTATAGACATTTAATTTGAAAGGAAACAGACCTACTACCTATATGAGTAAGAATTTAAAAATTACAGTGTATTTAAAATTATACAGTGAGGGTTTTTTGAGAAATGCTCTGATTTCCCAAGGCTAGTAAACTGTTGGATTATTCAAAAGAAGATATATTATCTACAAAGAGGGCAATGTGCTCCTGAAATATTAAGAATAAGGAATATAAATTTACCTCACAAGATGTTTAGTATGATTATTACTTAATATAATATAAAAAATAAGGGAGGTAATAAGAGAAGAGCAGGTATGGATAGATTCCACTTATGTTGTGTTTGAGTCTTCTGATGCAGCATTATCATAATAATAAAAATAATAATATAAATTGTCTGCCAAGATGAATTAATATCTACAGGTATAATTTAATAAAAGCTCCCAGTGGTTCAAGAATTAAATTGTAGAAAGAAAATTGTTCTCCATAAAAATACAGGTATGAATAACAGCTGTTAACTGCAATGGAATGCATTATTAACTTCATAGTGTAGGTGGAAAAATTACCCATAGCTTAAAAAAATTAAAAAAAACAAAACAAAACTTGAAACACTGTGACTTGTTATATAGTTGAAATTTTAATGGAAAAATAATTATGTACCGTATACATGTTCTTACCATAACTGCACATAGATGGTTCAAGGTGAAGTGCCTGATTTTTTTATTGGTTAGGAAGATAAATATTTTATTGTATTTTTGGCTTATATTCTGGTGTTGAATGCTGAATATGATAGGCTAATAAAAATAATGCCTGTATTTTCTGTATTCTAAGAATACTTACTGATCCTTCCAGAAATGTTCATTTTAACTTGAAATGACTCGGGAAGTTGTTTACAGCCAAGGTAAACTATTTATTCCCAATATTATTAGTAAGAGTACTCATCTTGTTTATATTCATGTGAATGTTTTGCCATTATTAATTCATAAAAAATAGGTATAATCAGAGGATACAGAGAAAATACAGAGTAAAGGAAGATTAAATCATTAAAGTTACATAAACTCAGTAACTGAAAAGCTCTGAAGAACCTTACATCTGTTACATCTCCTTTCCTTTGGGCTGTGCAGATGTATTTACCAAGCCATACAGGGTTGCTGGAATTAAAAGCTACAATAAAACAAAGACTGAAAGGTCTTATATTTGCCCATTTTGTCAAAAAAAATCATATAGGATCTATATGCTATATTCGGATCAATTCTAGTACACATGTTTTTCAATCAGAATCAGGCAGCCTAGTGTCATCAGCCTCTGGACCAACCAGGGATTTGCCTGACAGCTAGGGTCAGGGTTAGGGTTAGAGCTAGGGTTAAGAGAGCGAGAAAGCCTGAGCTCCATGGGGAGTGGAGCTAGAAGGTGCATGCCATGGGAAATTTAGCATTACATATAGTCTGATTCTAGGACATTTGTTGTTGAGCCACCTATAAGCCTGGTGAACTCAGTCTCTAGACCTGTCTGAGATTTACCTGACTGCTAGTGTTAGGGCTGGGGTTAAGATAGGGAAGAAGCCTGAGCTCCATGGGGACTGGAGATGGAAAAGGAAATATAGTGCTGTATTCAGACTGATTCTAGGTCATTTGTTCTGGAGCGAGCACTAGGCCTGGTGACCTCAAGCTCTGCACCCACGTGACGTTTGGCTTATAGGTAGGGTTAAGGTTAGGATTAAGAAATGGAGAAAGCATAGAGCACCATGTGGCGTAGAGCTAGAAAGGACATGCTAAAAGGGAATTATAGAGCTATATTCAGATTGATAGGACATTTAAAAAATAATAACAAAAAAACTCCCACTAAATCATGCCAATTTGTGAGTTTTCTATACTGGTGTGATCATTCTGTATTTCATGAAAAGTATTTTCATTTCATTGGAAAAAAGACAAAGGTCAGTACTGATTCCAGATGTTTTGTGCTACTGTGCTGGTCATGGAAGTATAACGTCTCAATCTTTGTGAAGAAATGAGTGAATATAAATCTTTTCTTTTTTTTTCTGCTTCTATTCAAGGATATATCAATTGTTTTGGTTTATTGGACAATCAGCTATAATCTTCTGGACAACACGTTTGTTTCTAAAATATTGTAAAACAGGTGAAACAGGAGATGATTTCAGAGAAGCTTTTAGTGGAAAGCAGTGATAAAAAACAGCTTTCCTTTTGTCATATATTAAACGCTAACAAACAATAGCCTTCTTTATTTTAAGAGCTTACACACAGGAAGCTATTCATATTTTCTTGGGAAACTATTATCAGGGTATTTTATGCAGGTGTGCAGAAAAGATGAGACATTATTTTAGGACCAGTGCGTTTATGACTATTGATTGTGATTACCAGTAGTCCATGCAGGTGTATATTATAAAAGCTTAACCTTTGTGAATATAAGTATATATTTTATTTGAAATCAGGATATGACATATCATATCCTGACATATTACAGACAGAATTGTGGCTTTGTTACACTGTTATAGGCTTCCAAAGTAGGAATGGTGAGGTAATGCTTACACATAGTTGTATGCAAGCTTTATTTTTTTATTTTAAATTAAGAAATGTCCACTAGTCCAGTGGCAGGCACGATTCTGTGCAATGTAGGCTTCCCTCAACACCAACAGGAAGTATAAGCAATCATGTGAAGTAGTAAGTACTGTAAATTACATAAATCTCCTAAAGTAACATGAATCAACAAAGTGTTGAAGACTATGATTCACGACATTTACAAGATGGAAAAAAAATCATGAAAAATATTTTTTGGAACCACATTACATTATGAGGAACAAAATGCTTTCCTATCTTGATTTTTAGCTATCCTACTAAAAGGTCTGGTTATTATTCTATATTTCAGGTAACACAAGATAGTCAACATTAACAGAGTCTGAGAAGGAAGAATTAAAGACATTACACGGTATCAGTTATATATAATTTCTTTGGAACAAGAGCTTAGAAAAATGAAGTTTGGATCAACTTTCAGGGGAAAAAGTATGACCTGCAAATTTTTAACAAATAGTTAAGTTTAGTTTTTAACAAATCAGTGATGCTCAAAAAATACTTTTTTTCAAAAATATATTAAGGAAGGGGAAAAAAATAAAGCATGTGATTTTCTTTCTGGTCATTATCAGAGTAAATATTTCTGATTTTGTAACAAGGTCTATGTGGAGCTCTTACAGGAAGTGGACCTTTGCAGACCTAAGGGGAAAAACAGTTAAACAGTAAAGCTGTGCCAGTTAACACAGCTTTAAATCTTATCAGGAATTCCGGATGAGATAAGAGAAAACTGCAGTTCAAAAAGTGACAGGTGCTTCCCTTGAGAAGTGCCATGACTGAACAATCAGATCTAGCACCTCAGAGAAACTCCTTGAGAAGAAAGATGAAGGTAAGGAAGCAGTAATACCCCTTACTTGCACTTCTGCAATGGCTATACTGTCATTAAGCAGACTGCACACAGAGTGCACCTGCTGCCCTGAGGATATATCAGTTTCCTTTGCATGTTGCAGTACCAGTGTTCAGAACTAAGGGGAACTTGCCACGGATAAGTTCTCTATTTTTTGTACAATAACTTTCTTCCTTTGGATTTTGATTCCCTTTATTAGTGAAAGAGAATACTGAGCTGAGATTATGTACTTATTCATCCTTTAAAAAACTGGGAAAATACTTTTCCAGCTTATCTGAAAAGTAAATCATTTTCACACTTTAAATGAGAATGAGGATGAGGATGTAGTTACCTTCATCCCAAAGGGGAATTTTTCAAATTACAGACACATGAAATAAACACGTGGACCTGACAGGGAGCACTTAGCTGATTTTATTTGTCCATGCAAATCCGGTGTTCAATAATACCTTGATATTTTAACCAGACTTAGCTTTTAACTTCCTTAACTTTAGTTGTTTTACCTTCTCAAACAAAATTAAGCTCAGCGGAAAGAAGGAAGGAAGGGAGGGAGGGAGGGAGGGAGGGAAGCAGTATTTTCCAAGTCCATCACATATTTTTTGCAGACAGTTTTCACAAAATAATCAGGCACAAACTATAAGCATTATTTGGGTGAAAAGTAAATGCATAAGTGGAAGCACTGAAATTTTGCCATGATTTTTCCCCAAGAAAGTACATCCCCCCTGCTCCTCTGAAATCCAGCTGGCCTAACACAAAACCCCTCTGGGCTCTGCAGCTTTTTTCTTCAGTCCCTAACAAGTGGCAGCGTGATCCCTCTGCAAAACCCAGGGCAGTATGAATTTGGCACCGGCTGAGCCGGTGCCTGAGCTGATTTAAGCTCTGGGCCTGCTGTGCAAGCAGCCAGGCAGGTATAATTGGCTGCTTTGGACTGCAGTGGCTCATACCCATACGCTGCAGAATAAGCCCCATGGCTCCAGCAGCATTAATTAAGCAGGGAGGGCACTGCAGATTGCTTCTCCGTACATCTAGGGCACCCTCCTGCCATGAAAAGAGTAGAAAAAACTAGGCCCCCAAACATTGGACATTTTCTTCATCTATAAAAAAAATACATATTATGAAAAGAGAAGGAAAAGCTGCATTTAATACAAGCTGATGAAGCAGGACCTAAGATAAACCCACTAGCAAACTCTGAAAAATGTTTGCCCTGTCAAAGCTGTGTTTGCCCTATTTTAAAATAGGAAGCACTGAAAGCGATCTCCAGCTTAGCTATTTGGTTCTTTTGTCCACATTTCTCTCTGATTCTAATCCACTGGTTGAACCCTTCTTCCAGCAGCTCTTACCTGTGCCACCTTTTGCTCCAGAGCAGACATTTCCAAACTTTTTAAAAAGTACATTCCTTGTAGTTTTAAACTAAAAATGAGCTATTCAAGGATTTCAGCTGGTTGCTGAGAACTTTCACAAGAGCAAGAAAGTCCATGAATCTAGCCCATTCCAGTGGGAATGCTTAGGACATTAAAGGATCTGTACAAAGAGGCAGATTCATTTTAACATAGTCATAATATATATTGTTTTTCTTTTGGTTATATATCAATAGTTTTTTTTTTTTTTTTTTTTTTATTATTATTAACCAGCAGAACTTTATTGTCTATGCCACAGGTCAGAAAGAATCTGTCAATCTGCCTTAATAAGCATGTACACAGGGATAAAATAAAATTAAACTAATGTGGAAAATGTTATTTATTCTTTACAGAACCTCATTTAGGGGGGTCAATTTGAGTAGGGGGCAAAACAGTCAAGCTAATTCACATTTTTCCAGGTCAAGTCTAATGGAGAGAGAAAATACATTGTGAGTAAATAATTGTTTAGAGATATAAATACATATTTTCAAACACTCTCTCTCTTGTTTTTTAAGGAAACAGAAAACCTTTTCTTCAGCTGATATGTCATTTTTCCATGGTCTTTTTATTGACCTTTCCCTTCATTTTTGTTACTAGATTTACTTATTTTGACAGTGTTTATTTGAAAGTATTCTATACATTTTTCAGTCTGTATAGCTTCAGATTAAAAACCATATAAAAATGATCTTATTGTCTTAGTCATTAATGCTCTGTAACTGAAACATAAAATGGTAAATGGTTCCAGTCATCCTGCAGAATAACTATATTTGAAAGATCTATAAACAGAAAACAAAAAGAGAAAATATGTGTTGATTTCTCTTCAATTTCTAACATTAAAAAAAAATCAACACATATTTTCTCATTTGTTTTCTGTTTATAGAGCTTTCAAATATAGCTTCAAAATTTTTTTTTTAATGTTAGAAATTGAAAAGTTTCCTAACTGTAGATGACTTAAATCCACGGATTCAAATTCTAGAGCTTTTCTTCGGTCATCTCTAAAAAATGCACCTTAGTTCAGATATGTCCTTTCCAACTTTAATGTTCTTTAAAGTTCATTTAATTCTTAAACTTTTTTTTTTAATATTAAATAGATTCTTGAAAATAGATTCCAGTTTAGGGAAACTAGCAGTCTGTATCCTATTCAGGTGAAAAGGTAGGCTCCTTTGAAGCCTTATTTTGCATCATAAAACCAGGTGAAATTTCCATAGACCGCATATATAAAACTTATCAATTTAAATATTTAGAATTTTAAGTCATATGTTAAACTCTGATTTTCATTGTATTTCAGCTGTTGATGACTTCAATAGCAGTGAGATTTTTTTTTTCAGTATAAAACTATTTAATTATTTTTAGCTTAGAACTTGAAATAGGAATAAAATGAATGTGTTTGTCATGGATTGTTTAGCTTGCGTAATTCAAAAATTTTGACTAAGAGTAGGAGGGTTAATGTATTCATAAATGCACTCAGGCATCAAACTAATGGAAATATTCCTGCCTAGATGGTCTAAAATTATCCAGCTTTCACATTATTAATAACAACAACAATAAATTTGTGTAAAAAAAAATAGCTATAGCTCCTATTCTAACATTTTACTTAATATACACTAAAATTGTCTGCTAAAGCACAGCTATGTCCATGAGAAACTAATTGCATATCATCTCCCTGAAAAAAATAAAAAATAAAAAGGTCAAAGCACTAATTCTTTCCTTTTTTTAAAACAATAACAAAACCCCCCAAAATAAAACTTGGGCTCTTTTTTAAAACTTTTAAATGCCTATAACATCAGATTCATACAACCAAATTTAAAAATTAAAGTCTGTATTTGTTTATATTTTCTCTTTCTTGGAGCTCTGATGAACTGGAAAAAAAAAAGAGTTAACAGTCTACAATCTCCTTACCATGATGCAAGATTTCATAACAAGAGTGCTGATCAGAAATCTAAATTTCCATTCTGAACAGTTTAAAAATATATTGATATTTTTTCTTTCTTTTTGAATAAATATGAATATTTTTTGGAGAAAAAGATGTTGGTAAATGAGATAATACCTGTATTTCCATTATATGACATTTTTAAAGATAAAAATCTATTTCATTATAATTTTATCTCTGTCAAGAAACACAAAGATAGGAAGAGAGGGAAATCTGTATGGATATAGCCCATTTCACAGAGAGTGGAACTTAAATAAAATACACTCTGAGAATAATCCTTTATGCCTGCAGTTTTCCCCCTGCAAGCTCTAAGAGGGAACTTTTAAAAATTGTTGCTCTCAGGATTCTTTTTGTGACTAAGGACTGTGTAAGGAATTAGTCAGGACTTTCTCTCAAGGGACACTGTGATGTAGAAGAAAAATAAAATGAAAATACATTTCTCTAAGTATATTTGTATCTGTATGTATACTAGATCCCTTTAGATTCTTTTGGAATTGTTGAAAATTACTGAAAAGTACAGCTTTTATTAATAACCTTGTGGCTTATTGCTCACTCTACAGGAAGAATCCATGGAATGTGCTGAAAACAAGCTGATAGTGGAAGTATGATGCTTAAAAATGCTTGCTACATTTGCCCTATAGCAAAGAGATTGACTTTAATCTCTGGGGGTTAATAAGGTGCTCCTTTCTCCCCTTCTGTCAGTGGCTCCCATAATCTCTCTTTAAGAAGAAAGAGGGGTTAATTTATTATTATAAAGCTTTAGAGCATGCAGGATATTTCTGCTCACAGTCAAAATACTATGAATTCAATGCATTTCAGAATAATTTATATTTCCCACAGCACAAGTAATATATTATTTGAAGCTCTAATACAGCTGTGTAATATCACAAAATAGCTATGACTGTAGTTTACAATCAAGGTGAGATTTTTACCCCACTGCTTCTATGAGTTTTTATTTTGGTTCATCATTACTACTGTAAAGAAATTGTTCAAAGGGCAAGCAATGTAATGTATAATTTTTCTTTTTATTACAATAAAATTGTTAGTAGAGGTTGGGAATTATAACTGAAAAATAAATGCATATGTCAAAAGACATTCTTACTGATTCCTCTCAAATCTGTAAATGTTCCTTGACTAAGACCCTATTCAATTTGTGTGAGTTTATGTTGATAAATACTCCAGCCGTATTAAAAAAATGAAGTCCTAGACAAAATAATACTAATACTGTTCTCATTTTGTAAACACTGGAGTGAAAAACAGATACATAAGTGATGATAACTGTTGCAATATCTACTTTTTAGCACGTGTAGAAACCAAAATCTATTATTTGAACATAAGGTGCTAGGGTGAGTGAGTGCAAGGGTGTTAAAGATAGAGCTCAAAATGATAACTAGGAAAAAAAAATCTGGTGACAGATAGGTACACAAAGCACAAGGATAGTCCTTGAAATATTGCCTCAAACAAGAACTTATATGCTAGTTTACCAGAATCTGAAAGAATGATCAGTTTACATTGAGGAGGTCTGTACATGTATGCAAAGAAATGCATTAAACTTGCCTATTTAATTGTTCAGATAAGTAGCTTAAGTGCTGTAGTAAAATATAAAGAGGTGAGCATCAGTACCATCTCCTCTGTCTGTACTAACAGTATTTCTGTATTTTTAGAAGAAAGGGATTAATACACTTTATTTGAACTTTTGTCAAGGGGACATTGATACCCCTATTGATACCTAATTATAATGTAATGTTCAGTATACTCTTTATAAATATGCCCTGTAGATTCTGTTTGAATTTAGATATGAGTATGATCATTGAATCTAAGACGGCTTTGGATGTGCGAAGAAGCAAATTTTACAGACTACTTTAAGCCTCAGAAATACAAGTCAGGCACATAGAGGATTGGGCAGGAACTCATGTGGGAAACTGTTACACGCTAATGTGGGCACATCCAGGATTCTTTTGAATTCTTGGATTAACTGTACTGAACTCAAGAGATCAACATTTGTCAAGTATGAGAATTTATTAGAAATAAGAGATTATGAGACACTAAAAGTATAGAAAAGCTGAATATAGGACAGAACTGAAAATATATATACATATTAGATCTCCACAGTTCAATCATCAGTGCATAGTATACTGACTTCTCTCATCCTTTATGGGCCACCCTTCTGGTATAATCCATAAGAGAACACACATGAGCTGGTGACCCTGTGTTTGATCTGCAGCCCTGCTCTGTTCTGCAAGGACGGTTGCACAGCGCATAGATGTCTATGATATGGGTCCGCAGTGCCACTTCTTTCTCTGAACATGCCCATCCTGGCACCTTGAGCTGTGCTCCCAGGCTGCAGCAGTCCCACAGTGTGGTGACTCTAGTCAAGATACATTAAGTCCTGGGGAAGTCTCCAGAACAAACCCCTCTTCTGTGGGCTGCACCACTTGGTGTCCCATGCTTGTATTGCACCTGTCAGAGATTTGGGAATGCAGTGTTGAATTCGAGTGCTTAAAAGTTATCCTTTAATATTTAAAATCTATTTTTAAATATATATTTATATATATACATATTTTAGTCAAACCTGTTGTAGAGAAGCAGTATGTAGATACCAGGGTCCACCCTTTTGGGGTTAAGAGCAGAACAATGGTCATTTGGCTCAAATACATCTGGCTCAGCATATTCATTCCTCTTTTGGGAATTCATAGACAGCGAGAGAACAACACTACAAAAGGATGTCTTTCCCAAGAGCAGTTTCTCTAACCTCTGTGCTCTGGGAACTTCCTGAGTTCTTCTCCCGCCAGGTTCACTTCTACTCTTAAAAAAGGGGGGACATTTAAATTTCTAATATGATATGCTTTTCTTTTCTCACTGCTTCCAATGACCTTGGACAGAAGACTGGATAAGCTTTTCAAAAGCTGCTTCCTCTTCAGACTTGTGTTGCTCACAAACAACCTGAACCAAACTGAACACTTCAGTTATGTCTTTCTCATTATTTACAATGCTGTAAATTAGATGTTAGCCAATATAGCTCTACAAACTTGGGATTTATTTCAGTCTTCAGAATGAGGAGAATTTTTGAGGTAAATCAAGTTGTCTGACTACAGCTACATAATACAGATGTAATTTGTGGATCATGTATTTTGTACGATGATCTGAGGGGAGAAAGAAATCTTCTTGCAAAAGGTAAGCTATTCATCCAAATAATCAGGCTTTGAAAGATTTTAGCACATTCATATTATATGTACCTTATGACATTTTCCACGTTAGACTTTGAGTACAATATTTTTAGGCATATTATCCAAAGTCTTCCTGTAAAATGACATTTGACTTTAAATCACTGCTGATTATAACCTTCCAGTAATACGAGGAAAAATTTATCTCAAAAGTAGCACGAGTCTCACTCTTCTCTGCTTCTGTTCTGTGTGTTACTGATTCCGCATAGTTTATTTACTCACCTCCAACATCCTTGAACTATATCTATGAAATAGTTCAGGTCATTTAAGGATACAGTTTATCTAAGAGTATAGTCTTTTTTAAGAATTATCTTCAATTATTTAAATGTGGTATAGATTGCCTGAGTATGCACTGTGCAAAAATATAGCCTTTCTGAGGCTTTCAGTTCCTCACACATTCTACTAAGTATAATGTAAAAAGTTTCAAACAGATCCATGCATTTTCCTATTTCAAGGGAGGCCCATGAAGCCATGCTTCACAGAAGTGACAACCCACGATCTGAGTTTCCCTGCCGCTCCCTAGCCCTACATTTTCTTATATGTAAAACCTTTAAAACCTGGACCATGGGAATGACTCCCAATGAAAACTGCCTGTTAGATCCCTGAAATTCTTTCTTATCCCCTGGTCTCTTCTCTCTAAATTAATTTCCTTTTATTTGTCATAGTAGTTTTCTGGTTTTATTTTGCTAGAGATTTCCTGAGTAAAATCTTTAGTATATATGAAAGCACTGAAGATTAAGAGTGCTATAATTCTCAGCAGAGTAGCTGGGAAAAAAATAAAAATAATTGTTTTTAGCAAATATCAGCGTTATATTCCTTTCTCATTCTAGGTTCTCTAGCTTGCTTCTTTACTAGCAGGGCTATTTTGAAAATAACAGTCTCTCTAACTTCTGCATTAGTGTCATGGGGATTAAATAAAATCACTGAACTGTTTAGCTTTGTGAATTCTAGCTTAAGTGCTCTGGAGTGTGACCATTTTATCAACTAAACCCCTGAGCATATTATTATATTTACTTTTTCCACTCACTATTGCTCACTACTTTGTACATGTTTAATATAAAATAGGAACTCATTGCCCTTAGAAATTTACCATTTAAACTGGACAGATAATATGGAAGAATGTAAGAGTTTTTCTTTACTTTTTGTCATTTATTTCACTGAAGCTAGCATTTCACCCCGGAGGCCTAAATTTAAATTATCTAAAAGACCTTTTTGTGTGAGAGTATCTGTTTTAAATTTATGTGGCAGTTCTATTCTTACTTCCATTCATAAAAAAAAGAATATTAATAATAGCATCAAGATAGAAGAATGCCTACAACATCAAGCAAAACAGATCTGAAACATTAAGCAAAATAGAACTAGTATTTTGAACCACAAAATTCTGAAACATTTTAAGGGATGCTTAAATAGGAACTTTAATTTAAAGAGCAAGACAAAGACTATATGCACAGTAATCTCTGAAAATAGTCAATACTGAAAAGGTTTTTGTATTAGTATTATAATCAGAAAGGAATCAAAATCAGCAGAAGCAGTAGATTTAATTCTTTTAAACAAAATTTCTATGTACTTTTGTTCATGAGACTGTGTTTCAAATGAAACATGCATTCTCCCTGCCTGGAAAACTGGAACAGAATTAGGCTTGATCTTAATAGCCTTACACTCATGTGTTTAACTAAAGAATATATGCTTATTACTAACTTAACCTATTCATCCACCTATACTTTTCTTTATCTTCAGATCTGGTAATAAAATTTTCCCTCTCCTAGTGCTTATTATCTCCTCAGCTCCCTCAATGTTCTCTATGTCATCCTCTTTCCTAACCGAATTTACAACACTTCCAGGTTTGTCTCAGAAGATAGTATCATCATTCCTTAATTGTTCTCATAGTCCTCTTCTGCAAGAAATCCAGTTAGGACAACATGCTTATATAATTTTTTTAGCAGCAAGACTTAACAGAGCTTTATACCTCATTTGATCCATATATACAATAAAAAAGAAAGGGGAAATATGGCTGCAGAGCATAACAATGAAAAAGAAATAGATTTGACACTAAAATAAGGAAATAGACTCCCATTACAATCTAGGTGTACCTAGTTTCATTTCCAAGCTTAAGCATTCTATGATTCTATGATTCCATGATTAGGAGAATCTTTGCTTATTCTTAATATTTTAATATTTTAAGATGTTTAGTCATTCAGCTAGAGTGACAATCCTCCAAACATATTTGTTATGTTTGCTTCAGGTATATAATACAGAGATATAGCATCTTTTGATAAAAAAGAAAAAGTCCTGACAGTCTCAACATCTGAATTCTCACCTCTGCAGTCTGTTCAACTGATTAACTAGTTTTCTTCTTTATTTTTGGTTTCATTTTTTGAACACATTATACAATCTCTCATTATAGAGTAGTTGCAGTAGTATTTACCTATCAAGGTTTATTAATTAAACTCGTCATATATCTAACTTCATTCCCATAACTCCAATATCCTTTTTTTTTCTTGCTCCAATCCAGAGATTGGCCAGTGACAGGACAAGGGGTAACGAGTACAAATTAAAACACAGGAAGTTCCATCTCCATGTGAGGAAGGACTTCTTTACTGTGAGGGTGACAAAGCCCTGGAACAGGCTGCCCAGGGAGGCTGTGGAGTCTCCGTCTCTGGAAATCTTCCAAACCCACCTGGATGCCACCCTGTGTGATGTGCTCTGGGTGTCCCTGTTTGGGACCTCCCACTAGAGGTCCTGTCCAACCGCAACCATGCTGTGATTCTGTGATCATTAACTCTAGTCACCTTTTAGAAAAATAAATTATTTTTGCTCTCTTCAAATTCTGTAGTCTGTAACACAAAGCTGCTGTTCTAAAAATAACATACCGTTACAAAAAGTTCCTATAAACACAAAATATACCAAAGTACAAACCTAAAATGCCACAAACTACACCATTCAAAACAGTATCATTCTCAAAAAGTGCAAATGCCCATACAGATTTCTCTGTTTATATCTCTCTAGTTTCTTTCTAGTTGCTTTCAGGTGCCTTTTACTTAATTACTTGCTTGAGCAGGTCATATTATCCTTTAAATAAGACTAACTATTCCATTATTATTCAAATAAAATAATTTGCATTCAGAAAGTACTGAAACTCAGGCTTCTGTAACCTTCTTATCCTAAGTATTAGACTTGCTTAAATACTTCTAAAATCACAATTCAAAATGGTTGAATATATGTAATCTGAAAAGGACTGTGCTGTGAATATAAAAAAAAAAGCCCTCTGATGTCATTATAGAAGCACATATTTTCCCATGACTTTTCAAAATGGATTTGATGATGGTACAAGAAGCTTGTATATTCTGAGCTTTATCTGGATCTTTGTTTTTAAGTTCTGTTGGTGCTATTTTTTAATTTATTCTCACTTCACATTTTCTTCTTTTTTTAATTCTTTTGAGATTACCACATAAGCTTTCTTCATCTTTCCTTTAAAGATATGAATTCATTTATAGTAAGGTCTGATAGTAATTAAAAATGTAACACTTGCAAAACTAACTTATTTCTCATTAAATTCATTTATAGGATTTTATTAAATAAGGCTATACATAGTATAGTTCTTCCCATTGTAAAATTCGGATTTAATTGTTATTTATTCTGACAAAAGACAATACATTTGGTTGAAATTTTACAGAAGGTGTGCCTGCTTTAGACTTCACTCACAATGTTTTTTATCCATGTTTTTTATACATTTTGGTGGATTTATTTCCTTAATATCATCTCCATTGCATTAATTTCTTCCAAGAATGAGAAGTCAGGACAATATATTGTTTATTTTTAATATTAAATTAATGATTTGTTTATATTTCTCTGAAAAATCTAATCTCCCTTCTTTGGATCAAGGTCTTGATTTATTTATAAATTATCATTGTGTTAAATGCTAACTATTCCTGTGAAAATCCACAGAACATGGTGGGTTATGTACTTTTGCAAAATCTAAGTTTGCAGATATTAGAAAACTGCATAGTCTTACATTGCCTGAAAACAGCATTTAGCCAAATGCTTCTGTATATTCCAGTCCAGATTAATTTCTTCTCAAATGTTATGTCCATCCTTATGATGGGTACAAAATATGATAGAAGGAATGAGGAACTGAGAAGTGATTTCAGACCTGTTGCTGCTGCTCCTCAGTCTTAGAAATACAGTGTGGGCCTTCCTTCCTTCCTTCCTTCCTTCCTTCCTTCCTTCCTTCCTTCCTTCCTTCCTTCCTTCCTACCTTCCTTCCTTCCTACCTTCCTTCCTTGTTTCAGAAAGAAAGAAAGAAAGAAAGAAAGAAAGAAAGAAAGAAAGAAA
>VWPW01026220.1:0-48116 GCA_013389825.1 Crypturellus undulatus | reverse complement strand
TGTGACTTTCGTTCCTTTGCTCCTTCCTTTCTTCCTTCCTTCCTTCCTTCCTTCCTTCCTTCCTTCCTTGTTTCAGAAAGAAAGAAAGAAAGAAAGAAAGAAAGAAAGAAAGAAAGAAAGAAAGAAAGAAAAAGAAAGAAGGAAAGAAAGAAAGAGAATTTACAATGCATAAAAGCATATTTTGTAATAAAGGATGGATTAACAGACTAGTCAAAACACATGGATTTGTCTTAAAAACGTGACAAGAACTGGCATTGTTACTCAGCTTCTGAGGCCATGGTCTAAGCAAAGATGAGCTTTACTAGAAAGGAAATGACTGAGATATTTAAAGTGTAATGATAGCTGTAAGTCCGCACTGTACCAGAATGTATGCATTTAGGTCTAAGGCAGCATTGTTTTGGAGACTGATTGCTACATTGCTATATATCTTATCAGTTTAGAATACACTGAGTCTAGAATCTTGCATTTTCCCTCCATATGAGCATGTTTCAAGTATGATAAAAGCTGAAGATAATAATTTCCTATCATGTAAATTACTTGACATAGAATAACTTCTATCAGCTTCTAATTCCTGTATTCCGGAGTCTGGGACCGAAAGCTTTGACGTATATAATTAAAAGGTAACAGAAGCTAACCTGAATCTTTGCCAGAAAAATGAGAAAATTCAGGACTTAAACTTTAGAGATTCAATATATATATATATTTTGCTATAAGGAGCAATGTCAAGTGCTTTATTCTAAGTATGGAGATGAAATACTTTTTTTAAAAAGTGATTTAGTGGATGATGTTCTGCCTTCTGCTCTGATTTAAGGTTCCTAACAGTGGTGCATTATTGCCAATAATCAATGGAACTGTAGAATTGCCATTATTTTTAAATCAGTGATTTTTCTTCATCTTATGCTGCACTAGCTGTCAGGTACCTTCATCAAGTGAATAGAATAATTAACATTTTCAGAGTCATGGGTTAATTCAGGAACTCCATTATAAGGGATCAAAGAAAGCATCAAAGAAATGCAATTTCAAGCTAATGTATTATTTCAGAAATTTCTATTAAAGGTATACTCTTACTCTTACTGTCGAAGGCGGCCGCTCGACCAGGCTCGTAGCCAACTTAACCGCAGACGTCCTCCAAACTATCTTTGGGGATCAAACACTGGGAAACGAGGAAGAAGAGGAGGAAGACAGGACCCTCAGATTGAGGGCTGGGACCCCCAGCTGGCACGTGCACCTGCGCACCCAGGGGGTAGAGTTGCGCAACTAAAGGTGGAGTTTGCCCGCCCCCCCTGCCTGCCTGCTGGCTCGTACTTACCCTGCGTGCCAGGATGCACCGGGCATAGAGAGGACAATGAGGAGAGAGGGCGAGGGGAAGGAGAAACTCCTAAGTGTGAGACCTACATTGTCTCTGCAGGAGCCGGTCAGCAGCAATCACCCTCTGATCTGCCAGCTCAAGAGGATGCTCGGGTCCCATGTCCCGCCGACAGGTATCACCTTGTGAGTACTTATCCACACTTTGCTGCTTTTATGTGCTTTCACCTGAATAAATGCTCAATGTAGTCACCTTGTTCTGGCTGATTATTGCTGAATCCCGAGCTCATCCAGAACAGTTAGTCATATTAAATATGACTAACATAAATCATTTTCCTAAAACATTTTCTGTCTCCTTTCACTTCGCAGGAAGGATAAGACCACCAGAGCATCAGTAACACAGTCCATGATGTCTATGGCTTAAATGCCCATGATTTGAGTCATGATTCTAGCACTAGCCCTAGGGAAGAAAATGGGGGAATAGAAAATAATAGCCACTAAGTACAATATCCTGTAACATTTATTCTCTGTTCTTTAGATGACTTAGTCCAGAAAAGCTAATTAGTTCCAAAGAAATCTCTTAACTAGGACAACTATGATTTGTCAGATGCTAGATAAGTTACCTACCAAGTTATCTCCTATATTTCAAGTGATTTAAAGTTTGACACAACCTTTACGGGGCAAAAAGTAACACACAATCCCATAGATAGCAGATAGCTCCTCTGTAAATGGCAGGAAACTGTTATTGTCACTTACACAAACAATGGTGGGTGCAGCCACCCAAACAAGGAACAAAAATATATATTACATCTATGAGATTGCACCCTGCCACCCTGTCAAAATACTATAGAGGTTCTCATAAAAAAGAAACCTCAAAACCAGGCTTTCACTTCTTGGAGCCATTACAATTCTCTTTTCTGAAAAATCGGCAAAGATATTTCTTTTTTTTTCAATAATATGTTCCCAATAGTGGGATATATCCTATACTGACAGATACATAACAGAAAGGAACATAATTAATACATTTTAATGGACTAAGAAAAAGTAGCAAAAGTACACAGAATCCTCTGCTTCAGTGGCAAGAGAAGTGCAACCTCTCCATGTTGCTAGTTAACAGGGTGGAAAATCTAATCAAGATTATAATAGAAAAGGATGAAAACTCACAGATCTCATAGGTCTCACATGATCTCTTATTTTTTCAGTGCATTCCTGATGCAAATTCCATGTCTTACCATTTACTCTGATATCATAAAAAGAAAATATGAGAACACAAAGACTTCTCACATGATACATTTTACTTTTAATTCCAGTGTGACCTTGGTTGTTATTTTTAAATTAATAATAACCCAGACAGTCATAATCAGCTATTGCTAACCTCCCAAACCAAACCAGTCATAGCTTCCAAGGATTCTTGAAGTTGAAATGCTTCTATGCTAATAAAAAACTCAAAGGAAAAAATACACAGTTTGTTTACAAAAGTGCATGCATGCCATTGGTGTCCCAGTATGAGAGTGCTGGACAATAAGATAATGGATTGACAAATTGTGTAAACTACTTTTATTCTATTTCCACACTAACACACCAAATCAAACAGCAGTGTAATCCAGTCAGAGGTAGAGAACCTAACTGTATAGTATGAATAAGCCACTTGGCGTCTGAGTTTCAGGAAGCAGCAGAGCAAGACTGTTCCGTTAGGTAGAACGTGTCAGAAGTCAAAGGTGACCACCAGAGAGGAATGAGATACCATCCCACAGCATCTCAACATGCTGAGCAGAGGTGGTGGCAGGGTCCATCAAGAACTTTCCAACAAGACAAAGGGACAAACTATGTCCTATGCCCTGGGGTCCTTATAGGAACAAGATGAGGCAGAGCTCTAAGACTGAAATACCTGCCTAAGGTCTATCCAGAAGTTGGGACTGCAGATGGGCACACCTACAACATAGCCCAGGGCAGGTCTGACAGACACAGATTAATTTGGCAGGGTGGGAGATAGCTGGGGAGCTGGTACGGACCGGGGAAGTCAGGAGTGTCTGCAGGTCCATGACACCTAAACTCTTCGGTTTACTCTCTGATCAAAACTTCCTCTGTAATTTGATGGGAAGGAAACTGTAATAAATCCTTTTGAGATGATCCTACAGTCTCTTTTCCAGAAATATTTAAACTTTCTAATACTTGCAAATTTATATGTTTCTTATGCAGGGTTCCTCAGGAGACACACAAATCAAAAATCATGTTAGGTAAGAATAGTCAGATTTGTAAAACACCTAAGGTAATGTTCAAGTCAAGATGATATTGTTTACTTATTAATGCTATAATATGGTTAAAAATTTAGATACTCTGTAAAACTAAGTTACCAAAAAAAGACTAAGATATCAAAAGGAAAGCATATACATATGCATGTGGCCCAGGAGAACAGAGTTCAGAAGTCTTCAATCAGCCATGAGGTCTTTATATTCCTGTTTCAATTTGCCTAGTGAAGTGTGTTATTGCTTTCATGAATGGGAGAAAAACAATTTCAATTTGTATAGCACCTTTTTATAATAGCAATTTGGATAAAATGTCTGTAAGTACAATGCTAATGTGAATCTCAGACTAATTTGTGCCATCAAATCCTTTTACTTTTTGCTGACAACACATGGCATTTTCATGATATTTCCTAGATTTTCTTCCTGTATTCTCTGGTCTTGGCTTAAAAATATATAGACAGTTCTCTACTGAATTTCATAATAAAAAATGCAATAAAGAGATGGAAAAATACTGGAAGAAACAGATACGACAAACATTTGAAGAAAAAACTTAAGTACTCTTGCCCTGAGCAAAAAGCTATCAGATACCCTACTGAGTTATTTTCCTAAGGTATCTTTTGCATGGCCCATTTATCATTTCTCTTGTTCTTTGTTCAAGTAGATTTCAGGTCTTCCTGGTGCTTGCTCAGAAATGTCAGAAATGAGAGTACAATCATTCTGACACAAGGTAAACTACATCTGACTCATGTAGGCTCAGACACAGATAAGCTATTTAAAAAATGTATTGCCTGGCAGTTCTGGTGGAAACATTAAAGAGGCAATGTCAGAATGAGAGGTGTGGTAAGAGAATATGTACCCTTTTTCTCTCTCTCAAATTTTTGCATTTTTCTATCATGTGAGGAGCTTGTCTCCTATTAGGCAACTTAATGCTTATGTGATAGTGTGTGCTCCAGTTAAATTAAGGAAATGATTAGATTCCTGTGAACACAGAATGGGGAATTCCCTGCCCTTAGGTTTTTTGAAAGGGTAAACTGCAGTGTGTGGGAAGACTGTGTAATTCTAGGGCATCACTCTTTACTTTCCTGTATTTCATAGGAAAGATAGACAGGACAGTGAAAATCTGCAGACTCCTGAACAAAAAGGTGAGATCTCTCCTGTTTTGAAAAGTATAATTAATAATGTCCTCATGATCTGTATTTAAGAAGTAGATTGCCTGTAGTTTCCAAGGTATAAAACCCTCAACTCATAGCCTGGACATAGAAGGATTTTAAAATACCTGCTGAAAGAGGACATATTAAAAGTCATGCTTGATTTACCAGAGACCTCTAAATGTCCGTGAGTAAATTATAATTAGGCAATGAAATCTAAGGAATAAATGCAAAAGACTCAAGAGATGCTGAACAAGTTACTTCACCTCTTGAATTTCAATTGCTTTCTTCACAAAATGGGGATTATGAACATAATTATCTCATTTGTAAAGCACTTTGAGATCTGCAAGTAAAAAGTAGTATTCAAAAACAAGATGTTACTCTCAGCATCAGTTGCAAATAGATCTGACTCAGGGAATGCAAATTAGGAGTAACTCTATTGATTTTAATGGGATTGTACTAGTCTGTGGTTATCTGCTGTCTAAAATCTAAAGATGCTGTACTACCTGATGCACAAATACATTGTGCACAAATGGATACAGAAAATATTAAATAAAAACAGACAAACAAATCCAGAGATTACCTGAAACACTTACACTGGAGGGTCGTTTAGTCTAAAATAAAAGTACTCTCATCCTCTCTCCTTGTGAATTGTATTAGAATTAGAGCCACAGTGAAAAAAATAGAATAAAATAGAAATAGAATAGAAATAAGATAGAAAAAAAAAATCAGTATGTACCTCTTGGTTTGCCTTCTAGTAAACTGGTGGGAACATAATAATTAGAAAAGGAATTTGGGGCAGTGGGGAGGAGGAGAGAAAAAAGAGGGAAAATATAGAAATCAAATGCCCATAAAGACTGTTTTGGAGGGTTTTTTTGAGCATCCTTTAGCTGAGTTGTGAGCTATATCGGTTTGCGTAGTATCTAAGGTAAACCAGTGTTTTTGCCATTGTGTTACGATGTTGAATCATGCTTTCTTCTGAAAGAAGTACCACTTAACTTACAAAATTGAAATGGTATCAGCATTGTACTAGAAATATTCCTGGGAATTTACTGGTTGAAATTTTGATTTTTTTTTGTAACTGTTTTAAGTATACATTAGAACTGTTTCGCTCAGACTCCGTAAGACGAACTGATGTTCTTATGTTGTTCTCCAGATTTGAAATATTCTAGATAGATGGTCAGAAAGATGTTATTTTGTGACCCATTTAAAAAAGCAATGTTTATATTTGAAAATGTTATGTTGTTGTTGTTCTGTGGATTTTCTACTGGACTGTGTGTAAATAAACTTCCAGACTTGCTAAACTCTGTCATATACAAGTACTAGAGCAAAGCCATGGCTCAGCTGAAATTAGGTGAGTATTGTTAACAGTAGACCCTTTGACATGGTACCAAGGAAAAAATATAATTTTCAGAACAATATGCAATTAGCCTTACAAAGAAATCTTTCTTTAGTGACTGTATGTAAATAGATTCCCTGTAATTTTGTAGATACCGAAAGTGCAAAAGATCTTCTGAACATTTCTGATTCATTCAAGTTAGGTGACAATACGGATCTCAATTCAGTGGTGAGTTCAAAAAAGAATCAGCATTACTTACATTAAATTTAAGCATTTGGAAGCACAGAAAAGATCAGTGAAAATTATATGTGCCCCCTCATACACTGACACAGGTGCATGAACAACTATGTTCCTATAAATAAAAAATGCTTGAACAAGGTATAGCAATGAGATGAAAACTCATGATCATAATTTCCATTAAATCTGCTGGAATTACAGACAATTTAGGACACATTTTCTTCACTACTGCAATCAATAATTATTTTATTATTGAGTTCTGTAAGCAGGACTTGAGATTTATCTAATTAAAATGGATTGTTGTCTGTAATAGACAATATAGCACAGGATTTAATTACAATTCAAGACATGTAGGCTAAGATTTTATAGAATAAAATAAATGAAAATATATTTAGAATAAATATATATAGAATATATAGAATATATATAGAGATATATAGAGAATACATATAGAATATATAGAATAAATGAAATCTTACTTTCCCCATTATATATATAAGCATTTCAGTTAAGATAAGCACTAAGTCTATTAAAGCCTTTTTTTTTTTATCTTTTCAAAAGGAAAAAAAATACTTTTCTCCAGTTTTTCAGCAAAACAAAACAAGACAAAATAGCCTTAAAACCCAATAATTTAGGTATATAAGGCTTAAATGAAACAGTGTAATTATAGGTTGTTCTACTGATGATTAAGTCAAACTGCTTAGAAGAATCCTGTGTGTGACCTCTCTCTGTGACAAGGATACAAAAACTAACCTTGCAAGTTATATGTAGATGTAAATGCTAGAAATGAGGCAATACCAATACCAATATGTTTTCATTCAAATAAAATACATAATTCTATTAATTATTAGTAAGAATTACACACATTCATAAAAACATATTCCCCTCCATGCATCTTCATTTTTATACCATATCATGCAGACCAAAGCATAACCTTGTAAGATGTTCAGTCCATGGCTTGACTGCCCACTCAGCTCTAGAAGAGGAAATTCTTCTTATAAGAAGGCTATGGAGGGCTGTGAGGCAGATTTGTTAAGAACATGCCTTACACTACAGGTGCCCTAAGTGGCTACAAAAGCATTTTAGCTCAACTGCCATGATTTCCAGGATTGTGAACTCTGTTGCAATGGCTGGCATGGAGCCTTGGTATGGAGCTACTTTCTATGGAAAGCATAGGTCTGTCCTGTTTCTATACCTGTTCTGTTCAACATCCTCCAACCTTTTGCAGATTCAGTCACTAAAACCACTTCATTTAGGTAAATAATCATTTTTATGGCAATCTGGTATCCTTTCCCTATTTCCTGTCACCTGCATGTTCCAGTAATAGATGAATCAAAGGAAGACACACAAAATTAATGGACAGCTTCTTAATTGAAGTTGTAATTTGCTTAGATCAGCAAGGAGACTATTGCTGTTAATCATTAAGTCTTGCATAGCTTTAGCAGCTGTAGCTTTTGAGAGAGTGATCTACCTGTTACTCATCAGAATACTTGTTGTTTTGTTATTTCAGAGGGGTTTATATAAACCAGGATAAGGGTTTATATAAACCAGAATACCAGTTTCATGGATTTACATGCTTTTTCATTCCTTGGGAACCAGTGATATGTTAATCTCACTAAACTTTAAACTTCCAGAATTAGGCTTCTTGCCTAGGTGGATCTTCAGGTCTGTCTTGAAAGACAATAGAAAAACAATAATCTCAAGCTTAGAGGCCAGAATCTGCAGAAAGATAGATTTTGGTGAATACTGAAGTTAGAGCAATCAAAACAATATTCCTATAGAAATTCTCAAACTATGCAAAGCAATATCATATCAGGGTTGATTGACCTTATTGCAATTCAGTAAGATTAGTCACAGTTGGCAATACGATTCATACTTTCCTACCATTTATACAATTTTAAATGTGAAACTTACATGTTATTTTAAGAGACATGTCACTTATATTTCTATTAATCTAAATCTGTTCCAAAAGGATGTAAGCATGAAAAAAAAAAGAGAGAGAAAGAAAAAAAAGGATGGACTAATTTTGAGACAGAAGGAGTTATTCCCTGAAAATCAATCATCTCTTCCGCACCTCTCTTCTCTCGGGGCTATATTCCATGAGACTCTTCCAAGTATATCTCTAAAGCAAGCAGAATCGACTTTTCTGAAGGTCAGGATTTTAGTCCTGCTATTTGCCCTGTCCTCTCCCCTCAGGATGCTGAAGTCCATCATCTCATGTTCACTGCAACCAAGGCTACCCTTGATCTTGACATCCTGACTGTCCTTCCTTGTCTGTAAGCATGTGGTCCAGCAAAGTGCCTCCCCTCATCAGCTCCTGAGTGTTTTCTATCAGGAAATTACCATCAACATGTTACAGAAACCTCTTGAATTGTTTGTGCTATTCTGTTTTGTCCCTCCAGTAGAGAGTTAAACTCCTTCAGAGGGGTCACAGACCATAAACATGAGGCTTTGTTGAGTTGTCTGAGGGAGTCATCATCTACATTTTCTTCCTGATCATTTGAAAGACTCAGTCTTCAGAAAATATAATTGGTCTTTTCTTAGATTATTTCCATTTAAAAAGAAAAATCAAACATCCTTGTTTAATGTATAATGTATAATGAATTGAATCTATGACATAACTCTTGAATAATCTCTTCTGCCTTGTACAATCCCAAAGAACAGAAGTGTCATTTACCATGAAGAATATTAGAATTGACACTTTGAAAGGCAAATGAGGCTTTTGGTTTAAAAGCAGTTTCTCACTTGATCTTGTAATTATTAGGAAACAAACAAACAAACAAACAAACAAAAAAAAGTAACCCCAGAAGACAGCTTGGGAGAGCTAGTATCTTCAGAGTTTTTGAACTTGAGATCATCACAATTTTAACTGAGTTTTAGATCAAGTAATATGAATTCCCTCAACTCTAAGTGAACCTTTTTATAGGTCATGAACTGCATAACTGCTTTGACATAATTGACTCTGCCTGGATATATGATACTTTAGAGTCATGCAGTTTTTCATCCTGATGATGACATGTACAAGAAAAAACAAAAAATATATAGGTAGCAATAACAACATTCATAACAGTGTTTTATTGCTAGGAAGATCTGAGTTCAACAGCCACCTTCGAAATCTACTTATTATCATGATTTATATTCTCCATCACTATCAACCAGCTTAGCACAGACCTGATGTATTCAGGTTATGACTGCCTGCTGAGGAAGAATAAGACAAACACCAGTCTAGCTGTTATGAGTCTGCTGTACATAGTTTTAGTTATAATACTGCACAAAGGTTGGATTCAGTGAGAATACCACTTCAGCATATATATGTGTGTGTGTGTACATATATGCTGAAGTGCTATTCTCAGTGAATATATATTTTTCCCCTTATGGTGAATCTCTGTGAAACATAGACAGAATTACTTAGCTGCAAACCTGAGATTTGTAAAATATATCCTTTTGTGAAAATAGAGCAAAGATAAGCATATGATAGGATCACATTTACATTTCCTCAGGTACTGGAATCACCCGGTCAACAAAGACTTACAGAAGCACAAAGGCAATTAGTTGCCCCAGTTGTTTCCAAAAGAACAGTTGTTTTCAAGTATTTTTTTCAAGTAGCCAGGTGGACCCTGTGCTCACCCACCATGTCAAACCAGTCAGAAAGAATATTTTGGGGATACAGTGGTGCAAAGTTTAAAACAAAGGAGAAATATCTAGGAGGAAGCAAGTGTAAACGTTCTTTCAGGCCAATTCAGTCCCTTCAGTATAACACCACACCATCTCACATTATCAGTTTGAATATTATTCTAGTCTACTGCAAAAATTTTAACTCTACCATGAGTACAAAAAACAATTCTTTCACTGGTGATTAATGTATAACGCCTCCTCATCCCAACGATGCCTTCTACGTAACTAATTGGTGTGTAGAAGAAAAAGTAGCCATCTCCAAGATCCAATGCAAATGTTGAGCATATAGACATAGTACTTTATACTTCACAGATCTAACTCCCTACTGTATTAAATAACTTCTTACTAGATTTGATACTCCACAATTTTGGAAGTTAATCTTGGCATCTGTAGAATAAGTGATAACAAATGAATGGATCACACAGAATGCTTAGAAGGGACCTCTAGAGATCATCTAGTTCAACCCCCCTGCTCCAGCAGGCATACCTAGAGCATTTGGCATAGGTTGGCATCCAGGCAGGTTTGGAAGATCTCCAGAGAATGAGACTCCTCAGACTCCCTGGGCAGCCTGTTCCAGGGCTCTGTCACCCTCACAGGAAAGAAGTTCTTCCTCACATGGAGGTGGAATTTCCTGTGTGTTTGTAGCCATTACCCCTTGTCCTGTTATTGGCCACCATCGAGAAGAGTTTGGCCCCATTATCCCTACATTCACCTCTCAGGTCCTGATGCATATTGATCAGATCTCCTTTCAGTCTTCTCCAGACTAAACAGGCCCAGCTCACTTAGTCTTTCCTCATATGACAAATGCTCCAGCCCCTTAATCATCTCCGTGGCTCTCCGCTGGACCCTCTCTAGAAGCTCAATGTCCTTCTTGTCCTGGGGAGCCCAGAATGGCACACAATACTCCACGTGTGGCCTCACCGGAGCTGAGTAGAGGGGCAGGATCCCCTCCCTCAAGCTGCTGGCAACCCTCCTCCTGATACGACCTGGATCCCATTGGCCTTCTTGACCACGAGGGCACATTGCTGCCTCATGGTTAACTTGTTGTCAACCAGGATTCCCAAATCACTCTCTGCAGAAATGCTTTCCAGCAGGTCAACTGCTAATCTGTCCTGGTGTCTGGGGTTATTTCTCCCCACGTGCAGGACCCTGCACTTGTCCGTGGTGAACCTCATAAGCTTCCTCTCTGCCCAACTCTCCGTCCTGTCTAGGTCTCTCTGAATGGCAGCACAGCCCTTGGGAGTGTCAGCCACTCCTCCCACTTCGGTCATCTGCAAAATTGCTGAGAGTGCACTCTGTGCCCTCGTCCAAGTCATTGATGAACAAGTTGAAGAGCATCAAGTCCAGTACTGACCCCTTCAAGACCCCACTGACCTCAGCTTCTGACCAGACTTAGCCCCATTTACCACCACCCTCTGAGCGTCCAGCCAGTCCTCAATCCACCTCACTGTCCACTCATCTAATCCACACTTCTTGAGCTTACCCATGAAGATATTGTGGGAGACTGTGTTGAAAGCCTTGTTAAAGTCAAGGTAGACAACATCCACAACTCTCCCATCATCCATCCAACTGGTCACATCATTGTAGAAGGCTATCAGATTTGTCAGACACGACTTCCCCTTGGTGAATCCATGCTGACTACTCCTGACCACCTTCTTTTCTTTGACATACCTAGAGATGGTCTCTAGGATGAGCTGCTCCATCACATTTCCAGGGACGGATGTGAGGCTGACTGGCCTGTAGTTTCCTGGCTCCCCTCTCTTGTCTTTTTTGACGACTGGAGTGACGTTGGCTTTTTTCAGTCCTCCAGCACCTCCCTGGCTCTCCATGACCTCTCGAAGATGATGGAGAATGGCTGAGCCATGACCCCTGCCAGTTCCCTCAGCACTCTTGGGTGCATTCAATCCAGGCCCATACCAGTTTGCCTAGATAATCCCTAACCCAATCCTCCTCGACTAGCGGAAAGTCCTCCTCTCGGTTCTCTCTCTTGTGTCCAGGCTCAGTACATAGGGGATAGCCTTAGCAGTAAAGACTGAGGCAAAGACAGCATTTAGTAACTCTGCCTTCTTTGCATCCTCCATCACCAAGGCACCCTCCTCATTCAGCAGCAGACTAACACCTTCCCTAGTCTATCCTCTTGCTGCTGATGTGTTTGTAGAAGCCCTTCCTGTTACCCGTGACATCCCTCACTAACTCTAATTCCAAATGAACCTTGGCCTTCCTCATTGCCTCCCTGCATTCTCTGACAATGTTCCTATATTCTTCCCATGTGGTCCTTCTTCCACATCATGTGTGCACTCTTTTTCTCATTAAGTTTACCCATCAGCTCCTTGCCCATCCATGCAGGTCTCCTGCCCACCTTGCCCGACTTCTTTCTTATAGGAATGCACTGATCCTGAGCTTGGAGAAAGAGGTGCTTGAATAGTAGCCAACTGTCCTGGACCCCCTTTCCTTCTAGGACCCTTGCCCAGGAGATTCCTCCAAGGAGCTCCCTAAAGAGGTCAAAGTTAGCTCTCTCAAAGTCCAGGGTTGCAATCCTAATTTTTGTCCAGCTTCCTCCTCACCGGATTGTGAATTCCATCATCTCATGGGCACTACAGCCAAGACTTCCCCCAACCTTCACATTTCCCAAGAGACCATCTCTGTTTTTTAGTATCAGGTCTAGCAGCACCCCTCCCCTTGTTGGCTCATCAACCACCTGGATCAAGAATTTATCTGTAGTGTTCCACAGGAACCTCCTGGACTGTCTGCTCCTAGCTGTGTGATTATCCCAGCAGATATCAGGGTGGTTAAAGTCTCCCATAAGGACCAGGGCCTGGGATCATGAGGCTTCTTGTAGCTGCCTGTAGAAGACCTCATCCACTTCCTTTCCCTGGCCAGGAGGCCCGTAGTAAACTCTCACTACAGAGTCACCCCTGTTGGCCTTCCCTTTAGTCCTCACCCACCGGCTCTTGACCCACGTTTCGTCCTCCCCTACGCTCCATACATTCCAGTTGCTCTCTCACATAAAAGGCAATTCTGCCACCTCACCTTCCTGGCTTGTCCTTCCTGAAAAACCTAAAGCCATCCATGGTCACATTCCAGAAGATCAAAAGTTCCAGTTACAAAAATAAAGATTGTCACTTTGATTTTGTCATTTCCAGTATAGTTTAACATGAATTTGCATGTTTATTTTTGACAGTTATGTTGTCTATTTCATTACCACAAGAAAAAAAAAATGGTTTCATTTATTGACCATTTATTAGCAGTTTAAGAAACATAGAAGCAAAGGCATATATAAAGTGATAAAAATGAACTAACAATAGAAAAATATTTTTAAAATAGTTATTTCATTGATTTCATTATATCTGTAGCGTTAAAATATTTCTTCTTTAAAGTACTTACAAACACACAGATATTATATCAGTTCAAGTAATGTCTTACAGCCAGAAAACTCTTCAACAGCAGCACATAGCAATTGTAGTCTCATTGATAAGTAGTGAATGAGGATGTTTCTCGGTTTAATTTTTTTCTGGTTTTAAATTTTGTCATATATGAACATTCAGTAACTATTTCTGGAGTATTCTGTATTTCTGGAGCTTTTGTTTTTATAGTTACAAATATTTCTAAGGAATATGTATGTGAAATTCCCCACATAGAGGTAAAATTCCACCATTTGAACAGTGCTAATATGATGTTATAAAGTTTGTTCTAAGATGGTATATGGGAACAGTCCTGAACGGCATGCTGAATAGATGGCAGTCTGAATAGATTTCGTGCTTTCAACACACCTCAGAGAACAGAAATGAACATGAGAGGTTACAGTTCAAGACACTTGAACATCAATGCCCAGGCAAATCAGGAATAGAATGGAGCTGGGATAGTCTTAGGTAAAGCAATATATGTCTCTGAGGAATATCTTGCCCTTTCAGACTAAAAGCTAGAGTTACAGTTTAGAAGGCAGAACTGAAGCTTCAATAACCTTTCATAGTCTGTGAGAGAAATATATCTCCAAATGCACTTTCTTGAATAACATCAGATTTTCTGTGGAGTATGGAGAATTAAGAAATTAAGATGCAAAGAACACTAATATGATGCCTAAAAATTTAAAAGTCTTCCTCCTCTGGAGCAATTGTTGTCTTTCACATTCAGATTACTTTTTAAGTCACAGTAATGTTTTTATTTCTTTTTCTTTACTCTGTGCTTCTCTGATCTTTGATATGGACCAGAGAATGGGTGCCACTGTTATTTTTTCCATTTGACATGTCAGGCTCTGACTTGTGCAATCTCTTCACACACACACACATGTCTAAATGTTGATATGCCTGGTAACTCATCTCTAACAACATCCAGTAGGATATAGTTAGTATGTTTAGGGAAAGAACACAGAGAAGGACAAGCATATAATGATATTTCTCCAGCATATCTTCTGGACTTCTAAACTTTGAAATTAATAGACATTCTGAATATAAATTTTTGGAGTTTTTTTCTACTCAATACATCTTGATGAACATTTCTTCCCTAAATCTGCCTGACTGTAGTCATTTAAACTATAGCTTTATTTCACTAAATAGACAATGATGCTATAAAAAAGACATGACTGAGAAATAAAGGTATCTATCTCCTCTCTACACAAGACCAATTCATGCATCTTCCTTGATTTTGTTTCTTTAATAATATACTATATTAAATATGCATTTATATCTATATTCATTTTTAAATTTTCTGCAGGCATCAACTTAGCATTTGTGATGGTAATGGTTTAGGAGCTTACATGTTAATGAGAACTTTATATACTGAAAAACCTGCTCTCTATTCTTTTTTATATGTGATTTTTTTTCTGTTATTAAAGATCTGTTTTAAATGCCTCCCCACTTATTTAAAATGTCGTCATATATTCCAGCTTTCTTAAGGTACTCTTAAATTAATAGTATCAAGGAGACATGTATAATCAACATTATTATTTTACATTTCTACAATCTCATTTTACTTCATTCTCAAGTGGTCCTTTTGACTCAAACACAGAAAGACATACAAAAGATTCACAGAGAAAGTTTGCTATAAAGACACTGTTGTTTTTCACTGAAAAAAACTCCATACCGTTAGAAAACATGCAAATGTAATCTGCTTTTCTCCAGCTTATCTTTCCCATATCTATGCTTTTATAAAAGATAGTGGTAAAACAAACAAACAAACAAACAAACACAACAAAAAAAGTAGAGTGCTTAGAAGCTAAAGATTTATACATACAAAATTGATATGGCCACTTGTACATGGAAGCTATAGGGGATACCAAACAACATAACATACTTTCACAGGTACGTCATTTTTTTCTTTTTTGAAACTTGAATTTTATTTCATTCAATGAAAGACCTAACCAAATATTTACTATATCTGATCCTCAATTACAAGTATTACTATGCATTCTACTAAAACTGTACATAATCTAAAACACAGAGTAAAGAGCCAAACAGCATGCAAGTATTTAAATATAAATGAAACTTGGCATGTTGTATTTTTTGTAAACTTTAAAATTAATTCTCTTATTTTCCTGGAAATGATAAAAATTGGCTCTGCTCTTATTTGTGATATTTAACTTTGAGATGGGGTTTATGTCTTTTTTTTTCTTTTTTTTTCCCCCAATAGTATTTCTCTAAATAAATACCTATGGTTTTGCAGGAAAACATAAAAAAAAAAGTGGTTTGGTTTAGAGGAGTAGAGAACGATTCAAGTGGCTTTCAACGTTTTAGAGCTATAGCTTAGTTCTATATTTTAATACTGACAGCATGTTCATTTTTGTTGAATGATGACATCCTTTTGAAAATGTGATAAGAGGAGTCATGGAATATTTGAGTAAGCACTGATGATTTGTGGTTGCATCTCCCAATGCCTGCAGTGTAACAGTCAAACAGAATTACTGTTTCTGCTGTTTATTACACTACAAATGATTGAACTATGTGAATCCTCCTTACCTTGAGCCCAATAAACTGCTGACTTAGTTCTAACTCCAAGTAAGTAAAATAGTGACTTTGGAGCCAGCTCAACACTATTGGTCAAACTTATATCACATACATTCTCCCACTGCCATTAGGACTGTCACTTGAAAGTAACTGACCAAAATATAAAATAATTGTCTTTTTTTGCTTTCTTCACAGATTGTCCATGTACTTCTCCCCACCTACAGTAGAACAATGTTGATGGGGTAAATTTGTAGACACGAATTGCAAAACTATTAAAAAAAAAAAAGAAGTCTGATGAGCATTAATAAATAATGTCTGAGATTTCACTGCTTACTTAAAATGGATTTTGAAATGATTGATAACTAATTAAAGATTATACTTCTTTCAACTGCAAAGACATCAATGTTTTCATGCACTTAAAATCATAATAAATTCTAACAAGGAAGAATGAACTGGAGAAAAAAAAAGGAAGAAATGAAAGAAATAAAGCTTTTAACAAGAACTGAATTAACCCACTTTTATTTGTATAATTTAAATCCATGCTAGCATTTCAAAAGATCTACTAATCTTTGGTAGATCACTTTTCATTTCCATGCAGTGTATAATGAATACTGTACATTGCACAGTGAATATAGAATGTAGGACATATTCTAGCAGGAGAAGGTATTGGTGTTCAGGGAAATTTGTCAAATTGTAAACAATGCAAAAAGATTTGTAAACTTTTTTTTTAATTTGGAAAGTTGCTCTAATTCAACCTTAATTATAATTAAAAAATAAAGTTAACAATAAGCTTGAGAACTAAACTTTGCAAAGTGACTGATGGATCCAAACTAAATGCTGACCTAGTTGGAGAATTTTCAGTAGTGGGATCTCAGCAAAGAGACAGGAAGAGGCAAGTTTTACAGGCATTTACTCAAAGACTGGAAAAAAGGAACTTGATGGAAACATTTCAAAATTCCAAAGGAAACACTTGACAAGTGGAAGAAGAAATTAGAGAAAAAGGTAAGAATTTAGTGGTCAAGTCCTACTTTTTTGTGATGTGTTTTTGTCTTATGGTATTAATGATCAAATGAATATGGACTCAAGAATTTCTTTAACGCTAAAGTAGGTAATTATATATTATGTCATATACTTATTAAACAATAATTGCTCTCTGAAGCTTCATACATTTCTCTAAGATATCAAATAATGTTATATTGGAAAAGTAAGCTTCTGTTCTCTCATGCAGGGCACTAATACAGTCATGACTGTCAGATCCCTTAGAAAAGGACAGGATCAAATATAATAGATTGCAAATCTCCACAAAATCTTTTTTCATATGGGACAACTGCTTTCAGTTCTGGAATTCAGTCTTGAGGGAAGCCTGGATAAAATCAGAAGGCTTCTCTTCTTCTTTTCACTCTTTCAATCTATACTTGCACTTTTATCTTACCTGGCTATCTTTGATTTTCCTGATTTTTCTTCTTTCATATTGCTTATGATTTCCTATCTGGACATATGTAAGAAGAATCCACCTCCTAGAAAGATGTTGAGATAAATTTGTGGAAGTGAGACTTAAACATTTCTGTGTGTGTATTTGTTCCTTACGTTCAGGTAGAATATATTGTTTTAGAAAAAAAAAAAAAGAAAAAAGGCATACATTAAGTTACATTGGGTGGGAACTCTGCAAAATAAAGACTAGGGATACATGTGGAAAAAACAGAGAAGGAGAAATCAGCTAAATGTCAATGTTACTGATAAGTAAATCTATAACATACTAGGAATTTTGTTATTGCTATTGATTTTACATACCAATCCTCATGGCTGCATTGCAAGTGCCAATAACAGAGCAAGGAACAATGTGTAAAAGGGTAAAAAGGTAAAATGTAAAATTTGAGCTTAATCTTGGATTTTAAATGGAGAATTCAAGAAGGAAGGAATTTACAGACAGGTCCTTACTTCTCAGCAAGGAAACAAGACATCAGGATCATTCAGGCCTGGGAATAAAATGTTCTCAATGGTAGAATGATGAAACAGAACAAAACCATGGTGGTATCAGAAAAAAAAAAAAAAAAAAAAGAGGCATAGCTAGAAGGGAATGAAGTGAGATAAGATAGCTGGCAAAAGCTAAAAAATCTAAGCAGAAGAAATTTGGAAAGAACTAAAAACAATATGGGATAATTTTTTTTAAAAAGGCAAAGATAGGCAAGAAATGTGGAAACAGAAAGGTCCCCAGAAAAAAAAAAAAATTTATTTAATCATCATAGAGTTCTTTTCCCTCTAAGCAAAAATTAATGTAATGTAACACATGACAGCACAAATGGAAACACTGAGAAGACTGGTAGAGGTATTTTCTTCTTTGGGAAAGTCCCTGTTGTTTTTGTGTCAGTAAGAGGGAAATATCTGAAAAACAAAAGTTAAATATTATACTAAGTTATTTGGTTAATTGAATCACAATTTGACTGGTATACAAGAGATGAAAGAGCTTGGTGTGTTTTTTTTAATAAAATGAAGTAGAGTAACTTGAATTTAATGTTGCTTGAAATTTTTGTGATATCTGTTTAAGCAGACAGTATAAAGTTTATCTGTAAAAGATGTTCCACAGCTGCTTAAGCGAAGGTACTTAAATTGACAGTTTACTAAAAAAAAAAAAAAAAGCTGCAGCTGAAAAACTAAGGCAGTGCTCAGCAGTTTACTATATCTGCATTATACAAACTGCTATAAAACACAAAGCTCTCTGCATAAACCCTCAGAGTTTTGAAAGAAAGTTAGAACTTTACCCTAACGCCCTGTAGATCCTATTTGTCCGTTAAATGTGTATAAAAGTCTGACAGTTGTAGACTGCTGTGGCTCCGTGTATAGCTACAACAGAAAAACAATTATATTGTGATTTTTTTCCATGCTCTATATTGCAAAACAAAGCAACATTCTTTGAATTCTAAGTCCTCAGATTAAGCACATTCTGTAAATAATACAACAGGACCAAAAAACCACAAGAATGGTCATCCCATAGCTCAGCATCCTGCTTCTGTAATGGCTAGCGGAAGAGGGAAATCTATTTTACTGCTTGTGGGTAATAGTCCCTATCTCTTGCCTGATAAGTGAAAAAACATTGTTAATGCACCATGGTTTGTGTGTTTTTTCATGCTTTTCACCACCTTTACGATGGATGAAACAGAAGACTAAGGACTCTAGTGCAGTCCAACACTCATTTTCCTTATATTCCCTAGTATGCTGCACTGTGGAACCAAATAATCTAATCAAGAAAACATTCAGTCTCTGACATCTTCCCCCTTCTCACACTGCATAGAGGAGGATGCTCATGAATGAAAAACAGATAGGAGTTTTTTTGTTTTTTTTTTTTTTATTTATTTTAGGTTTCTCTTATTTCACTCCCAGTTTACAATGACCTGATTCACCTCCTCTTTACTATTTAGCAAACACAGATGTGCAGGACGTTTCTTCCTAAAGACATGTTTCACCATCCCAGCAATCAAAGTTTCTTTTTAACTACAACCCATTATTCCCAGTCCTCCATGATTCTAATGTGTTGTTTCCTTCTTGTTTTGTCTTGCTTCAGACCTAACTCTCATAGCTCCAGGACATAGGCCTTCCTATAGTCTTTGATATAAAACCCAGAGCATATCTCGACATAACCCATGCTGTAGCACTTAATATTTTTTTCTTGCACTAGCCTTTGCAGTCTCTTCCTCAATTCCCTACAGATTCCAAGTGAGGAGGCATCTTCCCTGGGACACGATATTTAGAAAAATCACTTGAATTTCTAAATGGCAATTCTAAATTTCCTAATGCATTGTATATGCTATTTCTACACAGATATGATAAACTTGTATATATAAACTTGTATTGTAATATTTTGCTGTTTTTTTAATGGGATTATTATATTTTAAATTAGACCAGATAGATGGTAGGTCATCAAACATATCATGAAGTTGTTTATAGTGTCACTTTCTAAAGGCTGATCACTACAGCTGAATTGCTTCTATGTTTATAACAGTGAAATAAATATGCAATAGAATATGTATTCAAATTACAAGGGAAATGAAAAAAAAAAAATCATTTTGCAGGCCCACAGACTAAATGATTTTGGATTCCTTACCAGTCAAGAGTAAAACTCTATTACTGTGAACAAACGAGCCATGAGACATAATCATTAACACAATGGTAAAATAAAACATTTGGCTTTTGATGAAAACAGGAGAAAGAATTTCTTTTTATATTGTGTGCTTGAATTAGAAATGTTCCAGAGATAAGAAAAGTAAGCAGCTAGGCTTGGATTTTCCTTTGAAGTATTAAAACATACCTCCTACTCATGACAATAGGAACTAAAGCAATTTTTATATAATCACAGCACTATGTGAAGTTTCTTAAAATGTGCTCAAAAGAACAAACAAAAAATGGAACAAAATGCTTACAGAGTAAAGAAGATAAATATGATCAATATAAATTACCTAGTATATGGGATCAGTGTTCAAATATCCAGAAACCAAGTTTTTGCATATTTATGGTAACTTATCCATCACTTTGGACTTCCTTTTCTTTCTTTCTTTCTTTCTTTCTTTCTTTCTTTCTTTCTTTCTTTCTTTTTCTTTCTTTCTTTCTTTCTTTCTTTCTTTCTTTCTTTCTTTCTTTCTTTCTTTCTTTCTTTCTTTCTTTCTTTCTTTCTTTCTTTCTTTCTTTCTTTCTTTCTTTCTTTCTTTCTTTCTTTCTTTCTTTCTTTCACATTCTGTGTGTATTATTGTTGTTCAAGCCAGCCACTGGAGGGAAGTGACTCTCTTAACTGCTGTGTGTCTCAATGGATCCTGTTGCCCAGTACCATTCCTCCTCTAACCATCATCTCTCCATACACCTTCATGCCCAATAAGACAGCTAAGATCTTACTATGAAACCTTCTGCAGGTTTGAAAATAGTGTGCTTCAGGGGATGATAAGAAATTGTCAGCAAATTAACATATAATGCAAAGGTCATAAATGTTTTAAATGTGAGTGCCACCTTCCAACACCACCACAGGAGCAAAGTAATAATGGCAACTTAATTTGAAAAAGGCAAATGGGCAGGAAGATTATGGAGTTGTGAGTGACTCACTGCAAATAACATTAACAACAGAGGCAGGAAGGAATGAAAGAAGGAATGAGGGAAGAAGAAAATCAAGGAGGGGAAAGGGGATGGAAGGAGGGAGGAATGGAGAATTGTAGAGAAGGAAGGACGTCTGTAAGGGAAGAAGGATGGGAAGAACAGAAAGAAGGGATAAGAAGGAAGAGTTACAGGGAAAGAATCAAAAAGAGAAACAGGGAGGGAAGGAGGAAAGGGAAGAAGGAAGAGATGCCAGAAGCATTGTAACAATAAGGGATTTCACTGTTCTGAAAGTTTGAAGTTGAGGACGCTCTTCTTAAAGAACACTATGTGAAAATATATGCTACTATTAAATGGGACAAGAGGTTTAATATTCAGACAAATTAAAAGGACACCCTATATCATCTATTAGCAAATGTCATGCTTGACCTGTTCATGTCACTCATCCAGCTGGCACCCAGCCCAAAACCTGCTGAGATGGTACTTGGACTAAAACAACTGTTTCTGTTAAGCTCCAATCAGTTTAAAGCAGTTCTTGCACAAACTTTTTGTTTGTTTGTTTGTTTTCTAAATATGGTGCTTTTTTGCCTTCCCCACAATTCTTGTAAAGAAATAAACGATTTTATGATACTGTGATGTGTCAGTATTCCAAAAGCTCTATAGTTTTGCTACAGTATTACAAAAGCTCTATAGCTCTATAGATTGTATTCAGACAGCAATAAAGACACCTTCATCAGTATTCAGCTGAGTTTTGTAATTAAAGTCAATATCCTTTGATATTGACGTTCAAATGATAAGTGCAGTTTTAAAGATTATATTAATTTTAAGAACATCTGTGCAAAATATGAAAAGATTTTCCTCCTTTGGAAAATACATGTCTTTCAAAACATACCAAAGTGATGGGTAGTGTAGTTTGAAAATGAGTAAAATAATCCAGATCTGTAACTAGTGTACTTTGGAGTGTACCTTGTGCCAGTACCTACTGAGCACTGTAGTAATTTGTTACAGTAGGGCATGGCTCTGTGCTATGTACAAGTTATGTTACACTCCTTGGATGAATCCTACTTTCTTTAGATTTTTACTGAGGTAACTTTCAGCACTCTTTGTGGGATGGAAAAAGTCAAGCTACTTTTTTCTTCACACAATCTGGGAAGAGGGAGAATGAGAGCAAGATACCTGGTCCCTGAGGTCAGTTATCTGAATATGTAAATTCAGCCCTGATGATGATGTAAATTCAGCTAGTTAAAAAACTTTTTATTTTATTTTTATATACACTTGCTGAAACATAGGCATCTATTGCCATTTGAGAGTCTCCAGGATAGAAAAGACTTTCCTGTGACTCTGAAAGGTATGACCTAGAGCATTCTATCCTTCTGCATTGACATCCAGAAGCCAAGTGGGATTCCTGAAGGAATCTCAAATGGAATTAGTTGCCTATATTTTCAGCCATTGAATTCTCTGATCTGCTACGTGGAGTCAGAATTTGGTCTTGAGTTGCCATGTAGAAAAGCCCTTAATATGAAGCACTTATATAAAATCTTTAACATGGCAGTAATCTGCCTACTTTGGTGGATTACTACCAAGTGTTACTTTACTTATTTTGCTATCTGCTTAAGTAAGTAAAGCAATACTAAATTAATGCTAAAATCAAAATATATGTTTCCTGACAGCATGATTCAGCAACTCATAGGGTTCAGAAAGAGCTCTGAAGAAACTGGTATAAAAAAAAGGTATGAATGATCATTCCTTATCCTCAGAAATATTCTCCAAGAAGAGGATTTTTGGAAAAGTCATTTTTCTGCTTTCCAGAAGTACTTCAGTAATGCTAGCTTCCGAGCTGATTTACAAGCAAATTTGCAAGCAGCAGTGATTTCAATCATAATTATAAGGGACTGAATCTGAAGTATTATTTTGGTTTGATTCTTTATTTGAATGACATATTCATTGTCTTGTATTATATAATATACTGCCTATACTGTAATATTTTAAACAAGTTTGTTACATCTTAATACCTACTTTTCTATTTCACATCTTTTGTTTAATTTTTCTTTCAGAAGTCATAAAGCTGGCACAATAGAATGTGTAATAGCTCTGTCTATCATGAAACCTGTTAGTGTGCAGATTGTAAACTAGAAGACAGTAATGGATCCTTTGAAGCTTTATGGTGTCAAAAAGATTGCTGCATGTGCACATTAAATTTGTGTGCTTGTGATTTTATGCTGAATAATATCTTTACTTACATGCAGTAGCTGCTTTTCTTAACCATATGTTTTTTGTATTTTTCCTACCAAAGGCTCATTCTTGAGTTACAGGAGTAGAAAAGAGAATTTGAAACTGCTAATTTCTAATTTTGTTCCCATTTATATAGTTTATATAGTTTACCAATGAGCAATCCCATTGAGTCTGTATTCCTGAAAGAAGCGTGCTTCCTCTACACTTAAAAGTTGTACAAACTATGCCAAAATTGAAGCAAATTTTAATGTTACAACAGCAAAAATAGTTGAGGTCTGCGATTTAGAATACATTTTTTTTTCAGATGTATCCTGTCCCTTTCTTGCTGTAGTGCAGATGTTCAATTAAAAAAAAAAAAAATTATAGGTACAAATTGCAACCCTGTACTCCTGACAGCAATACATCCAACCATCTGGTGGAATACATCAAACATTTAACCATGCATAGCAATAGCACACCATATGATAGAAGAAAGAATCTTGTTGCTCTGAAAACACTTTTCTATATGATATAATTCAGCTCTCATTCAGTTCTCATCCCTGGTACTTGGCACTGATGAGGCCACACCTCAAATACTGTGTCCAGTTGACACTGTGTGACTTTGAGGTGTTGGAGTATGTCCAAAGAAAGGCAACAAAGCTGGTGAAGGGGCTGGAGCACAGACCTTATGAAAAGTGGCTGAGGGAGCTGGGGTTATTTAGTGCAGAGAAGAGGAGGCTCAGGGGAGACCTTATCACTCTCTGAAACATTATCACTACCTTATCATAGTGACCTTATCACTACCTGAAAGGAGGTTGTAGTGAGGTCGATCATTACAGGCAGAGGTCGATCTCTTCTCCAAAATAACTATCAACAGGGCAAGAGGAAATGGCCACAAGCTATGCCAGGGGAGGTTCAGGGTGTTTTTCTACAAGGAAAGAATAGTCAAGTATTGGAACAGGCTGCCCAGGGAAGTAATGGAGTCACCAGAAACGTTTGCTGAGGCACTTAGGAACATAGTTTAACAGATATGGTGTTGAGGGACTTACGGTCCCTGATTTTGAAGGCCTTTTCCAACCATAATTCTATGATTCTATGATTCATTGGAGTAAATGATAAAGCTGCTATAGAATTTGGTGGGACCCGGGTTTCTTGTACTGCATATTTTACTGAAGGTGACAATACCTTCAGAGATGTAATTTGCAATTGTGGAGATGTAATTTCAGGGAAAATATAACTGTTACATAGAAAGATGTTTTGTATGTTTACAACTGTGTAAATGGCTGTAAGTACAGAGAACATTTTATTAAAACATATCTCTATATAGCTAGACAGCATTTTTAATAGAAAATTGCTCATCCAGCTTACTTTCTCAGTGTATTTTCAGAATATTTCTGCAAGTCCGTCCTGGACCATACTGGAAAGTAATACTACTACTTGCTACTCCAGTAGTAAAACTCAAGAAACATCTACTGACACGTAGGGTCTTTGTTAAATTTTGGTCTTAACACATCACATCACCCCTATAATATTCTGTGATGTTAAGAAAGTAAAAGGAGAACATTCAAAAAAAACCTAACTCTAAATAAGAGAAAAAAATCTTCAGAAGCTTCTTTTATAATCAGTAGAAAGAAACTGATTTCTTCCAGAAGAGAAATGAAACAGGAATCCCTGAATCCTCACTGTTACAAATGGTCATTTTATGTATATCCACGGAGTTGTGAGTGTTAGCAGATTTCCTTCAGACTCAGAAGCTACCATCTCCAGTCATGTGATAGTCATTGTTTTTTTTCCTTTGTAATCATGAAAACGACTGCTTTATTTACTTGTACTGTTCCCCCAAACCTGTTCCTGAACACAGAATCATAAAAGGCAAATCTAGATTCAGTCTTTTTCTTCCCCCTATTTTGTCTCTGTAATAAGATCCCTTATGGGATTAATTAAGAAACCAGACAGGAATTTCATGTCACTAGAATAATTCTGCTTATTGCTAAGCTGACTTTAAGACCCTGATGATATGAAGTGTAATACAGAAGAGATTAGGACAACATATTAGAGATAAAAGTGGAAGAGGAGAAATTGGAAATGATGATATTGAGAGGGAATGCAACTCTGATCTTTGTACAAGGAAAGAGGGATATAAGTAAGGGGTCACTGAGTGACATAAGAGTGCGATACTCACTGAGGTTAAATATGCAGGGCACCAGATGGATATGATTGGTTTGTACATAGATAATACAATTGTAAATAGTCGTAGAAATTGTTCTTGAAGAAACAGACATGCAAAACAGTCTTTTGTATGTAGTTAAGATATTAGTAGATGTTTTGCACATAGTTATGGTGGATAAACAGAAACTAATTATGCATGTGTGAGGGTGGATGCACAAAACCAAGGCTGCCAGGGTTATAAGAACAGAGAAGAAGAGTGATTCAAGCAATTTTTGTTGACCTGAGGATGCCACTGCAAAGACTGTTTCAATAGATACTCCTCTCACCACCAGACAGCTACCAGCTGTCCTACATAGGAAGATTTGGTTTGATTCCTTGGTGTTATATTAAGCCAAGATCCCTTAAAAAAAACTTTTGTCTGTGCAATATGACTTGCAGTTCTTAAAATGAAGTTCTCTAACTTCATCTAGAAAAAAATGCGCAATGTATTTCAGCTGCTCAAATGTTTACATTGATATTGAAGTAGGAAATCTCTTTTAATTTCCTTTAAGCAGGAGATCTGATGGGTAACTGAATTTGCTTTGTTACTGGACGGACAGTATGTAGTGAAGATAGCATATAGTGCTTCGAAGGACCTGTACTTTTTCTCAGAGAACTTTTAGTTCTTTTCCAGAACTTAAGAACTTAAAAAAGATGTGAAGAGGTCATGCAACCCTCTGTGATCATGATCATTCTTTACTTACATTCCAAATAGTAAAAGGTGAAGGAAGGCAAGAAAAATAAAAAAGAAAAGAAAAAGAGATATTCTCTGCCATGTCTCCTTTTCTATGGTTTTGCTAAACAGAGGAGATAAGGAAGGCAGAGAGTTCATATGTGCTTCTGACCACTGGTGAGACAGATTCATTACACAAAGCTCCTGAGAGACCAATTAATATAACCAGGGTTGTCAAAACAGGAAGAATACAGGCAGCCCATCAACACACTGTGAAGGCAAGGTCACTGAACACAAGAACATTAGGGGGACAAATTTAATAAGAATGGAGGAAGGTCCAAAGTGAAAGCTGACCACTAATTAAGTGAATGGCGAAACACTCACAATGGTCAAAATATTACCTTCTCCAGAATTGCATTTTTTTTCTCATGAATGACAAAAGAATATGTGTTAGTTTTATTTAAAAAGTACCATATATATATACAGAAAAAAGATTAAATATGATTCCAGTGAAGGTCAAGAGAAGAGGCAAGAAGGTCAATTATATGGATATTCCCAAGAGCTATAAATTAGACTGGCTGAAGAAATTCAAAATTCCTATAGCTCAAGAAACTCAAAAAGGCAGGCAGGCAGGCATATAGACAGACAGACAGAAAGAGAAAGAAAGGAAGAAATGGAAGAAATTAATAGATACAAAACTTAGTAGGATTGCTACCTTAAGTTAAGAGGATGATATGTTGATGCAAAGGCCGCCACCTTTGATTAGTGGTATCTGTTATGGCTATAACAGCACATAAGCTGTTGGAGATGTTTAACAAACTTTTATATGAAAACTGAGCATTCCCCAGAGCATGTGTGTTTTGTGACAAATCACAGGCTGTATCCAGATGGACATTATAAATGGACACCTGCAGTTCTAGTTCTACCGTATGAAGGAGCATATCACAGAACTGGAAGAAATTCAGAGAAATGTAAGCATGATGGTGAAAGGTTTGGAACCACTTCCATTTAAGAAAGAATTGAGTAAATTGAGTAATGCTGGTACTGTAATGTTTTCTTCATTCTGGAAAAAAAAAGATAGCTGATTAGGATTATGGCAAGGGTCTGTAGAATCACAGGAATCCAGAACTCAAAGGATAAGGAATAATTTCTCACAAGAACAATAATATCTACAAGAACAATATTTACACAAGAAGAAGAGGTAACATAATTGGAACCTGGTTTAGGAAAGAGAAGAAGTAGATTTTTATTGGGGCTACAGGTAGTTGTGCTGAGGATCTCCTAAGCACACAGTATTTTTTGTATACTTCAGTATGGGCTCAAAGACCAGTCTTCTTTAGCAATCAATTGATGATCACTGTTCTGACCAGTTGCTTGCTTAGGCATAATCACACCCCCAACAAAATGGAAGGGCACTTCTATAGTAGAGAATTAACACAGGGACACTGAGTAATTATGGAACTAGAAGTTAAGGAAGAGAAGTTCATTTATCACCAAACTTTAATATTTGATGAATGATTCAGGCTAGATTTTTGTGCTTTTAATTCCTGCTTTCTGTCTTCAGCAAGAAGTTAGGCCAACATCATGCTAGTGTTACCATAAATGAAGTCAAACAGTCCCATTTGGTTTTTTGTTTTTGCCAAGGAAAAAGAAATATATTAGAATAAGGGTTCTTTCAATCAGAGTGAAAAATTGGGAAGAAGACTCTCACATCTCAAGATTCAACGTTTATTTAGCAGCTTGCCTGGGAAACACTACAGTTGCATGTGTTCCTGTCTCTACATTCATGAGTTTAAACAGAACAAATAAACTGAACCAGAGTGGAAAAAAATCTCATCTGTCATTGCCTAAAGACATATTTGTTTTTTTTTATTTTTATAATGTTGAGTCAATTCTTAGTTGTCACAAGTTTCTAATACTGTTAAGAATCTTTAAAAGAATATCAAAATGATTTTAAAGATCATTGAGATCATTGGAAGTTTTCTATTCAGCTTCACTGAAACTGAGTAGACTTTTTTGCACTGATAAACATAGCAGTTTAATTTCACTAAGTGAAAACTCAGGCTAACTGGATTGTATGTTTTTATTGACTTTCAGCTCTGAGAATTGTGTATTGTGTACATTTTACTTTAGATAAACATATACATGTCGCGGGTTGCTGGCCGGGGCTGGCACTAGGCCGCAGGTCTTCAGGCCTGGCCGACGCACTGACCCTCCCGAGCATGATCCTGGACCCCCGGGGAAGCGGCTTGTCTCATCCCCCCGGATCCTGGATCCTCTCCGATGTCCGGTCGCGGGCCGGAAGGGAGACAGTGCCGCGCCGGGGCACTCTTTCAGGCTGGCCCCGCCGGGTCGGACCCACCCAAGGTGAGGAGGTCGTGGGGGTGCGCCACAGGGCTTTAGCCGCACCGACGGCGCCCTATATGCGGACAGGCAGCACCGACCACCTAAACACCCGGACGGTTGACAAATAACAATCACACAGCAATCAGGGTCAACCACCTCACTTTAATCAGGAAGAACAGAAACTTATAAAAGGAAGGTAAAGGGCAGGAGAAAGGGAGGAGCGAGGTAAGGGATTGGGTATATGCTAATTCAGTGACTCCTGTGGTTGGTGGAGCCCTGTGGGTTAGGTGGCCCGCTGGCTGGGGCAGAATGCCCTGGCTCCCACCTTCAGGAGCTCCAGCCCCCCACTCCAGGTTTCTGGAGCCTTCCAGGTAGGTGTTATGAGTTGCTCAGTCAGGCCGGGAGGCCTGACTGAGAATGCTCCAGGCCCGGGGTCACATATGGGTCAGGGGTACCCCCCTGTACATCCATACCTGATATTATCAGAATAATGTTCTTAATACAGCATCATCCAAACCTAAACCTGCGTCTCCCAACATATACATATTAGCATTTCTCTATTTTTAAGAATTGCATGCTCTATTGTATTTGCTAGTGAAAACTTATTTGTTATCAATATATTATTGGATGAAATACACTTTGATAAACACCTCCAAACAGAAAATGACATTTGAAGCTCTATTAACTAAAATAGGTAGACTACTTTCAGATATCAACTGTTTACACTATTTTCCCTTTGAATTTGGGGATATGAATTCTACTTTTCATAAAATCTGGAATGGACACAAATTTATGAAGAAAAGGTTGTAAAACAAGACATTAGTTTCTGATTAAATACCTCCTTTGGTGAATTTTTTTCCCAGAATAAAATGCAACTTAATGGAGATTTCTCAGATTTTGTTTCCTAATTTACAGTGAAAGGAGAAAAACCAAGCAAGGATTCCCATTTATCTCTACCTTTTATAACTGCTAGAAATCACTGCTGAAGACCACCATATGGGCCAGTAAATCTGGACTTGAAGACTGAAATGAATGCCATTCATCCAACTGTGCAAAATATGTTACTTGTCTCAACTTGTAGAATGAAAAAGCTCAGACTGACCAAAGTTTTCAGCAGAAAGATGCAAGCTATGTAAAATGTCTAAAGATAGATTATCTTTCAGATTGCACTTTGGACAAATAAATGAAACAGTGAATATTGGTTAATTTTTAAAAGGTTGCATTTGAATTATTACAGTCATATTCCTCAAAGAGAAACTCTTGCAATATGATAGCAAACTAAGCTAAAATTTGAGCCTTTGTCTAATGGCAGATGAAATATTTCTGCCTTTGGGAAGTGAGTCAGTGAGGCCTCAAGGCCTAGTAATGATGACTCTGCCTAAATAATCTTTGCCATCTCCTGTTTCCCCATTATTTCCCATATTATCTTTTTGATATTTTTAATTACTGTATTAAATTTTCTTGTGAACTCTTTGTACATCCTTATTTTTTTTTAATGTTTTAGTTACTGATTTACATATCTGTCAGGTTGGATGATCATTTACAGAAGCAATACTTTGGCAAAAAGATTGCTGCTAGAAAGCAGCTCTGCGGAGAGAGATTTGGGAGTCCTGGTTGACAACACGTTAACCATGGGTCAGCAGTGGGCCCTTGCAGCCAAGAAGGCCAATGGGATCCTGGCCGGCATCAGGAGGAGTGTTGCCAGCAGGTCGAGCAAGGGGATCCTGCCCCTCTACTCAGCCCCGGCGCTGCTCCACCTGGAGTATTTGGGTGGAGTTCTGGGCTCCCCAGTACAAGAAGGACATTGAGCTTCTAGAGAGGGTCCAGCGGAGAGCCACGGAGATGATTAAGGGGCTGGAGCATTTGTCATATGAGGAAAGACTAAGTGAGCTGGGCCTGTTTAGTCTGGAGAAGAGAAGACTGAAAGGAGATCTGATCGATATGTATCAGGACCTGAGAGGTGAATATAGGGAGAATGGGGCCAAACTCTTCTCGATGGTGGCCAATAACAAGACAAGGGGTAATGGCTACAAACTGAAACACCTCCATGTGAGGAAGAACTTCTTTCCTGTGAGGGTGACAGAGCCCTGGAACAGGCTGCCCAGGGATGCTGAGGAGTCTCCTTCTCTGGAGATCTTCCAAACCCACCTGGATGTCACCCTGTGCCACGTGCTCTGGGTGTCCCTGCTGGAGCAGGGGGGTTGGATGATCGCTAGAGGTCCCTTCCAACCTCAACCATTTTGTGATTCTATGTGATTCTGTTCTCTTTGCACTGTCAGCAATGCATGTTTTGCAAAGGATTCTTTTTTTTTTTTTTTTTTTGGTGTGTCTGGTACTGTTGCAATTTTTAGTGAAGCGAGATCATCCTGCCTCCACAAGATTTCACACTTCCCCATCTTTCTTCTGAGGACAGTACCCATTATTTCCCCAGTATGTTTCTGTCACATCAGCAGAGTTTATGCAATTTGGCAATTCCTTGTTAACTTTTGCTCATCGCGTGCTTTATCTGGGCCAAAATAAAAATATGGGTTAAGTGTTTCTTTATTAAGATAAATAAATAGTTTATAGTCAATAACACCTTAGCAAAAAAATATATTGACATATAGCGCCATAGTTCAGCTTATTAGTCTTTGAGACAATATGTTAGAAATTCAGATATTTGGCATTTGTTGAATGAAGATTCAAGAACAACTTTGTGGAAGAAAGACTAAAACTGTAAGAACCAAATATTCATAGAAAGATTCTTCTAAGTCAAGAAATCCACAATATGGCACAACCTTAAAAATATGGGATTCTCTCTCTCAATAGAAGCTAAACGATAAGCTCTTTTTCAAAACTTAGAGGACTTTATTTCACCCTAAAAAAGAAGTTTAACTATTTTCCAGCTTAATGAATGGAAACTGTTATTTGTTAGTTCCTTGAAACTCCCAACTTAGCCAAAGGATTAAGCTAAAGAGTTCATGGGACTGTGAATATTTCTAAAATAAGAAAGGTTCTCTTTTGCTCTCTGCAATTTAGAAGGTTCACCATTTAAAATTCTAACCTTGTGCAGACCACAGGAGGAAAAAGATCCTTCTAGGGCTTGATTAGATTCAGCACTTCATGTACATTTTGCCAAACTCTTCATTTTCACACGCTTATCATCTCATTTAGCTGATAGAAATGGATCAAATATCTCTTGCTATACTCATGCTCTTCTAGGTATTCATCTTATTAATCAGAAGCATATCACATTGAAATGATCAGAAAAAAAATGTAAAGCTTCTTCTATCTCATTTTCATTTCATTGTGTAATTTCATTTGTGTTATTTTTCTAAATTTTTTTAACTCTTTTATTACAAAAAAAAAGGGGGAGTTTAGATATGCATGTGGTGGTGAATAATTTTGTGAATCATTGTTAGGAAAATATGTGCTAGAGTGTTCAAAGTTCAGTAAGGCACAATACACATTTTTAATAAAAGGAAGTATTAGCTTTTCATCAACTATTAGCTAGACAAGACCATAATTCAATTTGATTCAAAAGCCTTCGGAACCATTTCAAGCAATTCAATAATGTAAGTCCTAAGAGATTTGTTTTATTCTGTATGCCAGTAATTTAGGACCACCTACAAATTCTGTCTACTCTTGTTAATAAATAAATAAATAAATGAAAGTAGTACAGTGATTCTCTGTGACCTTTCTAATTTAGTACTGAACTTCTGGCACTGAAGGGAATTTTACAATTTTTAGGATGAGTTTTTGGCTTAAACTACTATAATTCCCTGGGTCTAAAGTTGTTGTCAACATAGTGAAAACAATTATATGGAATGTTTGAGAATATTTGAAATTAGTCAGATTATGAATTTTTTCCAAGCACAAAATTTTCTATGCTCAGTACAAAAATTTCCTCTGCTAGAAAAACAAATTAACTGACTCACCAGTAAGTCTTATATTTATGCTATATTCTTTAAAATAATATTGAATATCTGTTCACAAAATTATTAGAATAGAGCAGACAATCCTATATTTTCATGACTACAATCCTATATTTTCATGACTTAGCTTTCAATACTTTAATAGTGAAGTGTTACAAGTGAAGTGTTACTTTTCATTGAACTATCTACTAGTGTTCATTAAAAGTACCTAGTTGCTTGTGTTGTGAGTCTAATTATTGGTGTCTTCCACTGAAAAGAATTTAAATAATCCCTTGGAAGATTGGTGGGGAAACTTATAACTTCAAGAAACTGTGCAGTGTGATAAAAACATTCTTTTGTTGCTGCTGTTAAATGTAAGTTTTCGTAAGAATTGGGTGTAATGAATCAAAGTGTAAAAGTGGTTAAAATCCCAGGAATTATATCCCTTCATATAAATCCAGTTAGGTTCATCTTTATCTAAAGGACTGCCACTTCAGCAGAAAGAGCCTTCAGTTTTCTTACAATGTACCTCAATCAAATCATTGCATATTTTCTCATGAAAATAATATTTGGAGTTTGTATGTACATATATAGGTATAATATATATTTTTATAAGAACCTTTTTTTCACTAAGCAATAATAATCTGTGGTTGGACTTTTTTTTCTGTTTAGCACCTCACTTGCTGAAGTGCTAGCATTAACTCAGCAGCTTTATTATCATTCCTGTCCATTTAGAATTTCAGTGTTCAGGTGGTATTCTGCTGATACTCATGGGTTTTCCTGATCATTTATTGTTTGCACTTAAAAGCTAAGTGGATAATGAGATTGTACAGTAAAAATACCTTCAATCCATGAATGCCTACTCAATGCTTTAAAGCTTATAAAATAGTTAAGGGGTATAGAACTGTAAAATTACTTACAGGATTATGATAAAACCTCCCTGAAGTTATTCAGAAACATTTAACCTTAATGGAATGCTCAAATTTATCACAGTTTTTGGCTATGAAAGTATCAGACCTATAAGCAAAGGCACTAATATTCATCAACAGAGTTGTGAAGAAGAGACTAAGTTCTCTTTTTCCTCTGCAAGTCCAGATACCATGGCAACACCAGTCTAGGGGTAGCTGAAGAAATATCTGGAGTTTTGCATTTATGGGAAACCATTGATCTGTAATAGACATGTATTAATTGCTAATGGATGTGACCGCACATAGAAGATTTCTGAACAAGAAGAAAATGCATGCATCATTCAGGACTAAAGAAAAGATGAATCAAATACTGTAATGTCTGACTTCAAATTTGGTATCTGTGATGTCTGACTTCAAATATGGCATCATGCATGTGTTCTCATCATTTATAAACTCTGTTGAGAAGATGGAATTTTGTTAGTATAGAAATATTTGAAACAAAAACCTTAAAGAAAGGCATAAAAATCATTATCTGTCTGCTTAGAAAGGCAAAGCTTGCCAATTGAAAAGCACCTCTAAAAACACTTGAGAATTCCAATCAAGGAAAATCACAATGATTTCATGTTGAGAAATTCATGGCAGTATGAAGGTTTCCTTGGAAAAGGTTTTCTTGGCAAATTGTCTTCGAAAAAAGAGGCAGTAGGAGGAGGTACTTTGTAGGAGGTATTTTTAGGGGTATTATTGCAGGAAGCTATTTTCATTTTTACATACACAAAAGAACTTAAATACACTTAAAGATACTAAGGCTAAGAGATTTTAATACAAACATTTAAATTCTAAAACACTGGCATATGCTGACAGCAAACCGTAATTTACTTTAACATGATTCTTACTTGTGCGTTTATTTCAATAAGTGTTTCTAAGTGTGAACTTTTTAATGCATTATTGAAATGACAATATATAGGAACTAGGTGTATGACATTTTAAAAAGAAGGTACTGTCCTGAAGTGGAACCTACTATTGAGGAGCAGAAATTCAACATAGTGGGCCCCATGTATTTGAATAGCCCCTGGAAACCTTGAAATTTACTATAGAGGATATGTCCAAATGTGGAATACATACCTCAGTTTTTCTGTTTCTCCATTTTATACCAGATATTTAGGGCCAAAAATACTCTTTGCTTAAGTAAAGCAAAAAGTAAAGTACTTGATGACAAACCTAATGAGAAAAATAGGGCAATAATAATAGTGCTAGATTATATTTACCAAGGAAACTATTTCTTAACTACTCAATCCATCTCACGTAGTATCTCATGGTCCCAGATATTTGGTTAGCCAATTCAACAAAATGAATCATTCAGGATTTACTTAGTAAAAGGTGAGTGTTACTATTCTTCTTGGGGTCAGCTTTCTTGGTTATCTTCAGCTGTAAGAGTATATCCACACGTTTAAAACACAAAGCAACTGCTTGGCTAAATTGCACATGAGAGAGCTAGGGAGTAGCTGCCAGGTAACTGTTCTAAGAATATTTTGTTATCTTTGAAGCTCAGATGATAAAAAGAACCTTTACTTTGTTCTGTAATATCCATGGGTTCTGACAAGTTCCTGTCTCCAAAGAAGCCACCAGCATCATCTTGCTAGATAGGCATATAACTATGTATGATACTAGAAGCCAAAATACCAAAACACAAGCTCTTATTTTCATTTTCAGGGCTCCTAGCATAACTCTTTTTTTTTTTTTTTTTTCCACTTAGGCATTTTTAAAAGATTTTATTACTTTTTTTTTTGCTGTTATTTTCTTCTCCTTAGCATAAGGAGCAACATAGTCAATGTCCTGTATTCTTATGAGGAGAAAATAGCATTGTGCTATAGACTAAGTTGGAACTGTACATGTTAATGACTGAATTCTTTACAAAGGATCTGATTCACTTAAATTGCAGTACATCACATGCAGTTGAGGCTGATATAGAACTCAGTTGCTTATCCCTGTAAAGGACTAATTCGTTAATCTCAAATGTCTCAGATATGTGAAACTGTGTTAAATGAGGAGACTTTACTTGTTTACATAAATAAGTTGATATAACAAAAAGCATATAGAATATTGCTTTTGCTGATAAAAAAGGTTTCTATAAAAAGTTCAGTTATTCTCTACTAAGTGACAGGTACGGTTGAGGAAAAATTTCAGTTTCAAGAAGAATAACAGAACAACTCTATCAAAAATTTAAATCGTTCCAGGAAAATAGTCCACCTTCTTCGTATTTTCATGCTATTAATACTTTATTTTTGAAACAATTGAAGTCTGGATTCTAGTGCTGCCTACTTTTTGTTATACAAAATCTAGCAGGAATATTTCTTAATTAAAATAATTTTCAAAGAGTAAAATGAAAGCCATATGATTTGGTATGTACTTAATTCCAGTTGCATAGCTTTATCTCACATAACTACATCGTAATTAATGAAACAAATCCTCATACATATAGAAATGCATTTTAGCTGGTGCCCTAGTGTCCAGCATTATTTTACTTAGGTCAGGTATTTATGAAAATATAATAAATTTTGATCAGCTCATATATTCAGACAAAATTTTGTCTGGATAACCAAGTTAGGACTTGTTTATTATACAGTAAACTCAGTTCTAATATCCTAAGGCAATTCTGCCTTTTTTTTTTTTTTTTACCCCAAAGGTTTGTTTTTTTCCTTTGTTTTTTAAAGTAACTATTAATGTCTTAAGTCTGTGTTATCTTATTCTTTTTTGCTGCCATTTTCAACTCCTGTGATATGTTTTGCAACCACAAGAAATGCCAAAATAGCTGATCATCCACCTTTTCCATTAGTTATGTAAGACTCTTAAGGTAGGAAAAACAAAACAATTAGAAACTATTTCATGACATATACACTGCTGGATTGGGAACTATAGTGATAATTTGAAAAACCTTAAGTTACATGAATTTTTTCAAAGAACTTTTGTAAGATCTGTCTGTCAGTTTTATTTGCCTGTGTAAGTGATCTTCATTCTTTGTCTTAGATAAGGGAGTGTTACAGAATAAATAAGCCTAGTTAAAAAATCAAATGCACATACATATATATTTACTTTATTGTGTGGAAATGAAAAAATCAGCCCTACACCTGAACTCTGCTGTGCTTCCCAATCTTTTTTCTTCTAAATGTATAGTCAGTTTATATAAAACCTTAAAACAGCCTAATTGTTCTACTCTTTTGTGTCTTATGTGACAGTTACCCATGCAAATAACTGCTTAAATTATTATTTCTGGAGTCTCGATAAGTTCTATTTTTTGTGATGTAACGCAGGTATGCAAGTTCTAAGAAGTCACAACCAACCAAAGGTCCTGTGCAAAGTGGAACTGTGACAAAAAACCACAGTCTTCCCACTTTGTTTGACCTCAAGAGTATATTTTAAACTGTGTAATGATTTGGAATCATAATACAAGAGAAGGTTGATCTTATCTTGATAGTTTTCAGTGTAGTCCATTTCTGAAAAGATCTAATGCAATTCTAAAGTATGTTATGCATAATATGTACATATATACAGAGAGGATGAATTGATACAGGATGTCAGTCTGAATGTTGCGGTTGTACTCAAGTGGGTGCATATTGCTGAGCAGCAGAAGTGATTTTAAATTGGAATATTTTAGTTGTGCACCTGAAACTGCATCTTATATGCAATGATGTTGCTCTTAACCTAGTAATGAGACTAAAGGGGAAAGAAGAAAACATAAGGATAATACTGTCAAGGAAGTATTTTGAAAGGAAGAGGACTCCTCCTGTCTAAATAAGATAATAATGGAAATATAGAGAAGAAAGGAGAAGGAACAAATGGTAATAGAGGCCAAACTAAAACAAAATAGGCAGGTAGGTGTGGTGAAGGAGTTTTAAGATTGACAGCAAAGAAACTTGTCCACTAAAATTCTTTTACTTCTAGTTGAAACTTTCTGGGAAGCTACTTAAACTGGAAACTGGCCACTGTTCCAGGGGTGAAAAAAAAAAAAAAAAATTGTCAGAAAGTGAAAGAGGGAGAAGAGTCGTCAAATTCTAACATAAAATGTTTCCCTGGAATAGCCAGCAGCATGACTTTAGAAGAACTAAAGGTATTTACAAGATTATGTCAGATCCAGACAAACGATGAGGCTTTTAACAATATGTTTCATAGCTGAAATTCTGTCCTTTTCTTCAGTGTTTGGCAATGCAGGATGCAATAAAAATCTTGGCCATAATTCTCTCTGATATTTTTATTCTTCTAACTGCTGACATAAAATAGGTTGAATTTAGAATGAAAAAGAATATGAACAAGCATTATTTATAAAACATCTATCATCCTGCTGTAATATTACTTACACATTCTCAAGATTCCAAGCTTTATACTCCTTTTATTTATTAAAGGTTCATTTAATCAGGAGGCTCCTTTCCTCATATAATGATTTAAAAAAAATCTATTCTTATCAGTCCCTCTGGGTGACGGTGCCTGGAAGATTAACCATAATCTATGACAGCAAAGATCTTCCCATTCCAACTAAACTTAAATGTTTACTTCTCATGATGGTGGAAGAGAAATTACAAACTACTGTACAAAAAGCTATAGGAAATGTCTTACACATCATTATCTTCACTGCATCTACAGAATCACCTGAGCTATTCTACACTGCTGCCATTCTTGGTCCTCATTTCCTTTTTGCTGCTTTCTTTGAAGATACTATTGCTTTTCATGGATCCCTTCCTAAAGTATTTCAGAGTTATTTTTGCCACATTAAACTCTATACAGAACTTAGCAAGACAAAGGTGCAATGCTTTCCACTGACATAATAAATAAAAGCAACTCTACAAATAGTCTACAGAAGGACAAAGTTGTTGAAAACGGAATATAATGTCTGTAGGAAAGACTAATTAGGACATTCTGATAGTGAATTTAGTCTTGTTCATAAGCAATTCTAAGTTAAAATTTCCCACAGTACAAAATAGCATGCAGAATTCATTGTATAATGAGTAAGATAATAAAAGACATGAAATATTCTATAGTATTTTTATAAGAACTATTTTAAAGAACAGTTTTGAAAAGGATATATACTTTTATTCTTCAGTGAGCAAGTCAACTTCTTAATGATTTGGATTTGGAAGGCTATTGTATTTCCTGGCTTCTGATCATAAGAATGCTACTGGTTGTTTGACTTCTATTTTTCCAGGTCCCTCTGAAGCAATAAGCAATGACCTTTGACAAACTATCCATCTAATTGGACTTCCTGTCTGATACATTATAGCTACCCCTGCTCCTTATCCTTTTTGCCCTATTCCCAGTGAAAGCTTCTTAGATAATGAGAAAAAATTGAATACAACTATTAAAATATAAAAAGAGAGAGAAAAAAAATGAAAAAAACACCTATCCCTCTTTCCATTTTGTTTTCTCATTTATGATGATGTATATGATGACCATGTAATACAAATATTCAAATTAACTTTCTGAACATTTTTTCTTTGCATCTTCACTAATATTTTCCTTAGTTACTGTCAATCATTTTTGTTTTTATCAAGCCTTATAGTGGCCTAAGAACAGGAGGCAGTCCTTTTAGGATGTGGAGAATATTATAAATGACTTATATTAGTTTTTAAATATAACCTTCCAAGTGCATAAGATAGTACAAAAAGTCATATCCTAGTGTTTTAAGATAATCTTAATTTAAGGAATCTTATAAAATTTTCCAGGTATCATTTGATATAGGAAAAAATAAACAGAAATAATTTTTTTTTTTCACACAATAAAAACATTAAGTAATAGATCGATCTATCATAAAGTTAGAATGATTTACAAATGGGCACAAAGTCTGATTTAGATACATGTCGTGCCATAAATCTAAGTGTGATTTGCAGTAGAACAATATTTTTTTTTGCATTTCAAACTATGGACAAATAAAACATCCATTGGAATTGAACCCCTTTTAGAAATCAGTCATACAGCCATTAGCTAACACTATTATATTACATCTATAAACTTATTTTATTTTGCAGTCGTCAGAAAAGAGTCACTACCCCCTCCCCCAAAAAAAAACTATGAGGGATCTTCTGTCTGTAGTTCTAACACTACAAAGCTACAATGTCCAATTGCCATCTTATATTTTACTTAGCATTTTTTTTCATTAATCCATGAATCCACTATTCTAAAATTACAATAAAAATAAAAAATGTTATAAAAATTAAACAAATTTGAGGAGTCTTTTTTCCCAAATTGGAATTTACATCATTTCACAGGCTTTCTCCTTGCTTCCTCCACCCCATAAATGTTTTAGCTTCTGTTTTTGAATTCACGTTCCCATCAACAAAACAGTAAAATTTCTGTTTACAAAAATTATATATTATTGGCATGTACAAAACATGCCTCCTCTCTGAAAACTAGTCAAACTTTTTTCAGGTTATCTACTATAATATGTCCTACATTAGGATTTGCTGATTTCTAGATGTATCATCGAAATTATTCTTTTAAAAGAGTTTAAACCCTAAAGTAATAAATTATTAAACATGGTCTTTGTAGATAAGCAGGATGACTAAAAACATCCAAACTCAGGCTGAGGATAGATACAAGATAGTCCAGAGATTGCATGGACTTTGATGAGAAAATTTTCATTAATCCTAGTAGAGAATTGCAAGACTACTCAGTTTGAATCTATCTCTTTTATAGACACACACACACGCACACACATACACGTGCACGCACTTCTTATCTCATTCAGAGTGCTTGAGTTGGAGACCCATTTGTCTTCTTCCATGTGGCACGGGGTCTTTTCTTGGACAAGAGCTGTTTTCCTCAGTGAGCAGTTGAAAGAATCACTCAGTGCCTGGATTTTTGCACTTACATGTAGAGGTCTCCATATCTGCTTCTGAGGCAGCAAGGGTGATGTGAGTAACAAAAAACGTGGGACAAGAGAGAAGATAAAAGAATCAGGCTGAGCTGGTATGTCTTGAAAGGTAGGATGAAAACAAACAAATAAATAAATAAAGGAATAGATAAACTAAAGGAGAAGATCTACAGACAAATATGACGAAAATACTTGGAGCTGTGGAACTGGAGGGAGGACATGGAATGGCAGGAAGGACCTGTTGAAAAGGAATTGTGTTTATAGTGGAAATGCTTAAATGAATAGTTGGTAATATGTAATCTTCAATTAATAAAAAACATCTTTTGACAATTGTAGTATGTCACTAAGTCACCATTGTCTTTCCAAACACAACGGATTGTATATAAAAATAAGTGCAAAAAAAGGGAAAAAAATGAAAATCCCATAGCAGACAAACACAGGAAGTTGCCTTATAGACAAAGAAACATTGTTTTATGGATAGCTTTTCTTTTGAGTGTGAGTCTTTGGATGTGTGTGGTCTTTGGAAAAATTCTGAATTTTCATTTTAAATGTGAAATATTTTCTGAAAGAGCAGTAACAAAGCACTTTCTTGTCAGTCAAATTATCTAAGCATCTACTTCCACTCAAATTAGTGCAACTTAAAATTAAGCATGTGCTGAAGTGCATTGGTTGATTGAGGCTATTGGACTAAATTCCCTTAACAACTTTATTCAGTAGAATTAGCTCACAGATTGGTTTGTTAAATATTACTAACTACTTTGAACTACCATAACCCAACACTCTTATGAGATATACAGTAATCTTCATCATGTAGATGAGAAAATATCTTCTACCTGAGTAAACACCAACTATTTGATTAACACAGGATCACATAGTAAATTTGGGAACCCTAATCAGATAAAATCACATCATCCCTACTCCAGTTGTTGAACTTTGTGGAAATATAAGGAGTTTCATGCAGATTTTATGCTTGTAGAGGAGAATATCATGTGCATAATAAGGCAATACACCTCAGAACACAATCACTTTATTCAATTAATTAATAGTTTTTGCTGAATATAATTTCTATGTATGAAGCTGATCTGAAAAGTTGCAGGAGTAGCAGCCCCATGACAGGATTGATTTATTAGACACAATGGCACTAACTTATATTGTATTACACATATTTATTTATTTATTTATTTATTTATATAATGTGCATGTGTATGTACATATATACACACATGACATATCTGATTTGAAAAAATGTAACTGCATGTAAAATATATATAAGAATGAATATAATTATTAACTTCTCTAAACGGATATACTGGCATACACTCTGGACAGTCATGTATACAGTTACTAGAAATTTTGGAGGCAGTGTAAATTCATATTTTCATAGCTTAAAATTCACTGCACAAGTACAGTATGAAACAGGACTGAAAAAAAGTGCAAACAAGTGTTTAAATGTATTTGTGTGTTCATGAAATGTGTTTATGCTCATGTATATTTTCACTCTCTAGACATGGACAAAAACTGACTTGATATGTCAGAATACATACCCATGCCTCATGCCTCAAGGCAATCAAAGTTCATCAAGGAATATTGAGAAAAATTAGCATAATCAGTTGACCAATTGTAGAACTGCTTTGAAATTTTCCTATGTAAAATAAAGTAGGATTGAAAAAAAAATGTATTTTTCAAGTTTTGAATATTAATGTAATAATACGTTATCCATTTTTATCGCTCCTCCCCTTTTTTCGAACAGCCCTTTTTAGTTCAGATTTCTTCAGATTTCAAGTGTATATAATAGTATTTAAAAACTACCAAAATAAATAAATAAATCCTCTTCTTACTTTAAACTTTCTTTTTTTCTTCTTTTTTTAATGAAACAATTTAGGTCACTTTATCTGTAGTTAAAAGAAAACTTACTTACAATTAAATTTAATAAAAGCATGGATTTTTATTACCAATGAATAGCACACATTCTGCTAAATGAGAAAAGTACATTTTCCTTCTTATTTTTTTTCTTGCAATTAGCAAAACACACAACTGGATGACAAATTTTCTTTAAAAATGTCCACATAAACATCTTCTCAAGACTCTGATTATAAATCTAATAATATCCTGCAAATGTTTTATTCTTAGCTACCTGTGGCCCACTTCAGAAAGAGCCTAATATTCTCCCATCCCTACAGAGTATAAACATTCATAAGCAAAATTTAATTTGCCATAATCACCTTTCCACTGAAAGAAAGACCTAGGGCTTCTTTGTAGACTACCCACAAACATTCATTCTCTAGTCTCAAGCCTTAGTCTTATAAGTGTCTTCTGTCAAAAAAATTAATCATTAATGTAAGTATCAGCAGTTGGTTAAAACTTTTTCAGCTTCCACTTTTGAAGATGGTGCATTCTTAGCAGTTAAATAACCATACTAGAAAATCTATAAATTTTTATGTCTGATATTTATTGTTGTTCTGGTTTAGTATAAGATGCATGCAAAACCTCAGACTAAGGACCTATACAGAATAAAGGCCAGAAGACTGAATAACAGGGCTGAGAGAGAAGGAAACATTTCAGAAGACCTTAATGTGGGACATTAGGATCAGAAGACAATGGTAATAAACAGAGAATGATAAGACTTTTCATTTATGTTTTGTAGGTTTAGATCTTTCAGCTCATTTGGTGGCAATAGTCCCCTGTGCAAGTGGCATACTGATAGTTTTCTTTCTGATTTTTTTTTTCTGTACAATATAAAGTTCACAGCAATCAGAATAGATTTATATTCAATCAGGCAAATGTTTCCTGTGTAAACACAAATATTTCTCTTTACTGTTACAGTCCAAATAATTAAAAAAAAAAAAGTTATATAAATTCTTTTATAATTGGAACTAGAGTTTATGAAAAAAATGAAAAGGATGGCTTTACTTGAAGAAAGATTTGGAAAGTCGTTTACTGACGCCATACATCAGACACACCAAAATTATTGGGATGAGATCTGGAAATCAGTCACAATTTAAATAAATTTCCCTAAAGGATAAAATGGGATGAAGGATCCATTCAGAATAATACAAAACACAGAGATAACCACTAAGCTAAGAAAGACTAATAACCATTCTAGGGGATGTCGTGATAAAAAGGTGCAAAAATATTCATCAGATGAAAATGGGATGAACATAAGTAATGGCTATGAAATAAGTCATTTTTATAATATTACAGTTACTGGAATTTTTTGATCATAATGATATGATGATCTGATGCACTGTAATGTTACCAATACTTTAAAATAACAAATTAATGTTAGTTTCCCAGACTGGTCCAAATGATGTTAAAATAGCAGAGGGAAAAAAATTGAGAATAAACATTGAGTACAGAATTAGTACACCAATTAACACCAAAATTATTCAGTATAAAAGACATAAGGATATTGTCCAACTGTTTATTCATTAGTTCCACAAACTTGGGTTATAAAAAATAGATTTGGAATTGTTCATTCATCAGTAAAATTTTCACCTATTTGAAATAAATGCTTACATCAAATTATAAAATATTGCTTGCAAATGTACCATTTTAATATAATCTTCTGTGACCTTTATTATTAACTATATAGTCACCCTATCCACACACAACCTTCCTAAGAAGAGATGAAAATATATCCTGCAATTTCTTTTAAGATCCACCTGAGAGATGGAGTGTGTTCATAACAGATTTTGCAGATATTTTAGGTGGTGATCTTAAGCTACCTAACATAAGCACAATGTCTTACATATCTTCTAAATATGGATAAATTCATATTCTGCATATTCTGATGTCTTTTTATTTTTATTTTTTTCATTAGGAAAGATTATTTGAAATAAAATAAAGATGAAGGAAAAAGATTCTAAACTATTTCTGTAGAGGAAAATGATTTTTTTTTTTTTTTCACACGGCAAAGGCTACTGCTAATGAGAAGTATCTTTGATCCAGGAGCTGCTCTGAAATGTGCCCAGCAGTATCATTGCTGGGTACTGTTACAAGTGTCTCAGATTTTAAAAAGCTAGATGCCTATATTGTCCAGGCATTGGATTTGTTCGTACTGAATCAATTTAGGCTTACAGTGATGGGAGCTGTTGTATTCATTTTTCAGGAAAATGAAATGCTTCAAAGAATACTGTTACAATAAGATAAATTCTAACTCCTGGAGTAATAGTAAGCCAAAGATTTGAATTTCAGTTTTATGAAATCAAACAGTCTGTCAAGTAGACCCAAACAGATGTTGGGGAAAGGTGAAGACACCTATTTCTCTGCAAGTTATTAGTCATGAGTTTAGAGTTAGAAGACCGATCTATAAGTTATCTATAGAATTTATCTATAGGAGTTATAGAAGTTATCTATATAATTATATCATTTTATATATACACCTTGTGGCTGCTAAAGACTGTCGTCAGTTTCAAAATATTCACAAGCCAAATATTCACAAGACTGATTAGAATCTACTTGGTGTGAAGCTAGAAGAAATCCCCAAGAGTTACAAGGGGATAAAGGAAACAAGTTGTACGGATGGCAATATGCCAATATAGCAAAAGAAGGCTGAGTTGCATAAGATCTCAGGCAATGTTTTAGAGGTATTGATCACTAGATATTTAGAAAGAAATCTGACATGAGTGAGGAGAGCACTGTATGTGTTTTCTGTGAAGTACTACCCTAAAGGGAACTGGTTAACCAAAATAACAGACTCATTTCAAGATGCACTGCAGAAGCTAAAAAAACAAATGAAACAAAACATGTAACATGCTAGAATTTGAAATGTCAACAGATCAAGAGGGTTGTGTGACTTGTATGAATTGTTACAGGCACATAGTGGGTATAGCATCCATGATTGTCAAGACTGTTAGAAAAGCATAAGACAATCTGTCAAAGGAAAGCAAATTAGGATGAAAGAATTATGAGTAGAAAAGGGCTCCACTACAGTAGAACTTAAAAACTGCTCTTCAAAACCTATTAAATGGCCATATTTGAGTAATGAAAGTGTTTCAGATGAAGTGTTCAGATGAAACAGGGTGCTTCATCTGCTATAGTTATATAAGTCTCCACCTGAAACTCTTGAGATAAGGTAGGAGAAAAAAAAAATGGGCCCTTTCTGGGCATGAGTAAAAAGTGACCTATTTTAAATGTTTGTGTTAGCATGAGATGAATCAAACTCCAAATATACATTAATAATGAAGACTTGCTCAAATGAATCTTTCATAGAATGCCTGTGAAAAGAAGAGCGTAGGAACATTCCTTTAAGAAGCCACAAGTAAGATACTTCTAAACATTAATAATAATTATTTTGTAGCAAGTGTCTCAATGAAGTGGTTGGCATTATTAAAATTATCATGGAGAATTAAGATGACTGTGTGAACTTCTAAAAGAAGTCCAATGTTGCTCAGTCTGAGAGCCTGTTTATTAGAAAGATAGGATAAAAAAAAAGGGAAAACAAAAGTAGGCACAAAAGGAGAATAATTAGCTTTTTAAGATTGTGGTCATAAGATTGATATATACTGAACAGAAAAAAAAAGAAAAACAACTTTAGGAAAACACTTCATTTCAGTTAATAGAAACTACTCTGTGAGTGTTTGTTAAACAGTCTGAAATTAAAGAAGTGTTAATAAATTTATAGAAATTCATACATAAGTAAGTGCACTTATAAGATTCAGAAAAAAAAAGTGATAGTAACGAGAATAAATCAGAAACTGGGAAATCTCAACAACAAAACAACAACAGCAGCAAAATAAACCTTAGCATTAAAATTAAAGCATGAAAACAGTATCATTTTGTCTATAAAAATGAAGAAAACAGAAATATAGTCATGATCTCTATTTGTATTTAAGAAAAGTGAAGATGGTCATATTAGACAATGATGAAATACCTCCAAGTCCCACAGTAACTCTGAAGGATGTTAAAAGGCAGCTACTAAAACTGGGTATTTTTAAATCAGTCTTGCATTCAATAATTTTAAAAGAGCTGGCTGGAGAGCCCTCTAGACAATTGACATTGATTTTTCAATAAGTCTTGGAACACTGGGGAAGCTCCAGAGGACTGGAGGAAAGCTAATAGGTCAATACTTCAAAAAGGCAAGCAGGATGAGCCATGTAATTATATGCCCATAACCTAACTTTGATCCCAAGAATATAACAGAACATTTGATACAACGCTTAAAAACTAAAGGGCTCAAAACAGATAATATAGAAAATACTAATCAATACCAATGCATTGAAAATAGAAGTTATTAAAATTCCAGTTTTTGATCAGATTATAGGAACAATATATGTCACAACTCTGACGTAATTTATTAGACATATGCAAGGTATTTGACCTCGTAGGATAAGACCTAGTATAAGCAAAGGACTAGAAAGAACTTCCTGTGCTACTGAGTCCATTATCTTTCTATCATATTCATCATACCATTTTTCACTTTCAGGAACTGAACAAGATCCATATTAAAGTAACTTAATTTTTTGCCGTTTTCTTCTTAGAAGGTCAGTCAAACACTAAATCTATTTAATTTCTAGCCAAAAAGTATCATGTTCTGAATTATACTGTAAAGACTCAAGAACTGTGAATTATACTGAAAAGACACCTATTTCTCTTTACCGACAAGATACAGGGGGCTGAAATCTCTTAAACTAAATAAGTTTATCTGAATAATTTCTATGACCAATGAGTAGATTTTCTGTCAGATTCCACAGGTGACGCCATGTCATTATGTATTAACACATCATGGAGTTTCTCTAAATATTCTATAAATATCTTTACTGACAAGCATCCTGTGTGCTCTGTTTTCAAGATCAGATTACACTACCTTCTTCTGGATATCTTTTTAACAGTTTATTCAATTGTTTCTATTTCTCTTTCTTTTGCTCATGAGTCCCTTGTGTCTAAGAGTGGTTCTTATTATTTGCTCTTCCCTGTTGGGAGTTTTTAGAAGAGGTTTGGGCCTCCATAGAAAAGCATGGCTGCCCTTTGTATAACCCCGGTACAGGGCATGTGCAGTCTCAAAATGTACAGGGGGGTCCCTGTCAATCAGGGTGTTCAACAGGTGACCCCCGGGAGCTAGCGCATGCGCCGTAGCCATACCTGGCCTGGCTACGTGCCGAAGGACACCCTCTAGAAGGGTCTGGAACCCCGGAGGGGGGGGGCCAGGAGCTTGCTGCTCCTGGCCGCCCGCCCAGCAACGGGTCCAGGCCAATCAGGTGCAGCTCCGAGGAGGTTCACACCTTCTCTCCTCCCCTCTCTGCCCTTTCTCCTCCCCCTAGAACCCCTATTTAAGTTATGTTCACCCTTCAATAAAGGTCCGGTTTGGCAAATCTGGTGGCTCTTCGCTGTCCTTCCTGAATCCCGTGTAGGATTCGTGTCCCCACGACCTGCTTGCTGATCTCCCTCCGGAGAACATCTGAGGCCTGTTCGTCTCAGCGGAGCCTCGTCGGAGGTGGTAAGGGAGGGCCTCACCCGTTCCCTAGGGTTGGGCTAGGGAGGAAATAAAGCTTGTGGAGAACAGCGCGCGCAGGGGGCATCAAAGAGCACGGTGCGCGAGGAGGCGGGAGGCCGAGGGGTACGCGCAACGGGTAATACCCTGGGCTCAGGCGGTATCTGTAGGGGGACGCCCTGGGCTTTGGCCGCCTTTGAGGGGGGGGTTGCCCTGAGCGCAGTGATCGGCCTGCACCTCTGGCCCTCTTTTAGTTAACATCTCATGTCGGGAGTCCTAAAGGAGGGGGCACGTCGCGCGTCAGTTGGTGACCCCGACGTGATGCCCTCCTGCGCGAAGGTTTTATTTTCCCTCAATACCCTAGCTCCAGGTTCAGCTGCACTGCTGATCCCACGGGGCTCATCGGAGTATCGGGATGGGCTTGTGCCAAGCCAAATCTGTGGAGCTCAGGTGCGGGAACATCACCGAAATCTGCTCATGGGTGCTCGCCGTCCCTTTACGAGCACTAGATTGCTCCTCAGGCGTCGGGCAGTTCCACAGATGGGCAGGATGCTGTGGGTCGGACCCAGGAGGAGGCTTCATTGGAGCCGCGTGGGGAACGCCCCGGGCGCGGCTCCTGGCTGGGTC
>VWPW01026217.1:0-11357 GCA_013389825.1 Crypturellus undulatus | reverse complement strand
AAAAGGGGTAGGCGGGAAGGGAAGGAAGGAAGGAAGGAAGGAAGGAAGGAAAGGTGAAAGAGAAAGAGCTTGAATCAACACTGAAATTCATGATTAGCCATAACCATTGTATATATTTCCTCAGTTAAACAATGATAAGCCAAATTATTGTGAGCATTGACCGCTAACACCCTATGTGGGATCCAGCTCACTTTTAATACTAGGTACCTAAGGCTTACATGTCTGTTCTCAGCCTGGATACAGGTTTTCAGAAGGCTATTTAAAATCTGAGGATGGGGTTTTAAAATGGGCAGGATGAATCATGCAAGCTAGCTGATACAAAAGTGAATTTGAGTATGACCTTCTTGTGCAAAGATGCAAAGCATAGCTAATGTTGTAGGAAAGATGCTTTACTAAGGTAGGTCACTGTGGCAACCTGCTGTGAACGCTTTAAAATCTGACATCCTGAAATGCATGGTTGCAGGTGTCAACAGAAAAAAACTCAATACCTCTGGTGAACTTGGGTTGATCCCTGGACTGCGGTAGCCAACTGGTGGGTCTTGAGCTACTGCTAACCAGCAGAGCTCCTGCTCCATGGCTACTGCATGGGGTGAGTGGTGGCAGAAAATGGCAAGGTAAGTGGTGGGCCCTTGCTTTTTTGTGAAACAAGCCCGCAGAACTTGCTGAAGCTGAAATTTCTGCCTACTGTGGACATCCAGTTGCATGGGTGGCCCAGCACTATCTGCCAGGGGTGCTCCATGGGCACATTCATTTAGGTGCCATCCAACTACAAAGGAAGCCAACTAATGCTAAGGTGGTGACTGGGCTCTTCCCGTCCCCTCCTGCTCTGCTCTCTGTGATGTTGCACCATTCCCAATTTTTTCTCCTTTTTTTTGGAGCATCATTAACACATAGCAGGATTGAGGAGCTGCTTTTGAGCAAAGCTCCTCACTGCATTATACATGAATTTGGGAACAAGAGGAGTCTGTTCTGAATTCCATTTAGCCCTGTGAACTTTCACCTGTGAGTTTCAGACCTATTTGGCTGGCTAAAGCTGAAGTTTGAATTATTGAAACAACAGGGGGGCGCTTTGGATCTCTTCTGCCAGAATGGCTGAGGGAGACAGCATTTTATTTTCAGCCTTATTAAAACTTCTCTATAGAGAGGAAGTCGATCTTTTCAATTGCTCTTAATCTCCAGAGAAATCTCCCACTGATCCCAAAAATGCCGAACCTGCAGTCCTGGAGCACTTTTTAACCTGCTGCACTGGAATGGTTCTAACGTTTCAAATACCCTTTGCCGATTACCAGCCATGGCTGGATCCTGGCAAAGCTTACACTGCTAATTTGCATGATACTTGTTGTCCACCAACTTGGGGGATCAATGCATGCTAAGTGCTAAAGCACTGGATCCTGAGCTCCTGGATGTTTGATAGGAATGCTGAGATACAAACACAAATTCAACTAATTTGACCCTTGGAAACAGAATCAATCTCACCTAACTCTGGGGTTGGATTTGGCTCCATCCTGTGCACATCTACTTTGGACAAGACTCTTTGCTTTTGTGCAGCCATCTCCAAATTTTGACGAAGAAAGAGATTAGCAGCATGTCCTACAGCAGGTGTCCTGAGGGTCCAAACTGCTGTCTGGACAGGACTCTGGTGAGACCAGGAAGGTGACATGGTGGTGAAAGGAAGGGGCAGAAAGACAAGCAGCACTCCTGGGAGAGGCTGTGAGGGGCTGCATATGACAAGAAAACTTCCAGTGCTTTGGAAAGGATTTTTTTCCTGCTCATGAACCAGCAAGCAGGACTCAGGCAGACTCTGTTGGGATGAGATGTTTTGTCTGAGGGGATGGAAGTGGGTGGCAGAAAAGAAGCAGGGAGAGCTGTCAGCAACTGAATGAAAATGAGTTTTGTGAGGACAAAAGACAACATCCCATCCAATAATCTGAAGGCATCAGCTGAGTCTTACCTGCACTTTTAATGTTGACTGTTTAAAGATGATGAGAATGAGATTAACAACCTTTGTTTTCAGATTTTAGCTGCCTGCATTCCCTGGCCTGGGGTGATTCTTTATCTCAATTGCCAGCTTTGCATGTCATTCAGTTCAACTTAATCGCAAGGATCCACAAATCAAGCGATTTCAGGCTGGGGGCTCTGCCTTACAAAGCCTTTGCACCTCAGCAAATAGGATTTTCTTGCACTTCCTCATGGACTTAACAAAGACACTTGCTCTCAGTTTACAGAAATTACATAGTGCAATTTGGGCATTTCACAGTGCTGTTTGTATGAGGATCCTTTGAAGTCAGAGGGCTCCGGTGGCCTATATGAATGAGTAGGGATTAGTACTGCAAATACAAGTTGCATCCGGGTTGGAAAGCTCATAATTTAATGACCAAGCAGCTAAACCAGTTTCAGAGTCAAGATCCTCAGCTGATTTGAATGAATAGAAATCTAGCAAAGTTAAAGGTGACGTGTTGAATTATACCAACAGAAAAATACCTTAATATTAAGTTATTAAACTGGGTTACTGGGAAGCATTCATGTGGCATGACTGCTACCTATATATCCTCAGATCTTCTCCATGCTACATATTCAGCACTCTCCAGCGCTCATGGCTCAACAGAATACTCAAGTGTGCGAGGAAATCTGGATCTGAGAACATTGGGCAGTTGGACTCAATTGCCTCTTGGTAGTCATCATAAAATAGGAGCCCTCTAATAAGATATGTAAAGTCAAGGATACATGGAACACAGCTGGCTGAGAGCTTGCATGCTTTTCTGAACAGTTGCTACATTCAAAGGAGAAGAGGACTTTGTGTGAAAATTTAAATTATGCAGGATTTTAGATCAAGAAACACTGACTTGGCTTGGCTTGGCTAAAAATATTGCCCTTCTTGGAGAAGTCAAAATGTTTGATCTTGTGTCAAAGTGCAATAGTTGGTGAATTTTTGTTTCAAAGTAGTATTTAAATTTTCATTTAAAACTTGACCTAATTTCTAAAAGGGCAAAATATAGGTCACCACATAGCCACCACATTAAAAGCAAATGTATATTTCATGCACAAAAATACATTTTGGGTTGACAAAAAAATGTATCATTCCAGAGAACACTCTCTATCATTCAGGGGATTCATATCATTTCAGCAGAAATAAGCAGAAAGATGTAAACCACAAAGACTTCTAGGCCTTCTGATCCAGCATTATTACATATCCAGCAGAGATCAATGCCTCAAAGAAAAGTGTAAAATCCCCTCAAATGCACCATTAAAGACTACACATTTAATAACCATTAGTATACGGATGTCAGTTTCCACTTCTTCTCCTCATTATTAGCTCTATCTAAAGTGACGTTCCCTGCACTGGTTGCTGGGAATCACTTGAATTTGTGCAGAATTGTGCTGGAGGAAAGCACAGAAGATGTCTATATCCCAAAGAGGTGTAGGTTGCTTGGCTATCTAGTGGGTGGCCTATTCTTCTTTCAAGATTAATTGCTCGAGTAAAATCTCAGCTACTTCTGGGGGAGCTGTGGTCGCACTTTCCACTAATTATAGCCAAAGGATTGGGGCAGCAGCAAAGTGTGATCTTGTAGCCAGTCAGCGTGGCCACATGATGCAGGATGGGTGTGCAGAGAGGCATTATGGACTCTTCAAAGTGACATTTGGCTCTGGAAAAGGTATTAACTATCTCATCCTTCCCCAAAGTGCTGTGTTATCTAGAATGGCCACATGCTTATGCTTATGGGCTCTGGGCTGTGCCAGGGAATTAGGCACTGAACTGTTTCACTGGAGCTCTGAAAACTACTTTCTACGAAGTTGGAAGCTTCATTGCTTGTGATCATCTGAGATCAAAAAGATAGAAGTTAGGTCTGTTGTTGCTTCTTGCTTTCTTGGAGAGTCTTGGCTTTTTTATCAGATAGGCTGGTTTGTCTGTCTCTGATGATGTGTGCAAACACCTCATCCAAACAGGTACTGCATGGTGTAAATGAATGAAAGGGTGATTTAGGAAACTTCTACCATGTTGAGGAAGCCTAGAGTGTCTGAACATCACTGCTCCAACTCCAGCATCTCTCTCACAGATACTAGTTTGGGGATGAAACAGCAGATCTGCCCTTCCTCACATGGATAAACTGAAAACTCCACTGCATCCATAGCTTTAAAAAACAAACACCCTCAAATCCTTACAGAAGAACTTGTTTGGCAGGATAAGCTGGACTCTCCTGGGACTCCTTTCCCTAGGACCTGGCTCTGCATATACACAAGAAAAATAATCTAACCCCAAGCTGATTAACCTTTAAAACATAAGCAAGCATGGGGAACAGACAGGGAACACTTTGCAATAGTCTTATTTCTGAATACCTGGGAAGTCCCACGTTCCCTGGAAGAAGGTTGTCAATCCTTCTCCTTTTTCCTTGCCAACTGATAATTTGCCTCCTGGTGCAATAAATGGTCATGCAGTCACCTTTCATAACTGATCAAGTCTGCAGGCTCCATCTTCCAGCTGCTGAAGCAAAAACAGAAGCTCTGCTAGACAATCTGAGGCTATTTGGGACTGTTTGTCCTGAACCCAATGCCCCCTCCTCTAAGCACACAGATGCTCTCATGGGCACTACAGGAGAAGCCACTGGTAGCTGTATCAAACCATCTAGCAGAAAAGACACATCCTGCTTTTTGTGCCAAAGAGCAGTCAATCATGCAGCTTCACTGCAGATGTGAACCTGAACCGTGTTTGCTTTTCCACATAAGTTTTAGGGCAAGGAGAAGCGCAACATGATACAAGCTACAAACACTGAGAACTGCTCATACACACACACACTGAATACAAAGATAGCTGCACGTACACACATGTGCATGTGTCCATCCTGCCCAAGCTGGTGGCAGAGAGTTTTCTCCGGGGAGTTTACATACCTCCTGGTGAGAAGCTCATTTTGTCTTTAAGAGAAGTTGCTTTTCTTTTGCAAATAGGGGTTATTCATTTAAGCTGGTTTTTGGAGTGTCAAAAATAAAAATGAGAAAAGACGTCAATTGGGGCCCAGGGGGACAAGTGCGGGGAGACAGAGAGCCTGAAAAATGCTTCCAGTGCAGGCGGCTTGTTTAAGCACAGAGCGTGTGGCAGCCAGCTGGATCTTAGGAGAGAAAGATGAATTTCTACCCATTTAAACATGAATAAGGTGAGATGAAGGGAGGGGGAAAATCCATGAAGGTGAAGAGGCCTTTTTTTTCCCCTTACCAGGTTGTGATGGATCATTTCAGCTTAAAGTATTGAGTTTCCCAGTGAAGAAAATATCTACAGTGATTTTGATAAATAAATGCTTAGACCTTGCAGTTGCCACTTTGATGTTGGAGAGAAAGTTTATACTTTACAGTGATTTTTTTTTTGTAAGTGGCTGAGAAGGAGCAAGTCTGGGATAGTCCTTCAGCCTCTCCTGCAGTAAAAAGCCAGGACTTACTCACAGACATAGTATTCCACTGTTTTCTTCACTACACAGTAATAAACAGAGGACCGACAGAGCTCTAAACATTTATAGAATAATGAAATTATAGAATCATAATGTTTGGAAAAGATCTTAAGATCATCAGGTCCATCTGTAAACCCATCATTACCATGTTAGTGGAGGGAAACATACAGATTCAGACTGCAGGATTCATGCAAGAGCTCCCCATGGTAACATTCTGGTGTTATGCAGGTTAATGTGATCTCAAAGATCTGTCTTTCTTTCAGCCCCTTCCCCTGAGCAGCTGCTTCACCCCCCACAAAATGCTGCTGCTTCTGCAGCAGTGCGTCCGGGGGATGTACTGAACAGTATCCCACTTCTGTATGGTAATGGAATATATTCAATCCCATTGCATCAACATTTGGAAAAACAGAAATTTTGCTATACTCCAAGCCGGAATATAGCTCCGATCACCTCTACATGTGAAAAGAGAAGCCTCTGAGCTGCCACGTGCAAGTTCTGGTTTACACTCTGCCAAGGTTCTCAGCACAGCTCTGGAGAAATGTGCCAGGGAAGTGGTGAACAGTCATTCACCAAATCTGATTTCTACAGCAGCAGCATTTTCTTCCCCTGGAGTGCTCTCAGCCCTGCCTTGACCAGATTTAAAACTGCTTTACTGATGATATGTGAGCAGATCAGAAGTCAAGCTATGCCTTGGAGAAACCAGATTTTGGCACTTCCATCGGGGTCCAGAATTAGAAACAAACATTTTTAGATTCCCAATTCAACTTTCAGTGAAAAATAGAAATGAAACCAAACAAAAAATGCATTCCATAGCTTTCAGCACATCAGGCATCCACTCACATCACTGTCTCCTGTTTCCAAAGTCCATTGAGATAGTTTTACATCAGCACATGGGAAAGGGCAAATGAGGACAAAGACATGTTCAAGTGGAGTATATTCCTGGTCCTTTTGTCCCCTTCCCCAGTATAGGAATTCCTGACAAGGATAGTCATGCTCCCAGAAATGGCTGTTTTAATTTCACTCTTTCATTCTCAGCTCTCCAACTATGAAGGGCTTGAGTCTGCTTAGCATGAGCATGGAGCTACATATGAGCAGAGAAAAAAATACTGAGCTAAATGGAGAACACAGACACATCTCCAAGCTACACTAATGAGAACATAACTAATACGTTACATATTCCCGGCAATACATTGGAAACCTAAGGGAAGCAGACACACTCAGAGGTATTATTTCACTAACTCTAAGCTAGTTTTATTTGCACAAGGGTCTATCTGTCTGTGTATTTAAGTTCCTCTGCTAGTTTCCTTTGCCTTCAGAAATGCCCTACACTTGGAATCCAAGACTACATTGCTTGGCTGTCTGTGCAAGGCTGTATGAAAACCTAGGGTCCTAGGTAAAGGGGAAAGGGCAAGCTTTGGTTTAGTAAAATGTGGAGAAACTCTTGAAATCCTGCCTGATCCCATTTATTCCCTCTGAAGCTTGCTCAGCTCAGTTAGTAACCAGAGAGATCTGAGAATGTCCAGATTCACCCAAGCTGCAAGATAAAAGGAGGGCTAGAAGGAAGGCAATAAACAAGATAGATATCTATTCTTCCCCTCTGCAGCAAACTGTGGCAGAGGCAGCGGCAGACAGGAATGCAGATGCCATGTCATTTGCTCCCCTGTGTATCACAGGAATGACAGGTCAGCCTTTGGGTTTGCAGCGATTTGCATTTCTGAGCTGAGCTGGGTGACAATTCGAGGTGACACAACAGCAGGAAATGTTTGTAGCCATACCACCCCTTAAGAAACCAGGGACAGGACAGAAAACATGACAACTTGTATTGGGGACAATGCACAGACTCATCTGGGGGGAATCTTTCCGGAGTAAGATGCCAGTCCTAGCAGAAGAGAGGAGTGCAGGGATGTTTTTCTATTGGATCTGTCACACAGTCTCCTTCTTGTCGATGAGAGTGAGGATTGCGAATGAAAGACAAGAAACAGAAATTAAAATTAATTTGATTCTTCCACACACAATGTATCGTGAGCTCTCTGTGTAGATGTGGACATGTCACATAGTGCTCTCCTCTCCAAACTGACACAGGCCCTTGGTGTGATAGGAAAGTACCAAAAAAAAACCCACTGTCCCAGCAGGCATGCCAGAACACAAAGGTAAGACAACCTTTTGTGGCTTTTATTTATTTTTAATTCTCTTTCTGTGCTAATCAGGCTAATTTGCACATTGGGCCAAGTATTTGTTCTTGTTCTCATCAGTTCTTTCTGCAGTAGCAGTACATTGTGTTAAAAAATGAATTTTTTACTGAGAGGTAGAGTCTTGAGTTAGATGAAGGAGAAGGAAAGATCAAAGGAGCAAATCTGTTTTTTGCTAGTGATCCTGTTTTTCAGCCTGAGATCAGCAAGATCAACCAATGACACAAGCTTAAGCCTCTGAGAAATTCCTCAAGAATGTTTCTTCATTCTATAAGTGGAATTCAGGCTTCTGAGGTGGGTACAAATGAACCAAAACTAAGAAAAAAGTTTTCCTATCAGATTTTGCCAAGATAGAAAGTACTGTCCAAACTGAATCAAATAAATCCCCCCAGGCCTTCTGGCTGGTCTGCTGGGCAGTTGGTTCATTGGCCAAGAAAAAGAAAAAAAAAAAAAAGTATAAAAATCCCCTTACTATGTAGGCTGCAAAGGCTTTCCTGCTTTGTTCTTCACGTCATGTTTAAGGGATTCCTCTTTTGCCCAGTGGAGCATCTCTGCTGACTTATAGCAGCTGGAAAGCAGACCCTTGGGCAGATATGTGTTTTTCCCTTGATCAAACAGCTGATGTATTTCATCCCAGAGGAAATTGCCTCTGAGTACCTTATAAAGCAAATCTAGAGTGTACATGAGAGCATGGTTTGAAGTCCTAATTCAAGAAAAAGCCCATGGCATTGAAGAAAGATTTAGCTGAATAAGAATAAAAAATCTAGGCTTTAAAGGTTGGTGCAACATTTGCAATGTGCTATGGGGAATGCTGGACTGGAAAGGACTAGGTAAATGTAGGATATCATAAATATCTGGAAAATCTGTATCTAGAAACCCCAGCTCTGTCATCAACTAAATCATGAGCTCTTATGAATTTTACAGAGCTTGGCACTGTCAGAGTTTGGGAAGACATGGTCGAGCTCTTTCTTAAGCAGTCTTTTCACATTTATTTATTTTTAAATGGCAATTGGAATGAAGCTAATTAAACAAGTCCCCAAATCACTTAGAAGATCTATTATAGAAAATAGCATTAAAGAGGGAAGGGAAGGAAGCCAAAGCAAAGAGCTCAGCAGAGACAAAGTCTGCATCTCCAGATATGGAAAATAGACCTGTACCAGAAGAGTCGAAGTCCTGGGAAGCAGACTGTGATTACTTAACAATATCCTTGCTTTTTATGAAAAGTTCAGAGACAGGTTATCCTCTTTTGAGTGCACAGAAATGCGGGATGTCAGACACGACTCCTGAAGGCTTCAATATGAGTCAAGTAGAAATCGCTTTATTCTGCGTTACAGCGCTCTATATATCTAATACACTTCCGCAAGCTCTTTAGCCACACATACACGTACACTACGATTGGCTGCATGCTACTGTCCATGCATCTTCTACTGCACTTGGTTGGTTGTGGATAGCGGTCATGCATTCACACCATTGGTTTGTGCACAAGTCCTTTCACACTGACAAGCTTAATTACAACTCCGTCTCGCCCAACTTTCTCATGCTTTCCGTTCAAGGACCTTCCAGGATTACATTCCTTCAGATCAGGGAGTATCCACTATCTTCTTTAGCTCAGCTCTTCGTAGTTGCTTCCCATGGGAAAGCCTCCGTCCCTTTGATATGTTCCCACACAGAAACCCAAAAAGGTAGGTAGGAGAGGATTTTGTCTTTAGGGCCTTTCAGGTTTAGGTGACTATAAAGGGGACTGTGCACTGATGAGACAGACTTTGAGGTGAACTGCTGCCTGGGTGGCAAAACCCTAGGTAGTTCTGCAGCTTTTACTGCAGGGTTTCTCATGTTTTTATCACCATATGATTTTGGGAAAGCAGGGAAAAAGGAAGTATCTTGCCAGAATGGAGCTGCTGTGTATCAGAGTGTTACTGCAGTGCCTTGCAAGATGGGACTTCTTGAAAGGGAAGAGTGGTTTGCAGGACCCTGGAGTCATATCTCCAAGCAAAGGTATATTGAACCTCTGCTCCTAGCTATCACACTGCCAAGAAATCAACTGCAGCCATCACTTTCTGCTCATGAAAATACAGAACTGTTCAGTCCCTGTCAATTATCTAAAAAGCAGTAATGAAATGAATCCCACAGTTTTGCTCTGAAATGTGTTACAAGGAAGGAGCAGGGAGCAGGCACAGATGAATCTGTCAGCCTGACAAAATCCAACTTTTCTATTTAAGCTGCCCATACTGTACTGGAAGCCCATTCTGAATTTCAGTTCCTATGTCAAGTGCTGCTGGAAGATACACTGATGTATATTCGAAACATCACCACTGATTTCAGGATAGTTGGGCTGGATCTACGCCAGCCTAAATGAATCATTCAAGGAAAAGTGTATCTTTCAGAGGCACTTTTATGCTATCTGAAAATTTATTTTCCATCACGTTGCGTAGTTAATTAGGCAAGAATGACAACTGTTCATGGTAGAAGGATTGGCCAGGCTCTGCAGGCTATTTCAATGCAGGGAAACACGGGGAATAACACTGCTAGTCTGTTCTCAGGCAGAGTACATGCTACTTGGAAAAAGTGGAGTGAAGTCCTGATCTAATGAGCTTGCATTAATCCCAGGATGGCAGTAATCTTGTGTACCTGTTACTTTGAGCATTTAGTCTTTGGAGGAACAATACCTCTCATGTCTGATATTCCCCACATATTAGCAGTATTTTGACAGCCCCATCAAAGAGGCCAAGAGCTAAGATCTAACCTGGTCTGTGTCTCTTCTTACTCCCCTGCACTTCCAAGAAGTTCTGTTTTGGAAAAATAAAATTGTGTCTGTGTATACGTGCCCATATGTATGCATGTTACCTCGGCACATGCAGAGAGAAACCCCTCCAGTATTTAGTTTGGCCAAATCCAAAGATGTGTCTATTTCTGTACAGTTCTTTTTACTTCACAGTGGTGGCTTTTTTCTGCACGCATGTGACAGTTGCATTTTGGTCCTTTCCAGCTGGAATGGAATTCATTGTCCAAAAGGAAATAAAAAGAGAGAGGGGAAAAGTGAGGGAGGGAAATATGAAGAGCTGAATGCCAGGGGCTGCCATCCAGAGATTTCTTTTGGCTCACTCTCCAAGAAAACAAGAGTGAAGCGATGTGCCAGTGCTAGGCTTCACACTCCTCTGGCAATGAGAGACTGACTGCTGAGGAAAGATGTATAGGAATGCAATGAGCATCTGTATCACCTATCTTGCTTCCAGAGAAAAAGGTTCATCTAGAAAACTTTCCACTGCAAACTTTCCTTCTCCACCTTCCCTCAGTGCACAGAATGAGACTGTCAAACCTGCTCAACGTTGTCCTGCTCCATGAGTTTTTGTGTGTCAATGGTAGCATTTTGGCATTTGGGGGGAGTCTGGAGTTAGTCTTGGTTGGGTGATCTTACAGGTGACATGAGCTACCAAAGAATGCACAGCCTAGGAGCTTAGATGCTGATTCAGCAACTTTGTTCAAATTCTGTAAACTTCAGTTTTCTTGAAATATAAAGCAACTGTGGAGAACAATCAGACTAACATAAATAAACTTCTACTTTACAAGATGTGGTTTGCACTCAGTATATATTTAGTGCACAAATTCATATCTGTCATGACTACGTATAGGTGCACGTGTGCCTTGGTAAATATGAACATGCACATACACAGACAGACGCAATATCTATCATGATACACATATGTATATAGAATCATAAAATCATAGAATCATA
>VWPW01026211.1:0-17973 GCA_013389825.1 Crypturellus undulatus | reverse complement strand
CGCTGCCTTGGAGCAGGATCTTGGCCAGTCCTTCACAGTGGTTTATCTTGGCTAGTCCTTCACAGTGGTTTATCTTGGCTTCCTTGGCTTGTGCTGCACCAAGATAGAGCAGTAATGGAAAAACTCCATTATTGCACCCTGAATAGAGACCATTGTGAACCATAACACGAGCACGGGAGGAAAAATTACAATCACACCTGTCCTGAGGAGCCGGAGGACTTCAGGAGGAAAAATTGTTCAGGATTAAGTCAAAAGCTAATGCACTTCTAGATCTTTCTGGTAAAGAGCTGCTTTATAATAAGAGTTATATTACATTCAAATTTAGAGTCCTCGTAGAAATGAGAAAAAGCGAAAAAAAACCCCACAAAATCTGCAGTAGTAATGGGCAGCTTTGGAAAGCAGAGCTGTTCGAACCAAGGAGGTTTGTGAGAAGAAAAGTGCCTAAGAGGCTATAGCGCTTCTGTGGAGCGTGGAGATCGTTTCAGATCACGTAACAGAAACTGAGCCCAGGGGCAGGTCGCCTACAAAACCACCCCAGGAGAACCTGGGGAATGGAATAGCCTGTGTCCTTGAACAGAGCCAGGGGGCAATTTTCAGGTAAAAGCCAGGCGTCTTCCTGCGAAATGGGAGTTGTGTCCAGGGAAAGCAAGCGGAAAGGCTGGTCTGTCAGGGTGGTGCAGAACTGCTGCGCGGCAGGGCGAAGGGAGCAGCAGGGGAGCTGTCTGAGGGCACACCAAAATGCTCACGCGCTGCAATATCTGACCACCTGTTTATGGAGGGTTTGTATCATTTTGAGGATAATCGGGGCTAAAGTTGACTAGAAAGGGTTACTCAGTTTGATTACACTAAGTAACTGAGTAAATACAAAAAGGAATGCAATTTTGATAAATATCAGATGATGCCTATAGGAGCAAACAAAGTGACTGCAGCGCTGCATACACGACAGTGTGCTCTTGGGTATCTCTGAATGCACCAGCCTTGTTCTGCTGTTCATCATGGATGGGGAAAGTGAAACAAACACTAGAGGTTGGCAGGAGAGGAACGAAGAATAAAATAGAAACCACTGCCAAAGCTGCAGTGCTTCTGCACCTGGAACACTGCAGTTCCGATCGCAGGGTTATGAGAAAGCTGTGAAATGGGAACTTGGGCAGGGATCATCAGGCAAAAGTGTGGAATGACTTTCGTGTGAGGAGACAACGAGGGAATTTGGAAAAGGTCATAAGGAGAAGGACTGTAATAAAGATATTTAACATGATGAATGATATAAAGAAGGTAAAATTATTTAGCGTTTCTTATGCTACTAGGACTAAGAGGTACTGAGTGAAATTCCCAGGCCCTGGTCACTGAGCGTCACCACTGCTGCCACCGTCCCGGTGCTGCAGGGCAGCGCAGAGGCAGGAGCGCTCACTCCTGCTGCGAAGTTCCTGCAGTTGATACGTGCAGCCATAGCGTTCCGCGCTGTGATGTGATTGCCCAGTTTCTTTTTGCATTTATATATGCTGGGTAGTCTGAATATACAGACAATGCAGATACCCATTACTTACATGGAGAAAAATGGCATCCCGACCTGCTCACGTGGAACGAGCAGGAAATCTTCCATTAAACACCCGTCATGTCCCTGCTCCAGGGCCATTCACTGCCAGAGCTGCCCTTGTCGTTGCCGTCGCAGCGTGTTCCCTTTGGACACTGTTGTTACGAATCCCCAGGGGAGTTGTGAACCTGCTGCCAGAGCCCATGCAATGTGTGGTCACCAGGACACACAGAGGCACAAGGGTCAACATCACCTGCAAGGAAAGTGGCGGCACTTCCTCATGGAGACACGGGAAAATCAAAGCCAAGCTTTGTAATGGGCATCAGCCTCTTCTTCCAGCTAGGTCATCTCTGGAAAATGAATTTGGGATACCTAGGTTGCCTCCTATGACGCTCATGTTACTGAATGGAAAATTTATGCCAGGTACTTTGAGACTGTGAAAGTGATGAACTAAGAATACAGATCTATATCATTCTGCATCTGCAGGTCTCCAGATCTGTGAGGACTTAGTCACAGGACTGCAGGTGACTGCACTGGTTCAGAAGTCTTCACAAACATCTCTGGAGAGTATTGCTGGGAACAAACACAGCTCTCCGGGAACAGCCAGATTTTTGACCACACTGTGGCAGCCTGTGGGGAGCCCTTCAAGTCCTGTGTAAGTGCTTGAGCGATCAGGAACACAGCGCAGCATCGGGGAGGGGCAGCCCCATGGTTTTCCCCTTTCCTCGGTACCTCTCTACCTCGGAACGTCACTGCTGAGCAGCGGGTTGATGTGGGGAAGGGATTTACGAAGCCAGTGTCATACCTGGGGCCCTCACAGAAGTCTCCAGAATGATCTAGAAGTTCTCGGGTAATAAATCTATTTACAGCACGTCTATGGGAGGACCCTCAGGGGTTACATATGCCTTTCTCACTGACCTGGAGCCGCTGCAGCGATGCCCCGCGTGCAGGACTGCATCTCTGCAGCCTGTGAGCCGGAGCGTGCAGCTGCAGAAACCTGCTCGGGAACACGGTCTTTCCAAGGGGAAACACAGCTCCGTTCCAGGGATTATAGAGCCTGCAAGGCATTTGGAACAAGGAAGCGAAGGGAGCCCTGGTAGAGATTGGCAGGTTATGTAAGGAGGTGCGGGAACACGCTGTCCTTGCTGTGCAGTCTGCGGTGGCAAGGGCAGCTCCAAACACAGCAGCACCCCAATGAGGTCCCGCTCCGCGTGGGGGTTCCCTGTGGAGCCCTGGGGTCTTCAGGAGCGGGGGCAGCTCAGAGAGTCGTTTCCTGCAGCTCAGGACTCACCCTGGCCTCTCGCTTCGGACAGCGCCTGCACTTTGTTTGCTTGTATTAAGCCAAGATACTGCAGTTTTGATCTGTGCACTGTTACTTGCTAGATCAATGCAGTCTCCTTGCTTGAACTACATCTCCTAATCAGGACCTGGACTCTAGTACCCTGAACATGCTTCCTCTCTGCTGTCTATTAATCATTACTATGGTGAGGAGAAAACATCCTAAAGAATGTTTCAGCAAGAAAAATCAGCCTTAGCAGAGAGTGTGCAGCGCTAGGGAATGGGATGCGCTGGAAAACGTGTGCTGCAAAATGTTTAATTTTGCTTTGCTTTCCTTCAGATGTTTTACTTTGCAAAGGGATTTCTGGTTATTTACTTCACTTTCTGCCATAGGGCTAGAAATCTTTGGAGCCTCCTGTGTAGTATTTTTAGAACTACAGTGTTCTGTACTATGCTATTGCCAGGACATTTTGTCTTTTAAGCCAACAAACAAACAAGAAAATCAGAGTTGTACTAGTCAAGTATTTTGATCCTTTTGGAGTGTAAAGCCAGTCTCTATGGAGGATAATTTTGAGTCAGAAATAAGAGGAAGGGCACTCCATAAATGCCAGGAGTTGGACATTCAGGAAGAGCTGCCAGGTGGATTTCAGGTCAGGAGGAAGACGTTTCCTGACAGAAAACCTGCGCTAAGTCTGTCCGGTATCAGCGTATAAAAATCCCATCGAGAATAGCGTGGGTCTGCCTGCCCCGGCCGCAGCTCCTGCTGCTCCGTGGGCACCGTGGAAGGGTCAGGCTGGGCTTTGGGCACCGAAGGGGCTGGCACGGCCGCGCCGAGCTGCAGCCACTGCCAGAGGGACTCACGGTGAGCCAGGCAAGGCCCCAGCCCGTCCTGCTGGGCTGCCTCGGGGGCCCCTCCACGTTTCTTAGCGGGTGTTTTGCTCTGTCTCACTCCAGCCTTTTGTCCTGCTTTTGGTTAGTGGAAACACCACAGAGTATTTACAGCCTGCCCTCGAGGCTAGTGCTTTGCACATAATCACATATTGAATAATGAATACTAGGTAAGAGAACACATCAATTTCATAAGCCACTCAGCATTACAGAGAGGTGATGATTTTAAAGCATATAATATTCCAGTATATTTTTTCCTTCCAATTGCAACAGAATTAAGAGGTTTTGTTATTTTTTTCATATATCACAGGCTTGTATTTTTTTGCAAACATTCTGAATACAGAATTTAAATTAGCCCAGATTTTGAGCAAATACTTTAAAAACTGATTAACATACTCCATCTGTTGGTAAGCTGCACAACTGTCAAAATGAGCAGCACAGCCTACTAACATTTCCCTTAGGTTTGTAAAACTCCGGTGGAAGCGGGAAGCTGTTGATTCCAAAACAGCACGGTAGCAGGGAAGGGCTTTTCAATATTGTGTCAGCTGGTAGACAGAAGCTTAAAGCACAGTTGCTGTGCAGGGTGGCTTCAGAAGCACCATCTACTTATCTTACAGCTGCATCTCTCCAGAGTTTCTGTTGCTCTTTTGCAGGAATAGCAAAATATTTCTTTCTGTTTGAGCAGGTTTGCAGGATTGGCGCTGAGCAGCCGTTTCGGCGTGTCCCTCCGCGGTGCCTGTGGGCACGGACTGCCCGTGCGCCCCGTCGGCCGGAGCCTGCGACTTCACATCGCACAGAAGGGTGAAGCCTGAGGCCCTTGGCTCGCCGTCCTGCAGACAGGCCCTCACGTGGCAGGGGCTGCATCCCCGTGTCCAAGCAGCAGCTCTTCCAGCTTGATCACATGAAGCTGCAGCACTGGCAAAACTCATCTTAAACTCAGCAGTCTGTGTCAAAATCAACCCTGTAAATACCTGTTCAAAGGAGTGTATCTAACACTGCATTTATGTAGCACCGGGCAAACGAAAGACATTTCTTGCATTTCAAAGCCAAGAGAAAGCATAAAGATGCAGTGGAGCAGCATGTACAGGCAGATCATGGGCATACTCGTGTTTCTTGTGTTCTTTACCACCCAGTGCTGTAGTAGAGTAATAAGAACTTTCCTGACAGCTCTTCTTTTGAGAGCAGCCCAAGCAGCAGTGCTGCGCTGGAGGCGGCCAGGCAGGCCCGCGTGTGCCTAGGCGGTGCGTGACGGCTGCGTGTGAACAGAACTGGCAAACCCACGGCTCCCTTGCAGCCTTCGCTGAAGCTTCCAGAGGAGGCAGCGCAATGCGGGATGCAGGAAGACGGGAGCTGGCTGTAAGTGCAGCAGGGATCCCAGGGAAGAGAGCAGAAAATCCACGGAGGCTGCTCTGGCCCCTGGCGCGGTGCAGGAAGGTCTGTGCGAGTCCCTGCTCCTGCGCTGGAAAAGCTACACGCGATGCAGGGAAGCAGCTGTGGCTCGGTGAGAGCGAAGACAAGTATTTTAATCGAGTTTACTTGTGGTTCCTCTGTCTTATGATGTGGTTGCGGTTTCTGAGAACATCCTTGTGCAGTTACTATTGCGTCTTGTTGCTGGGGAACACGACTCAAAAAGGGAAATAATTAAATTTAACTCTGCTAAATATAAATGAGATTTCATGGGACAAAGAAAAGCTTCTCTCGCTTGAGGCAGTATTGCTGTGGCGGATTTTACTACAGCCAATAACATAATTGGAGCGTTGTAAAAATCATAAGTGTCTTTTACAAAATTCTTTAGGCAACCTAAATATAGTTCCTTTTATTGCTTCCAGGACCGCACGTGGCTGCACTTAAAGCCATGCATGACTATATCCACATGTTGCTAATTGTTATTGGATTTACTTGTGGGAGTTAGAGTATGGGGTGATACGAGTTTCAGAACTGAGCTTCTAAAATTGGAAGAGAACATGTAGGAATGTATATTTTGCATCATTTTCCCTGTGTGATTGTGGTTATAATATATATGTTTGCATTTATAGAATTCTGTATTTTTGCTCTCCAACAATGAAATCCTGTATCAAAAAGAAATAGTGAAATTGCTTTGTGATAGAGACACCCCTTAGCCCCCTCTGTAAAATGAGGTGAACCACAGTACATTGAAGGCTGTTTCACCTAAATAGTCTATTTTCACATATGTGTGACTTCAGTAAAAAAATGACATTCAGAAAGATAGTAAACGTACTGCAAAGTGCTGTTGCGTGAGCAGTTCTTATTCCAGAAAACTTTGGCAGTACTACACGGAGGTACATTTTCATACATTTTCATAAATGAGTGTTGGTTTCACTGGAGTTTCGTGAAGTATCTTATAGCTGTATAGGATGGAAACTGCCAAAAAGAGGAGTTCAGAAGTGGTTGGGGTGGTGGCAAGTTCATGTTTGTCATTGCCTGTACTGCCTAAATATAGCCATAGCTCGAGGCCGAGATTTTAAGGCACTGAAGCATCCCTAGTGCTAGCAGACAATCTTGTACTTCACACATCAAAAGTCAAGTGCTTTTGCCTCATAATTTATGAAGATTGACACAAAGCGCCTCCTCACCTGTGCCTGCCGTGCTGCGCAGCTCGGGCTGCAGCCGCGCTGCTCTGCTTGCATTGCACTGCACCACGTTGATGCTGCATTGCTGTTTTCATTGCTGTTTTCGCAGATACTGCTTTTCCCGTCTTTGACTTCTATACATTTAAGGCAGGAAAGGCCTTTGGAGCCTAATCTGCCCTCCTTGACCCACGTGTGGGCTTTGTCCCCTGCCCACGCGGAGCCAGGGGTTGGTGAGACCTGGCCGGTTCCCATGGGGTGAGTAGATCAGTGCCACGTGCAGGACACGAGGGCAGAGGCAGAAGGCACCAAGTGCCCGTGAGGCAGAGCAGCGGTTAGGTGGGATGCACAACGGTGTTCCCAGCGGGACCGCTGGAGGAGGAGGAAAGATTCCCAACATGTCTCATGGCCGGCCTTGGTGCTGCGTGGCTGCCACCGAGGGGGATGAAGCCCGTGGTCATCTCCAACACTTCCAGGTTTCCCATTTCCATGGCCCATCTGCAAAGTTCTCTGAGCAAATTCCCCTTGTCTTTTCAGGTAGGAATGTACTACAAACTTGGCAGGTATTCTGTGTTTTGCAAAGTAACATTGTGTTGCCAAAATAACCATGGCTTCATTTCGCTCTTCTCAGCTCCAGGCTGTTTATAAAGCTGCGCGTTGGTAGAACAAGTTGATGCAGTTGGGGAGCTGTCATCGAGCATCGCGCTGCGCATCCCCAGCACGGGAACGGAGGCTGCGGCTTCAGCGTGGTGGGTCGCAAAAGCCCCGGTAAAACAGCAGCCCGAGCGGTGTCGGTGCTGGTGGGCCCTGTGGCCCATGACCCGCGTCTTCCCGGGGACACGGCATGGACAGAACCAGCTGAGCACTCCGGGACACCCGTGGCTCTGAGGCTCCCGCTCTCCCGCTCCCGCCTTGCTCCACGCGGCTCCGGCGTCACATTCTCCCCTGTAAGCACCGGAGCAGCGCGAGGGCTCCCTGCCCTCCGCAGCACTGCGACCTTTGAGGGTACCGCGTCCACCTGCTACGCAGAAAGCCTCGACGTTTCACCAATGTGGAATCGTAAATGCTGCAGTTTAGATGGATGTCTGCTCCCTGTCTTATGACCTAATGTAAAACCTGTCTTCTGCCCAACACAGGAGTGTGTATTGGAAAAACGTTTTCATGGACCCATCCAACACCTACAAAATAACAGGAGCAGGAGTGATATGGGCCATGAGAAGGCAGGTTGAGCAGTGAAGACCCCGCGCGTCTCAGCAAGCAGCTCTGCCTTCTGCCACTTGTGCCATCCCTAGGGTCGGTTCTGCAGGCAGCACTGTGAGCTCCGGAGCCGGTGAGGCATCGCGCACGGCACCCTGCTGCGTCGTCAGGATTAAACCTGGGCAGGTTACGGTGAAATTTGCCTGACTCTGGAGAGTCCCGTTTCACAGAGTGGCTCCACGCCGCACCCGGGGCAGTTTGACCATAAATGAGTCTTTTTCTGCACAGCTACCAGTTACATCCTGTAGAAATCAGGTATTTTGGGGAGTTTCTCGCGGGTGCCGTGGGGCGGCCCCGGCACCGGGTTCCTGAGCACTAGGTGGTGCCCGGCGCCGAGCGCGGCGCGAGCCCCGTGCGGCTGCGCGAGCTGCCGCCTGCGCCGCGGCTCGGCAAACAGCGCTCATCAATTACCGCCTAAGTGCTGCGTGCAGATAAAATCAGCAATTAAGGCCAAATGCTTATTAAGGATTACGAGATTCAATGAGAGCTCGCTGGGACGGAAGGAATGCTGCTGGAGCCCGGCTAATTCTTTCACTTTTCCCAACTTGTACATCAATGGCTGCTGCTATTTACTGCTTATGCGCTGGAAGACAATTGCAAGTGCAATTCCAAACAGTACAATTTAGAGTAATTTTTGCAAACAGGTGATGTGGATTCAAGGCTGTGGGTGCAGGAATAGCAGTGTCTCGGTGAACCAGTTCCTCGTGCTCTCAGTGCACCTCATTTACTTGCACTTATGATTCCTGGCTTATTTATTTTTGTCCTGTAGAAAGCCATGGATTGGTACTGTGTGTGTCAAACCATGGCCTGTATTTCAGACGTGCTGAAATGCATATTTTAAAAACACCTTCCTTCGTCCTAAAAAAAGAGGAAAAAAAAACAAATTACCACAACACATGGCATGGATTGGAAAATATCTATTATTATATTTGAAAATCTCTTGTACTGATTTCTTCCTTCACAATTGAAGAAACAGGATTTTAGAGATAACCTATTGTCAGAATTTGGCAGATCTTTATTACTCTAACAGGAGTTGGCAGTTCGGTGCAGGGAAAACAGCAGTCTGTTGGGCTGAGGCCCGGCGGAGCTGCACGTGCGCATTGTGGATGAACATCTTCCATTATATGAAGTGTGCGTCACTGATTTCATCTGTGTGTCAATAAAACAGCCACCCTCACAACCATCCGCATCCTCTGCAGGCCAGGGTTTTGCTCAGGGCTCCTTCCCAGGAATCCTCTGCTCCCGGGAGCTTCCAGGGGCGGATGGAGAGGGGCTGCAGCTCCTGTGTTTGTTAGCGCAGGATTGGAATCTCCGTGCTCGGTGTGTGATAGAAAAGACTGATACAGCCAACGGGTTTTCACCTTTGTGCCGCTCCGAGAGTTCCCAGCCTCAGCAGGAATTTCAGGAGCTACAATAGCTCAGAGCTTTCCCACAAACACTCTTCTTTTTTATCCCTGATGAATTTGCTTTGCAGCAAAAGAATTCAGTGTTGCACTTGCACCAATCAAANGGCAGATCTTTATTACTCTAACAGGAGTTGGCAGTTCGGTGCAGGGAAAACAGCAGTCTGTTGGGCTGAGGCCCGGCGGAGCTGCACGTGCGCATTGTGGATGAACATCTTCCATTATATGAAGTGTGCGCAAAAGAATTCAGTGTTGCACTTGCGCCAATCAAAAAGGATATCAAAAGTAGTTGTATTGTTTGTATTTTACAAAGGAAAGTTAGTAAAGGCAGTTACACCAAGAATCAATGGACTGCTGCTCTCAATGGATGGAACGGGCATCAGGGGGGCGAAGGGACCGGGATGCAGGTGCCACCTGCGACCTGCTGCCCGTGCGCCGCATCCGCAGGGACCGCCTTTCCCTAGGGCCCCTCATTCTCCTAACGCTAACGCTGGGGAATTTCCCCGTGGCTGGTGCCCCACGCAGCAGTACTGAACTCTCATCTGCTGCGCTCCTCCGCCAAACCCTCAGTCTCAAAAATTAAAGTGTTTCAAAAATCACCTTCGCAGGAGACACGAGCAGAAAGCAAGATGCTCCTCTTGGTTCTGGAAAGCGAGCGTCCTCACTGATACCAGTTAATTGGCTCTAGAGTACCGGGATTTAATCGCAAAGCTCTTGGCTTGGGAGCGCGGCGGAGCGGAGCGCGAGGACGGGCGCGGGCGCAGGCTGCTGCCCTCAGCCGCCTCGGGGTAAGGGGAGAAGTCCCCAAACCTGCACGTTCGCAAAGCGCTGAGAAAGGTGAGAGCTGCCGTGGGGCAGAGGCAGCTGATCCTCCTGCTGAGAGAAGGACGGAGGACGGACGAAGGGTCGTGGGGAGGGCTGCGCAGGGCAAACCGCCCGCCGCATCCTGCAGTTTTTTTGATTAACCTTCTCGTTAGGGCTGGGTTCGGTTGCAGAGTCCTTGCGCTGCAGTTGCAGCGGCGCTGATCTTGCCGTCGAGGCTGAAAATGAGCTGCCAGGGTGTCCCAGAGCCGGGTCACCCGCCGGCGTGGGCACTGTGGGTGCTTTGAGCTCTGCTGGGACCGTTCCACCGCGGCGACTTTGGATGACTTTGTGCCAAGTCTGAGGTCTCTCATTTGGGCCAGAAATTCAAATATTGCTAGAAAAAGACTTCTGAGATAGATCAATTACTGTTTGCTCTAGACTTAGGGACGGTTTCACGGTAAGGGTCGTTTGTTCTGCGGTGCTTGACAGGACTAAGAAGATTCATTTTTAGCATTGCACAAGACCCTTCTCGATCATCAAACTTGTTCTATAGTGAAAGAATGCGATGCCCCTCCATGCCCCGTATTGCTGCATCAACCCAAGATTCAAGGTCTGCACGACTGGCAAAGGCTTTCACGTGAAATCCTTTTTACATGTCTACTTGCTTTTGATGCGCTTCAATATTAGCCAAACACTAGCACTAGTAAAGTTTACTTTTAAAAATATATACCCAAAGACAGTGGGGAAATAGGACAAAATAGGAATAGGCTGATGAGATATCCACAAGAACGGTATCAAGCATATGAATTTATACCAAAACTGTTAAGATTTCTCGGTGGGGGCCTTTATGTACATTCTGTTATGGTCACAGTATAATTATCAATTTATATACCCAGCTAGTCTTCACCTTCAGCTGCCACCTGTGTGAGGTCTAAACCTCTGTAATTGCTAAATTCCTGGCCCGCAGGGGTTCCTATCTCCGGAGCCTTCGTGTCCCATATTGTTTATTGCATAATTCATGGCAATAATTCCGAGAGCAGCTTTAAATCCCTCTGCCGGGGGGTCTGCGGCACCTGGGCTGCAGCCACGAGCCGCTCGGCTCTCCCTCCACACCGGCTCCGAAGAGAGAGATTCTCCTCCGGGTGAAGGACATGCTACAAACTGCTGCTACAAAAAGATTAGGCACAGTAATTAAAGTATAATTGCCATTAATAGTTGTCTTCCTAATCAGACTTATCTTTCCATTGCTCCTACCTCAGAGAATTTTTTTTTCTTGTTATTTTGCTGGAAATGTGTTTGTCATGGGTGAAGCCAGGGCTTCGAATATGAATTCGAAGAGCAAAAAGGGATACTTTTTTTTCTCCCTATAAATAAATGTAGATGAATCTAAGATGAGTCTCATGTTTTGAAGAGCTTTTAGTACATCCTTATACTCCTGGTCCTTTTAGGGGCATTGACAAATATCCATTAAAAACATTATCTGATGACCATTCTCCAGCAAACATTTCCTTACCTGAAAACGCTGGCTTCCCGTAGAAACCTTGCGCAGCATTTGTGGAGCCTCCCTGTAAACCTCCACTCCAGTAAAATGCAGACTAATGGCCAATTCCGCTTTAAATATCCGCGCTGCTTAGCTGGCGCTATCGGCTGCTCTGCTCAGTCCTCGTGTTCTCTTGCTGTGCAAAGGGAACAGGTTTTTCTGCAGCCTCCTGCGTTGTTTTCTCTTCTCTCTCACTCCTCGATCCCTCATTCTCTGTTGCCCATTTTTCTGTTTTGTTTCTCTCCTTCTCCCACTGCCCCTGCTATCCCTGTGCGGCCGCGGGGACATTCCCGCGTCTCGGCCTCCTGCCTGCTCCCTTGGGATGGGAGCACCGCTCCGGCCAGGTCCCTGCTCCCGGCGCTGCTCCTGCCCTCGTGGCGATGCTCTGGGGAGCTGCTCTGCCCCGTGTCCGTCTCCAGCATCTTCCTCCGTTGGATGCACGAGGGGCCGCACTCCTGCATGCGGGTCCTTCTCGTGCCCGGCTCCAGAATCACCCTCAGCTCTGGGCTCGGGGTTCAGCAGCTCCCGAGCAGTTTGCTGGAGGGGTCAGAGCTCTGCGTGCCGGCTGGGGACACACGGACCTGCCCCAGATGCACAGGAGCAGCTCAGCTCTAGCCGGGGAACTGGGTGCTGCTCTTTCCTCCCGCCTTGCTCCCTGCGTGGACTCATGCAGATTTTAGTCTTACTAAACTTGGGCCTATAGACCCGGCTGTGCTGCTTGGCCACTGCCTGCGCTGCTGAAATGAACTTCCTAGGCTTGGATTTCACCTGCGCCAAAGCCTCTCCTGTCCAGGATGGGAAACCAGCAGCTGTGATCACATCCAACTTGAAACCCGCAGTGCTTTTTAAGGCCGTATTTCAGGACGGGCCATTCGGCGCCACTCACGTCAAGCGGGAGCGCGTCTCAAGGAGACAGGATCGCATCATCCCGGGGCTTTCTACAGAAATAGCTCCCCGACGCTCCGCTCATGTCACTCTGCATTTGTGAGGCCGGCAGCCGGGGCGGGCGCGTGCCGGGTGCCAGGTGCCGGATTCCGGGTGCCGGATTCCGGGTCCCGCTCTGGCCGGCACTGCTCTCCCGGGTCTGCACCAGAAACCCACAGCAAGACAGAGCCCCAAACCCCCAAACAGGGGGAACCCGCGCAGCCCTCACCAGTGTCCCCTGTTAATCGCCACGCAGCAGAACGAGGACGTTCCGGGCTTTTTTCCTGGTCCTGCGCGCTTGGAGCCGTCAAAGCATATGGGGAGTGATGAAAAGTGACACATGAGAGCTGAGCTGCAGCTCATGTCATAGGAGGCAGGCTTCAAGGATTGCAATCCTAAAACTGAATCAAGGAAGGTTTTTCTCGTGGGAATTGAACAAACCAGTCTGCAGAGCCTTTGGGAGCTGTTTCCACTGTGTGCATCCCCGAGGCTTTGGATCGGGATCCCAAGGGCTTCTTCAGACCCCGTCACAAACACGCGCTCAGACCCCATCACAAACCCGCAGTGTCAATTAAAGGCCAAAGCTGATGGTGACAGTAAATTACAGCCACTTCTGTGGTTCTGCTGTGAGCAGAGATACCCCTTGTTGGGCACGGCAAGAGCATCTTAGCTGACTTGGGAATCCTTTCCTTGATAGAGAAAGAAAGATCATTCAGCTCCAACCATGAAGCACAATAAAGGCAGGTTCGAAATAATCCTGGAAACACAGGGAAGGTGCAGGGTCCCGCCTGGTGCCTCGGGGCTCCCCGTGGGCTCCGGGAGCCACCGCTGGCGCCCCGGCCTCGCCGGTTGCACCAAAGGAGCCCCGGGAGGTATCAGCCTCCGCTTCCCGTCCTGTTTTCGGAGCAACAGATGTAGCCTATTTGCCGGGAGCCTGGAGGGCCTTAGGAAAAGGTCAGTGGTTAGGATACAGATGACACACTTTAAAAGTGCGTTGGAATTGCACAATCTGTTAAATCTGCACTTGGAGAGAGCTCAGTGTTGGGAGCAGGAGCCCCTTTCCGCCCGCCGTGTGCTCCGGGGCCCTGCTCACGCGGAGGGAGTTTTGCCTGGGATTTTGTGCCTGAGTGTGAAACATCCATCCTGCGGGTCGGGATAACTGAACTCTGGGCTTCTGGGCCCTCCTCTGGGGCTGACGTGATGTACGCCCTGGAAATGCCTATAACTGTCTGTAACTCTTCTAGTATGTGCACTAAGGGCCGCATCCTGCTTGCGATCCCTGTCGGAGGCTGTGTTCATGGAGAGACCCTCGGTGCGCTTCTGGGCCCTCCTCTGGGGCTGACGTGATGTACGCCCTGGAAATGCCTATAACTGTCTGTAACTCATCTAATATGTGCACTAAGGGCCGCGTCCTGCTTGCGATCCCTGTCGGAGGCTGTTTTCATGGAGAGACCCTCGGTGCTGGTGGCCTGTCCCACTCGTTCATCCTCCCCGCGCCCACCATAAACCACATTTGTTTGTTTTTAATACGTTGTCTGCTCAATAATGTGTAGCAAGAGTGTTGGAACAAACATAACGTATAATGTCAGCACTGAATTACACCATTTTAAAAGACCAATTACTTCCCTAGGGGACCGTATTGATTCTAAGGACGCTTCTGTGGTCTGAAGGAGAATTACCCCTGTGGACAACTGGGGGTGTGCTAGAAATCATTATCAAATGTTCTGTATCTTAATAAACTTGTTTTCAAGCTACCAGGACCAGTTAGATGACGTCAGAACCTGAACTCTTTCCTGTTTTCACTCAGTTTGGACTGTAGAGCTACCCAAAACCTCCATCCTGAGGTGTCAACCCGCTTCTCCCGGGACTCTTTGTATTTTATTTGATTTTAGCAGGTTGTTACCGGCCCTCTGGATGTTTTCCCGGTTCCTCCGGACACGCTCCCCAGGGACAGGCCGCGGGGCACGCCGGTGCCATGCTGATCATCACGGGAATTACCGCGTTTTCCACCCTTGGGCAGCAGCATGCGCCGCCCTCCCGGGTACCCGCCGGCTTCAGCTCCGTGTGGAGCTGTCCTCGAGCAGGAGCCGCTTGAGCGTGTTCACGTGCAGAGGAAAGCCAAGCGCTCGGGCGGGCTCCGTTTGTCACTATTGCCTGTTTATCCTGGGAGGAGGGACGGTGGGAGGCTGCAGGTATGGCTTGTCCTAGCAGCTCCCTTTTAGATCCAAAGCAAAGTTCAGCCGAGAGCAAACCCTGCCGTTACAATGAGCCATTTGGAAGGTTTTGTTGTTCTTTAAAATCCCTTTGAAGGCACCGGTTCCCTCCAGCCGAGCCGCAGGCAGGATGGGGTGCGGGCGCAGGGACCGAGGCTGCACAAGGAGCTGCCCACGGTGCCTCTTTTAGGCTGGGAAGAGCCACAAAGCGCCACGCTGGCAGCCCAAGGACACGCCGTGCAGTCTGTTCTGCTGGAATATTCCAGAGTTAGGGACATCTCCGCGCCGTGGCCGCTGCTCCGCAGGGGTTGCTGGCTCCGACGAGGCTCCTGGCACCCGCTGCCCTGCGCAGAGACGGCTGCGCTGGGATCTCAGCGGCAGCTCCGGGATGGAGCAGACGAGTCGAGACACGGACCTGAGCCTGGAGAACCCGGCGGCGGCTGCGGCTCGGCGGCCGCGCGACGCTCTGGAGCAGGCACGTGGCCAAGGAGCATTTGCACTTTTTCTAAAAAAAAAATGCAATCTGCATTGACTGAGAAGCGATTTTGTAGGTTTGAATAACGCTGTACGATAAGCAACAAAGGAGAGATGGAAAAGGCCTGCACTATGTTCTTTGCATTATGTGTTCCGGAGTGCTCCTAACCCAGGTGTTTCGCTCTGTCCCGGGCTGCATCCCCCTGCACGATCCCATTCGGATCCCTGGGCNAGAGATGGAAAAGGCCTGCACTATGTTCCTTGCATTATGTGTTCCAGAGTGCTCCTAACCCAGGTGTTCCGCTCTGCCCCATGCCGCATACCCCTGCAGGAATCCCGTTCGGATCCCTGGGTTAAACCATCCCTCCAGGCTCCGTGGGGCTGGAGCGGCCGCCCCAAGCCCCGTCCCCAGCAGAGGGGCTGCTGCAGTCTGCCCTGGGCGCAGCGGTTTCGCAGCAGCACGTTATGGGTATGAGCTTGCACGTCCTTCCCGAGGGCTGGCACGAACCCCTGCAGGGTAATGGAGCTCCTGGTGCAGCCTCGGGACACAAGTGACCCGTCTCACACCCCAGGAAGTGACACTGTCCCTCGCCATCTGCAAAGGTGACATGAAATGAGGAGAACCAGGAATTCCAGACCAAACTCACACCCAGAGAGGACGGAGCAATGGGGAGCTCGGAGTCTGCTTCNGACACAAGTGACCCGTCTCACACCCCAGGAAGTGACACTGTCCCTCGCCATCTGCAAAGGTGACATAAAATGAGATTTCAGACCAAACTCACACCCCGAGTAGGATGGAGCAATGGTGAGCAATTCCTGAACAAGAGGCTCTCGCATCGCGATTGTCCCTGCTGCTGCTTCGTGCAGCTTTGGTCCCCAGAGAGGCAAATGCCGACGCTTCCCAGGAGCCCCGGGTCTGCTTCCCAGGAGCCCCGGGTCTGCTTCCCGGGAGCCCGGGGTCTGCTTCCTTAACCCCGCATGGAAAACGTGCCATAGCAGGAGCACAAAGGCAGGAGTCGGCTCTGGGTCTCCTTCTGCAGAGGGAAGAGGGTTGGAGCAGGAGCCGATCAATCTGGTCAGCCCCAAGGTTGACAAGGACAGTGACACGCTGGAGCGGCCCAGGAGCGCTCCCGGGGACGTGCCCTGGTAACGTGGCCTCGGGCCATCCCGCCCGTGCTGGGAGCGGGAGCTGCTCAGCCTGTCCCAAGGGGTTGTTTTAGAGCAGGTTTGCACGGCCCCTAGGAAGCTGATGCCACCGTTCAGCAGCCACCAAGGGATGGCGGCCGGGGAAAGCGGGACAGGGAATGGGAGAGCGAGGAGGGAGCTGCGGTAGGAAACGGTCCTGCTGCGTCACCTGCACCGTGTCCTGCTGCGTAACCTGTACCCTGTCCTGCTGTGTATCCTGTGCCCGTGTCCTGCTGCGTAACCTGCACCGTGTCCTGCTGCGTATCCTGTGCCCGTGTCCTGCTGCGTAACCTGTGCCCATGTCCTGCTGCGTCCCCTGCACCGTGNACCGTGTCCTGCTGCGTAACCTGTACCCTGTCCTGCTGCGTATCCTGTGCCCGTGTCCTGCTGTGTAACCTGTACCCTGTCCTGCTGCATAACCTGCACTGTGTCCTGCTGCATAACCTGCACCGTGTCCTGCTGCATAACCTGCACCGTGTCCTGCTCCGGTCCCGCTGCTCGGAAACGGCTCCGCAGCCGCCGCCTCCGGCTCGGCAGCCTCCCCACGGGCACCCCGGGGCAGGCAGTGCCCGCGGGCAAGGACCGAGTCCTGCGGGGCCCCTGGCACGAAGGCTGCAAGATCCCAGCAGGCAGACGGGGAGGAGGGCAGCGCGGCCCGTCCTGCGGCCCGGCCGGCCGCATGCTCCCGCTTTCCTTTTTTAGTTTGGAAATGTCAGCACTTTCTGTTCCCATGGGAACCTCCTCGTCGCGCTGCCAGCGCGTCGCCTTGAGAGACGCCGGGAGAGGAGCCGAGCGCCCGCGGCGGCCCCGCGGGAGCTGCAACGCGGCACCGCGAGCACCGACGCGCTGCGGCCCCGCGCGACCGGACCCGGGAGCCGAAGCCTCCGGGAGCCGGGATGGGGGCATCGGAGCTGGATGCACCAAGGAAGGGCCCCTGTGCCAGCTCCGAGCTCCCAGGATCCTGGTGGGAGAGCGCGGGCTCCTCCCAGCCCCACGGGAGAGGTGCTGGATCCAGACACCCCAGGGGAAACCCCTGGGAAGGGCAGCGTGTGCCGAGCTGGGAACTGCTCCGGGAGGGTCACAGTCCTGCCAGCCTCGCTGGAGCCGAGTTCAGGGATCTGTTTGCTATAAAATTCCCGTTGTCATTAAATATTGGCCATGGATTATTTTGAGGTTCAGCCAGTTGCACCTCTCAGGTTTTATATTCTGTAAAATGCTAAATTGAGTCAATACAACCCACCAAGCAAATACCGAGTTCAGTGGGTTCGTAGGTTCCAAGGGGAGGCTAAACCACATTTGTATTAATTGCTCATAATTGTTTTATTTATCCTAAATTACATTAATTGCTTTAAAATGCTACTTCTTAAAAAAGCCCCCTCGGCCGGGCAGGATGCATGGGGCGGCGCAGGGAGGGCTGGCACACGCCGGGGCCACGGGCTCAGTCAGCTTTGCTCTTAATTCAACTCGTTGGAAACACAAATTATGTATAAATAAATGTTGCAGCAGTAAATGAATGTGCTCATTTAATAAATATGTTTAATAAATGTATTACAGACCACACCGAATGCAACTGTGTAAACATCATCCGCCTGCAGTTTTGCAAAGCTTTGACCTGTACCGAGTGACGCTCCTATTGCCGTTATCCATAAATGAACCCCTAAGCTCTAAGCGCACTTGTCCGTACATCCATATATACGCCATGGGCCTGTGCATAACCCCTGCTCTGTCATTCCTATTCTGCATCCTATGCACAATCTCTGGATTCAGGCAGCCGCTGGGAATCTGGAATGACTGGGGAATCTCATATTGGCTCTAAATCAAAGAATAACAAAGAAAAAATCCAAGCAAACCAGAAACAAAAGCCCAAGGGTTTGGTGACGTGGGAAGG
>VWPW01026206.1:0-40221 GCA_013389825.1 Crypturellus undulatus | reverse complement strand
CGTTGCTCCCTGCTCCTTCCATGTCACTGAACGTCACTTTGCATCTTGGTACCAACCACTTTTTCTTTTTTTTTTTTTTTTCCCTGGGGAAAAACATGGATATCTCCCCAGGAAAAAGGAGGGAGGGAGGAGGAAAAGCAGTGTTGGGAATTACATTCATTCCGGGGATGCTCCTTCGCAGTTTGGGGAGGTGCAATGACCCGTTCCTTGGATGCTCTGCCTGGTTTGAGGAGAGGCAATTTCCCATTCCCGGGATGCTCTACTGGATTTGAGGAGCTGCAATTGCCCATTCCCGGGATGCTCTGTCCAGTTTGAGGAGATGCAATTGCCCATTCCCAGGATACTGTACGGGATTTGAGGAGGTGCAATTGCCCATTCCCGGGGTGCTCTACCCGGTTTGAGGAGATGCAGCTCCTGGGCAGCATCTTGCCGGGAGCTCGATGGTGAGCGAGCCGTCCCCAAACGTGCTCTCCGCGAGCTCTGCTCGTCCCCAGAGCTCACATTGGAGGCTCCATCTCCATGCGGATCCCCACAGCATTTGGAGCGCATTTGCCGGCCGGGAGAAGCCTCCTCTGCCGCTCTCTTGCTGGGAAGGAAATGCAACGATGCTCTCTAGAGGCGGAAGGAGTCAGGAGGCGCCCGCGCCCGCTCCGAACTGCGCAGGGACGGAGGGATCATCCTGGGCAGGGATGGAGGGATCCTGTGTGACGAGGGGTCTCTCTGCAGCTCCTGCGGATTCGGCGCCTGCGGTGACGGAGCCGGTCGTGCTCTGCAGGGACCCGTCACCTCTTTCAGCAGAGAATGAATCCAAATTAACCGGTATGATTCCATCCCTGCCAAGCTATCCTGATTAATGCAGTCTAATCTGGGTGAACCCATCTGAAACTGAGCTCAGATTAATCTTCACCCTCGGAGAATCTTCATCCTGCTGTCCCCACGCTGGCTCCGAGTCTGGCTGTTCTGTCTGGCTGGGCAGGGAAGTCAATCTGGACCACTTGTAGCAATCACTAAGAAAAGAAAATCTTAAATAAAATAATTTGTTTTGCTGTCCTGGCCATTTTCCAGCTCACTTAATTACAGGCTGCCAATCCACCCTGCATTCCCATATGTCCCTGTTTATTTATTTTATTGGCTCCTATCGTGCATCTTTCCCTAGCAAGGGCCATGAAGGGCTCAGGTTAGTGTATAAATGCCCTCAGATCCTTTGAATAACACAGACAAAAAGCAAATTTTATTAGTGAGCTCAGCTGGGCAAAGCCAGTGCCCCCAGGTGACGTGTGGTGCTGAAGACGGGGTTGTGCAAAAAGTCTGAAAAGCAGCATGAAATCCAGGTTGAAAGTGGTCAAAAGCAGCCAAAGCAGTGACTTGGCTTTCTAGGTTGAGTTTGGCTGCCTCGGAAGGTCTGGATAGGGTCATATTCCCTAGGAAATATCCTCAAAGTGTTCGTGTCCCAGCCATTGGTGCCAGCCAACACCTTGGCCAAACTGATGGGGGATGACAGAAAATTGCACTTTCTGCCGCATCCTGACATCTCTCTGCCTTCTCTCCTGCTCTTCCTTCAGCCTTCCCATTGCCCCTTCCGTGCTGGAGCCGTGCTCAGCTCTTCCAGGCGCCCTGGGAGCGATCCCGATAGACGGACAAGAAGCAAAGAGGTGGGAGCCGCAACACCCACATTTGACCTGTCACCACCAAAAGGATCTGGGTACCTGGGCTGGGGTCTTCAGGGTCTTTTTCTGGGTCTGTACCTGGACCTGATGTGCCCAAACCACCTGCATGAGCTGAAACTTGGAAGGGAAGGATCTTAACGCTTAATCCTGCCCTCGTTTCCTGCTCTCCTGGCGCGTGGGTGAGGATCATCCGACATGCAGGTCTCGGTGCTCTGTGTCTGCTCAGCACCTCAAGAAGGAAGGTTTCTTTTGGGAGATAACTTAATACAGATAATTGCCATCCCTGGCTGTGCTCGGCAGGCTGAAAGCTGCAAAACAGCAGAGCAGAGGGGAGTTTTCAGAGCACTTATATTTTCACGCTGTCTTTCTTGGTAAGTGGTAAATTTGACTTCCATGGTAAATACAATCGAGGCTGCGAGGAGCCTGTGCGTTATGGACTTGGTGTGCATGGTTGTAGGAGCATTTCTTTAAGTTGCTTTGTGGATATCTGCTCATGGGGTTGGTGATCTATAATATTAGATGTCAGATTGTATATTACGGCACCAAAGGGGGTTTTCTGCATTAGGTTGCTCTGGATTAACGCACACATCTGCTAAGCCACCCCGGTCTGGTTTAATTTAACTGTGCTCAGTTAAAACCAACAGGACGTGATTATGGAGCTTGCAGACTTACCAGCTGGAAGGGATCGCTGCGGTTGTTCAATCTGATCCCCCACAAGGCCCAAAGATGCACCCAGGAATTTCTCACCCCCAGCACACTCTTCTGCCTGGGTTCTCTTCTGAAAATACATTGCACCTTAATTCCATGAGTGCTGCATGACAGCAGCGAGTTTGGGCATTGCCCTAGCAGTGAGGGAATGCGCTTTCATCCCCGCTTGAGCTCGCTCGTGTTTGCTGCCTGTTCTCAGAAAAGCACCAGCAAGTGCATCCGAGAGAGCCGGTCAGCGGGAAGGGAAAAAGACTGCATGATTTGGGCTAATAAATGTGCCTAAGGGGTTGCTTAGAAAGACAGAATGGGTCTTATGAGACCTGATATCATCTAGTCAATGACAATGGTCATCCCGCTTTGGGAGACGGCCTGGCCATCCCTTGCTTGCTCAAGGCTGCCTTGCTTGTCACTCTGTTTTGCCCACGTTGTTGGGGGCTTGTCACACGCCTGGATGAATTATGGTCTTGTTTTACCCTGGTCCCTGGGAATCGATGGCACCCGCGGTGTCCCTGAGCGGTACCGGGGCTGCTGGTATCTGCAGAAATGTCTCTGTGCCATGGCCATTCCTTGCACCGCAGCGGTGGGGAGCTCCGCGAGTCGCCGTGATGCATTTGCTTTTGGGGACGGGTGTCACTGAGAGCAGAGGGGACACTCTGCCTCCTCCCGGCTGCTACGCACAGAGGTTTGGAAAGTGGGGGGAAAGGGATTCCCCAGGCCGGGATCCATCGGGAGGTGGAGAGGCTCCGATGGACACGCTCGGGTGTCACCAACCCCGACCCAGGGGACCAGAGACCGCAGGAGCACATGGAGCTCACACATGTGGACTGCAATACATGTGGCCCCGTTTTCTGCCTTTTCCTCCTCCTCTGCTGGCTCTTAAACGGGAACCACCCGGGAAGGACGTGCTTGGAAACCATTGCCGAGCAGATGGGGCTGCATGCGGGTCCCATCCCGCTCGCCCAGCAATCCCGAACCCGGTGGCTTCGCCGGACCCTCCGCTCGCCCTGCCCTGCTCTGGGCATCCCTCAGCTGCAAACAGGCCCAGGTTGGGGCATGGAGAGAGGAGCGGGAGCGCTTTGCGTGTCCCAAAGTGTGTCTAACCCATGTGAGGTCTCTCCTCCCCACCTCGATGGTGTTTCAGTGCAGGAACCACCTCTCCAAGCATCTGCTTCCATAGCCGGGGACACCAAAAGTCCCTCCTGACTCTCCCTCGAGACTGATATGGTGCATATGGGTTCCATGTGCAACGTGCACACTCATAACGCAGCTGCCGTCGTGATTTATGTAGGATTTTATGTCTCTACAGGGAGCAAAAACCTCCGATTTGGGCTGATGAGAAGATGCTGCACTTGGAGAGATGTGGCTTGCTGCGTCCCGGGCTTCCCATCACTCGGTTAGTGCCATCCCTTGTCTGCAGAGCAACTTGGTTTGATGCACTGGGCTGTCAGCTGCTTAAATCTGATTAGCACAAGTGTTTCTGCCTCTTTTCGGTGATTTGCCGTGTTCTTAATGTGCTGCCAGCTAGTGACACGGGAAGAGGCTAAACCAAGTTGTTTTCCCATCGACTAAATGGCAACTTGCATTGCTCTTAAAAACGGTGAGCAGGAAAGGAAATGTCCTGCGAGGAAATTGCTAGATTAAGTTAGTTAATTCCGACTGTGAGGAGCAGGATAGATGGGGCAAACAAAGGGAATTGGACACTCGTGCCACGCTGAACGTGGGAGGATGAATCGTTGATGCGGCGGCAGCTGAGGGACAACGGGAGCTCAAAGTGGGGTGAGGACACGCGGCTTAAGGCTGTTCTTGCACTGCAGAACTACCCAAAATGCGTTAATTTTGGTGATTTCTTGCAACTGGAATGTCCCTGGGGCATCCTTCATGTTCCCTATATGTGATGCTGCCGAGCTTTGGCCTCGCGGCCGTGGGGCCAGGACCCATCGCTGTCCTTGCGCGCTTGGCACGAGCTTGCAAACGCGCCTGGCACCCAGGGGAGCGATTTCGGAGCACGTCCGTGCAGCGAGAGGTGACGCCGGCTGCGTCATCGGTGATGTCTCTGCAAAACGCTGCAGAGCCGGGTGGGAAATGCAAGTCAGAGCTGTGCGGTGTCGTAAGCGGCGCTTGTGCTCGGCATGCAGAGTGCAGATGTCTAGACAGCAGGAAACGCAGCAGAGCAATTGCAGAAAGAGAGGGAAAAAAAGGTTCTTTAGCCAACACCGGTGTGTGCCCTGATGCTCTGTTAAAATAAGCCTAAAGCAGGCTTTTTCCTTAATCTTATTTTTGATTCTTGGTGCTTGGGTTTTACTCTGAGCTTTCTAGGCTGTTTCCACAGAGCATATTTAATGTTTAGCTCCTCTCCGGCGGCTCCTCCTTGGCCTCTATGACTCGCTGTTTTTTTCCACGCTGCAGGTTGGCATTGAGTTTCATTTGATCCGTGAGCCCTTGAGCACTGGTGCGCAGCGATGCCGCCGCACAATCTGTTCGCTGATGAACGTAGCCCTGCACTAATTAGCTTGCATGGAGGATTAGTATGCGAAAGCGGTTCCTTCTCTCTCCCCACCCTGGTTCCTCCTCACTGCTCTCTGCAAAGTCCTTGTGCTGTTTTCCGGCCAGGATTGCTACCCAAGAGTTAATGCTCCTTGCTGGAAGATCCTGAATAAATTGTTTAGGGAAGACGGCTTCTATACATTATATATCCCCTAATCATCTCTGATTAAAACTCGTAATGATCCCTGATTGAGCCCCTGCTGAGTGGTCTGTGGCAGATCGAGCCATGGCATTTCCATAATTCATGTCCCGCCGAAGAGGCGATTTAATTCCGAAGTCTATTTGTTTTCCGCGAGTCTCCTAGAAAAGTTAATGAGAGCAATTATTCCAAAGAGCCGGGACTTCAGCGGTGCCGATGCATCATCTCGCGCTGTGCTCGCCTCTGCGCAGGAGGCAGGAGCGAACAGGGGGCTCGAGCTACCCCGCAGAGCCCCATTCTCAGTGCAAAAATTGTCATATTGTGAGAAAACACAAAAAAAATGAATTTTCTGCAGGATGCAGGTGGGGATCTGGGGCTTTTGTCTGCCAAATGCTGCTGGGTTTTCCTTCCTGGAAGAGGCTGCAGATTAAAGACACGTAGCCTTTCCCCACAGACCTTCCCAGGGCTCCCTACGTGCTCGGCTCCTGCCCTGCTCCTGCATTTGGATTCCTAGGAGCTGCGGCTTAATCAGGATGCTAATTTTAACCTTTTCTTGAAGGATTATCCCACTTGACTTCCAGAAATGCTTGTACCCTGGGGGCATTCCCTGTGAATGAGTATTTTTCTCCCTTCAAGTGTTTCCATCTTTGCAGCTCTGCTGCTGCTGCTTCCAATGGTGCAAACGCAGCTCCTGGGATCGGCGGATCTGCCTGCTGGGGCTGCTAATTCCTGGGGACTTCTATAAAAGGGCAGCGTTATTCCCGGGGTTGGGGCATGTGATGGGGATGGATCTCCTGGGATTTCACTAGCGTGTGGGGAAGCCGATGGGAAAAGTGGCAAAAAAGGAGGAATTGCCTCCCCAGGAGCGGAGCAGAAGCTTTCCAGGCACCGCTGCAATCCTGGGGTGACTCATGGGATTAGATCACAGGCTCCCAAAGCGACAGCTTTTGTCTTTTTTTTTTTTCTTTAACTCTTTCATTTAGATGCTTTGTTTGCTTCCCAGGAGGCTGTTTTGGGAATCACTCTCCCAGTGCTGCTATGACGGCCTCCTCCCGAAATTCTGGAGCATCCTGGACCGACCCGGCTCTCGCACCCGGTTTCCATATGCACCAGTGGAAGGAACGGAAGGGCAGAGGCACAGACACAATCGCTTCCATTTTTCCAGCACTATTTTCCCTCCTCTGGCCATCAGCTTCCCTGGAGCCCAAGGTAGCTGCTCTTTGATATATAAAACACCGCTGCTGCCACCCCACAACGTGGCAGCTGTGTGGCTCAAAGAGTCGTGAGAGGAACGTGATGGCTTTTTGCACCGGTGTAAGCAGTAAATGATGTGAAATGGAAGGAATCCAGGGATTTGGAAGTGCATTTTGTGCTTCGGCACCCGCTATGTGACGTGTCCTCAGTACATGACACTTCTTGCAGGTCCCGGATGCCACCGAGGGAAGGAGCGTGGCTGTGGGGTGGCTTAAATGCACCCACATTTTGGCCTTTGATGGAGAAGGAAAGGCTGGGTTTGCTGCAGGACCACTCACCACTGCAGCAATGAGAGCCCTCTGATTTTCCTGAGGTAAAACATGGAAAAACAGCTAAAAATAAGCAGCAGTTACTCCGAGATGCTTTCCCAGGGGCGATTTCCATTCCTTTCCCCACTGAGTAGCACTGTCTGCGTGATTCCCTGCTGCTAATTAGCCTTCCCATCTCACGATTAAAATCACAGAGGTTCCTTTACCTAAAAAAAATCAGGGATAATCTTTCTTACAGTCTTTAAATGCACGTTGATGGAGACATTTGAATGCCGCAATTGAGCCCATTTTCCTCCCAGGATATTTGCTAAGACCCATGTGGTCTCTCAAGGGTTTGTCACATCCCCTTCCTCAATTAATATTTAATATTCAAGGGATTTTTTTGTTTTGCCATGGCAGGAAAAAGGGTGTTTGGGATCTCAGGCTGTCCCCATGGGATGTCACCCCCAAGGGTGGCCCTGCGGCTGGTGCAGAACCTGCCTGCATGGGGCACGGCAGCTCCATGTTTTCCTTTTGTAGCCAATATTGTGAAGGAAAACGGGAACAGAACATGTCACTCGGCTGGTGATGATCCAAAGCAGGCTGAGCTCGGTGCCAGCAGCAAAATCAGGACAAAGAGGGAATTTAAGTGGCAGTAAAATATGCATGGTGGAGCCGGAGCGAAAGGGAGCTACTAGCTCTGAGCAGGATCAAAGGGATGTGGAAGTCTAAGGGATGGGATCCAGGGATGGGTGTCCAAGGCAGCGCGTGGCCCTGCAGCAGTCCTGGCTTGCCAGGGAAGTGGAGGTTTAGCAGCAGAGAATCCAAAAGGTTATTCCAGGAAAAGGGTCATTTTTGTTGGGTTCCCTCCAGCCAGAGGATTCCGTGTTCTCCTCAGGCCAGGAAATGAATCCCGAGTTTTGGTTTGGAGGAAATCTTAGGCTCTGGCCGAGGTTTTCCTTCACATTTGTGATGGAGCAGGAGGTGGTGGAGATACATTCAGCCCCAATCTGTGGGTTTGGCCTTGCTTTATGGCTGCATTTTTGCAACTCCCTCCCCACCGCCTTCTCCCTCCAAGGCCTTTGGGGACCAGAAATCCCAGTTTTCCGAGTGCGTCACCAGCGTTTCCTTCCTTGCAGACCAATGGGCACCCTGGTGCAAGCCGCCTCGCTGCAGCCCAACCAATATTTTTCCATAGCTACAAATGACCCAGTGCAGAAGCTACCGTGCAATTGCAGAGTGCGACAGAAATCCTCCTTTTTCTTCCCGAAATAGCAGCAGACAGTGTTTAGTGATAATAATGCCTCCTGGAATAAGCCTGAGTGACAACAACATCTCCTGGTGAGCGATCCGAGCTCCGTGTTTCAGACGGAGCGGAGACGTTTCCATTCTGTCAGGAATTGCAACCTGTATTTTGCAAGTTAAATTGCTCCGTGCTGATTGAAATCCACCTGGCTACATGCTTTCTACGCGCTGACACACAGCTCCAAATTACACACCCCCTGCTTTCGAGATTTCTAAATAACTCGCGTATTAGAAATTAATACTGGAGTATGGAAACACACGGCATGCGACAGCTTGAGGATTCGCTGCCGCCCCCTCCCATAATTAAGAGCTTGGTATGAGAATACGGAGTGGAAGCGGATGGGATGAGGGAGCAATGGGATGAGGCTGGGAAGACTCCAGTGGCCCCAGGGCTCCGTGTTCCTCCCATCCCAAAGGGAAGGAAACGGTTAGTTGGAAAATGGGGAGCACGCGAGGTGGGCGGCGAGGAGCCTCCATCTGCGCTGGCCGCGGGCCCGGGGGGCTCGTCCCAGCTTTCTCCTGCAATGTGTCCCTGCGAGCTCGCCAAGGAGACAGAAGGGAAAACTCATTGTGGGAAAGGCCTGCTGGATGCGGGCTGGGAAGCCGGTGCCAGCTCCCCGTGTTGGGCACTGCCTTCCCTGCTGCTGCCGTTTCCCAAGCCGAGTTTTCCCTCTTTGTGCATGACATTTGCCGTTGCAAGCAGCATCCTTCCTGCAGTCGGATGCAGCTACCTAATTCCTGCTTCACGGCTTGTCGGCTTTGGTTCCCAGCGGGCAAAAAGAGGAAAAATGGGTCTGATGAGCAAAAGCAGCAGCTGCACCCGTGCTGCCAAGCAAACCCAAGGGCACCAGGGCTGCACGGGAGCCCTGCGACACCTCCAAATGCTCCCGGTGCCGCCTGCCGTGTGCTCCTGCCACCGAGGAACGCTTTGCCTGCGGGATCATTTCCTTTAAATGTGTCATTAGGGAAAATGCCAGCCCGAGCCGTGGGAGGATGCTGGCGGCGCCGCTGGCAGCGGGATGCAGGGAACCGCGCGCCGCAAACGCGGCAGCAGGGACGGGGGCGGCTGGGCGCCGCGTTAGGGGCGCGTGAGGCCGCCGAGCTCCTTTCTTGCAATCTGAGAAAATCCTTTTCTGCTTTTCTGCTGCTTTTCTATAGGAGAGGAGTTTGTCGGGGGGTCAAGAGGCCAGGTGGACTTTTCCCGGCCTCTGCCTCGGGAGATGCAGCCCAGCTGGAGGTAACATTCCCTTTTTTCATTTAATTGATGCAAGAAAGAATAGCAGGGGCTCAAGTGCGCTTTGAACTTGGCAGCTCTGCTGGTTTGTTGCTCTCAGCACTCTCCTGTCCTTAAAATCATCCGTTTCTCCTGCATCACTGAAAGAAATGATAAAGGAGAGTGACCTTTAGCTTTGGCAGAGCAGCCCGCAGGTCCTGGGGATGCTCAGCGAGCACCATGGGTCCCTCTGTCCTGCACTTCAGAGTTACCCCACTTAAACCCTCCTGAAAGATACTGCACTTAAACCCTCTTGAAAATACCCCACTTAAACCCTCTTGGACTGCAGCTTTGATTGAAAATCTTCCCCTCCAAGAGCAATTAGCAATGAGAGCCGGGGGAGCTCATTGCCCCATCCCGCACACGGCTCCGCTCCACGATGCAGGTTGGTGCCTCCGGAGAGCGGGAATTGGCTGTGTCTGCTCCCAAAGTCCAGCGGGTCACTTGGTGGGAATGTTCCCATCCCGCAGGCTGGACCGCGGCGGGTTTCCGCTCCCGCCGAGGAGGATGCTCCGTGCGGCAGATGGAGACGCACGGGGTTTATTTACTACAAGCGAGTTGGGAACATCCCCAAGTGCTCCCCTCTGCCAGCAGCAATGATCGGAAGGGAAAGCACTTAAAAAATGACGGAATTTGGGACTGGCATTAATGTTTTACCTCCTCCATTACTGCCTCGCATAAACACTGCTAACAGCCGAGGATGCTCCCAGCGTGGCAGTGCGGTGGCCTGTCCCAGATGGGAATTTCCCATTGAGAAAAATCATATCCCAGCAGTGGGAGTCAGGGAAGACAGTGCAGCCCTTTCCTGCACTTTTCTTCCCTTAAACTTGACTTAAGGAAGCCCATTTACTTTGAAGAGGATGTTTATTTTCCGAAGCCTTTTGCAATCTAACTGCAATGGCACTGGCAAGGTGCACACGGGATGGCCAGGTTCATCCTGAAGGGATGAATCCATCTCCAGGACTTATGGAGCCAGGACTTATTGGGCCAATAAAAGCCATAAGGGCCAATAAACAACTCATAACATTGGTAACTTCACAGCTTCAGATAAGCTGGGACCCTCTGAGAGGTTATTTTAACACAGCTCTGTCAATTAAATTGTATTTCTGTAAAGCTACAAAAATAAAAAGGACAACATGAATCTCGTGTTTCTCTTTAGGTGACAAAAAAGTTGCTGGGTATTTTCCGAAGAGCGGATGATTATGGAAGTTAAGGAAAAAAGGGCTGCTGTATGGAAGTAGCTGGTTAATTAGCAAGGAGAAGGCACCAGTTACAAATACCCTTGAATTCTCCTAATTTAGTGAACCCGAAGAGGATCTTATAAAGGAGCTGATGGGAGGAAGGAGGTCACTTAGACTCACCTGGGAGTCTTTGCTCATCCCTTAGGAAAGCTCAGCCACTGTGTGAGGATGTGAGTGTGGGAAGGCTCCCTTTGCCTGAGCTCTTTTCATGTGCGCTGCCTTCTGACTCTCATTCTACCTTAATTTTCCTTTAGCAATTCTTTGTGCTTGAAGCAGCAGGCGTGAGGTGCTCTTGGATGCGATTACAGCTCTAGAGCAAGCACAGGCTGGAAAAGCTGATTGAAATTCCGAGGCGGATGAAAGCAGGTGCCTGGAAAGCTGCTGCTCCGGAGCTTTGTCTCTGCTATCGGTGCAGGATCTGATCTGCTCCTTGGCTTGGGGATATTGCCATGTTTCCAGCTCAGGGCTGGAACATGAGCTAGGAATATATATATATTTTTCCTCTTAGTCTTTCTGCCACTTAGCTGTAATTGCAAAGCATCCAACAGCCTCTCAGTGCTGCGTGAGGGTAGTTGAGTTGATGAAATAGGAGTCCTTTGGCTGTTGGGCAAGTGTCAGTGTGTGGTTTGTATTGGTGGGTGCCTCTCTCCATGTTTGGATCCATTATTTGGGAATCCTTTGCTATCCCATCTTGCTGTGGCATATTCCCTTCTCCCATTGCTAAATCCCTAAGGAGGGCACATGGGCACAGCTATTGAAAATACAGATATAAGAGGTATCATTAGGAGTCCAAGAGGCAGAGATTGGATGCAGGGATAACCGACTCCTCTCCCTGGCCCTGTGCTTCCCTGCAAGGGAATGGAGCTGCTGTTTTCCTGGGAGAGCTCCTTATTCCATAGTGCCCTGGAAAACAAGGCGACAATTGCAGAATATGAGTCAGCAGAGTAAGGGAGGGTGGGTCAAATTGCATCTTGTCTGCCCGGCTGGGATGTTGTGAATTAACAGAATTAGCTAATTGGGCCAATTCTGCTGTGTCCTGTAATTATCAGAGTCAAACGTGGGCGGGTGGGAGCACCGTGCGGGATGCATCCTGCTCCTCATCCCGAGGAGCTTGCAATAGGAAAATGAGACTCCCAGCAGATGCTAATGCTGTGTAGGGGCACGAAGAGTCCTCATTCAAAAAAATGGTAAATAAATAAAAGCAAATCAAACGTGGCATGCAGCTGCATTTAGGAAAGCAGATATTCAATTAAGGCTCTAATCTCTCTATGCAATTACTGCAGTAATTGCAAGCTGCCTGGTTTATCTGTGAGCGCTGATAACTCATCTTGCACCTTGCAGGTGCATTGCCAGACTCGGGGAAAAATTTAAATGCTGGTGCATGAGGTCCCTGTGCAAAAATTTAAATGCTGGTGCATGAGGTCCCTGCACAAACCGTGTTGGGGACATTTGATGCTGGGGACATGCAGTGCATGGGCCTGGCTGGGGACTAGTTGTCCCTTCCTTGCCCCAGGGAGCATCTCTGGTTTTGCATTCTCATCTCTTAGGATATTGGTTGCTCTGTGAGTTTGATTTTTCTTTTCATGGAGGATCAACAGCTGAAAAGCAAGTGGTGAAACTCCCCAGGAAGGGGATTTGCCTCCTTGGCAGTAGCAGGGGATGGATGGAGAGCAGCTCTCCTGGATGGATGGAGCAGAACAGCGTAAAACCAAAACGAAGGTGTTTGCAGGATGTCTATGAGCACATGCAAGATAACATCAGCCAGAGCAGAGCCAAAGGGACACGGCAAAGCCGCCGGTTTGGCTTCTGCTCCGCCGAGCTCGGGGGAGTTATTCATGACATATTTCTGGGCTCTCGTTCAATTCACAAATTAATTTTCTCCTTTCCAATTGCGTGACGTGACTCTGGTGTGTACCTGTGACCGAGACGGGGGCGACATCCAGATAGCGAGGGGCTTGTAATGAAATTGTGAAATCCTTTAAGCTTATTAGTGAGCACCGGTGTTGGCTTTCGGTGCCGCAGAGGGCTGGGGAAGCAGCAGCATTTTAATTTTCCTAAAAGGTCTGTACAACGCAGTGCCTTGCTCGCTTAGCACTGTGCAAATGACAAGCAACTCTTTACCAAGGAAAGCTTAAAAAGTTATTTTCCCCTGAGACGGGCTCTTTTTCATCATTATCCCTTATGTTCATATCTCTTATTCCAGGCTAGCGGATGCTACACTTGAAAAACTGGAAGCGTTAAAAGTTGCCAGCAGCGGCCCCGTGATACGAGGTGCTGCGTGTCGTGTTGTCTGCAGGATTTTTATGGGAATCAGGAGACAAATCAGCTGCAGTAAACCTTATTTGTGCATCGCTGCATGCCCTTCCCAGGGGAACTGTGTTATGAATCAAAGGAGCAGTGAAAATCTCTCCCCTCCAGGCCCTGTAAAATAACAGCAAATTTGGTGAGTTTTGCTATCCCAGGCTGCTTCTGTGCCAGCAAAAAGCAGTAAAGGCTTTTAGCTTTTTGCAAATATTCCATTTTGGCCCTTTATTTTTTTTTAGCAAAAAGGTGTCACCATAACTCCTGGAGGCTTGGATATGCCCATGCTTGGCACAGGGCTTTGCTGATCCTTATGGACATGTCCTCTCCATCTCCTGGCCCGATTTTTGCTCCCGAAGTAGGTGCAGCAATAAGGAATCTCTAGGAACTCTGTGCAACGTGTCCTGCTTTCCCCTTGCTCTGAGACACGATGACTTCAACAGTTTGGGCCATTTGGGGATGGAGCCTGGGGTTTTATGGTGAGAATCTCACAGTGGAGCTTCCTCCTTCCCTGGTTTGGAGCAATTGCAATTTTATGGGATTGCTGGAAGTGCCTGAACCTTCCAGCTTTACGCTGGACCTGACGTGTTGGTGATTGTCAGGTCCAGTGTAAAAAAAAATCACATTCACCTGGGATGTGAATTTTGCCAATATGTGGAAGATCCAGTGTTTTCCTTGGCAAATCCCCACGTGCTTGAGCTGAGCCTTCGGTTTTGGAAAGAACAGCAGGGCCATGTGTGGGAGATGCTCTGTTGTGCCTTCAGGAGCCTGGGATTTATCCCAAATTGCAGTAATAGCAAAATAGAGTAAATCCAGGCAGCAAAATAGAGTAAATCCAGGCAGCAAAATAGAGTAAATCCAGGTAGTTGAGAAAGATAAGGCTATGGGGGCTACCATGAATAGCCTCAATTTTCCGGTGTATTAAGAAACCAGGCCCAGTGTAGCTGGGAGAGCTGCTCCTACGTCTCCCCTGTGGTTTCTTTTGCTTGGTAAATTATTAAACCATCCAAGGAGACCATGCATAAACTGTGAGTTTTGTTCTGTTTATTTCCCTTCTTTCCTCTTACTACTATGGCTGTTTTTCTTTTTACATGAGCTTTTGGGAGCATAATGCTAAAAATGTTATTATGAAGCCATTGACCAGAAGTGCCCTGCAGATTTTTCTGATAAGAGCCTATTGCTTTGGAGAAAGGAAGAGTAAATACAAGGCCAGTTGAAAACGTATACCTGGCAAAAGCAGGTGAATTTGCTAAGGAAAAGACCTTGGATCCGTAAGCAGCATCCTTGGTCTCCCGTGCAATTGCTAGAGGTCTGCAGGGACATCAGTGTGACTAAAAACTGTTATTTTCCATGGAAAATTGGCATGGTGACATTCCCTCAATGCATCACTTCTTTTCCTGGAGCATCACAAATAATTTGCGGGAGGAAATGCCTGGATTTTGCTTGGAATATGCACCCATGTGAAGCCTGGTGTCACTCTCAGCTCTGTTGTTGTTTTTCCCTTGCTTCTGCCCGTGATGGAAGTGAGATCATTAACTCTGATGAGGACATTTGGTATTCCAATGAGGTCCTGGGTTTCTGCTCTGATTTCTCGTCTGCATATTTGATGCCGTGCTCTAACGAGGGTGCAAATGTAAAGATGGTAGAATAATATTGCCCCAAGGTTGGTACATTAATGACAAGTGTTATCACTGCCTGAGTAGTTAGACCTTAAAAAAGTACAAGACAATTAAACAATGATTAGTAGTCAAGTGTTTACCTAATTACAGAGCTAGATTTTGTGGTGCTGTTTATTACCTCTCTTAAAACAGGAGAAATCCAGTTGCAGGCAGAGGTACTCAAAAAACCCCATGGATACACGGGAGGATAGAGGCTGTCACGGACTCCTGGGGACATCCAGCCCTTTGCTGCTTCCCAAGGGAAAGGGCAGCTTGGATTGAAATGGAAGAGCTGCTATAGGAAATCCTATGCCAAAGCGCACGGGGCTGGCGTGGTGCTAATTGTAGCTACATAATTAAGGTGCAGTCCTATCCATACTGTCCCTTGTCTCTTTTGGGGACAGGAAAGGATGCTGGCAAGTGCCGTGGGCTCCAGGTTGTGGCTGGATCTGGAGATACGTGGGAAAATGGACAGCTCATTCCGCTGAGCCCTCCCCTGGAGCTTCCAAGGTCGCTGGTGGGTTATTTATAAGCAATCAGGAATCAGGAGCAATTTGTAATTACTAGGAGATGCTAATGCAGATTCTAGAGGGGATTAATTACTGTGCAGTGCTGCTGGCGTGGGATGGGTGTTGGATGGGGTCAGGAATAGCAGCAGTCCACTATGGAGCGGTATCCAAGCCTTGTTCTTCCAGAGGGACGTTTCCTCCTAGTAGTGAGCTTGAGCTTGTGTGTGCATGGGAAAAACGATGTTTCTTTGGGACAGTGTTAATTTTCATTGAGGATTCATTTCCAACAAACTTAGTCGCTTTTCCCTTTTGCAATGTGAAGGAAAAACCTTGGCCATGAGATGGCTTCAAAAGGCCTCTAGCAGTGCAGAATGCACCAACGTGGCCATTGCTTTACCTGCTCACCTGAAGCAGATTAAAACACATACTGCATGCCATTTTATTGCAGGAGAATTATTAAAGATGGAGCAATGGCAGCAGATTGCATAAAAGCAGTGCAAACAGCTTAATACAGATATAGATATTAAAGTGTCAAGAGAAAGTATGAGAGAGAATCTCAGGATGCTGCTTTGTAATATATATTTCATTTCAAGATAAACTCATTTAAAAAGGTTTACCCTGTTTGATGTAGACCTTACTATTAGGTATAGAAGGAAAGATTTGCTACCGGTTATCAAAAAGAGAATTGTGGTTCCACTTTTTAAAAGGAATTGGGAATTCTGGTGGCAAAGAGATAGTGGAGAGGTTTGAGGGTGCAGGGATGCTGTTGGGGCAGTGCAGCCGCAACCCAATGGCCGTATTCCAGGCAATTCCTGGTTTTCCTGATCCAGACACCCTGCAGGCAGCTTCTCAAGACCGTGGAGGGAACATTAGCAAGTGAAAAAAGCTCTTTTCTTGCACGTGCTGCTGGCGTGACGCCGATAGCAGCGTGCATCCCCCTCCATGCAAAGTCACCAACCCCTCTTGGCTTTATCTGATGGCTCTGGGAGACGATGCGGTTTGTGCTGCGTGTTTAGCGATCTGAAATCCTCCTTATCTTCTGCACAGAGCAGCAAACATTTATTCATTCCTGGGCTCTGACCTAATTCTTGGCCATAAATATTCAGATTTTTGCAGGGAAGAGATGATAAAGGAGGAGTCCCTATCAAATGACACAGACGTGAAACAGCATTTAATTGATTTGCTTTTGTCAGATGTAATTAAGCCTTGCATTTCATTGCAGCTGCTGGCTCATGTTCAAGTCTGAAGTAGTCCTGGGTGATAAGGCCAGGAGTATTTTGGCTTCAGATGAGTCTGGTCCTTGCAGGAGATCCTTGTGCTCAGGAGAGCCGGTATTTTCAGTTGTGTTTGTTGAAAATGAAGCAATGAGGCCCAGCCAGACCCCGGCATTTGGATTTCAATAAAGTGGCCAAATGGCTCCTCTTGCTGTGCCTCTTCCTTGCAATTCTGCAGCAATCTGATGCTTTGCAGTTTGCTGCATCTGGACTTTACTCTCACCTGTATTTTTTCCTTGGAAAGAGGTAGACTTCAACACATAATGCAAGTCCTCATTGACCTGAAGCCCATGGGCCTGTTGCTGTGTCCCCAAACCATTACCAGCATATCCGTTTGCTGGGAACAGCAAATCCATCCCATGTGCTGGGAACAGCATCAGGAATTAGAGCCCTTCCCACTGCATGTGCCGGATGCTGCTCGGTGCCCTCTGGAACTAAACTGTGCATCTTGATGGAAGGAGCAAGAAAGCAATTTTGCAGTATGATGATGAAGCTGGGTCAAAGGGTTTGATAGCAAAACTTGTAGCAGTTCATATTAATTTCCATTAGAAATACATGTGCGAAGGGAAATCCTGGGTTTGTACAGGGACTATTGGGGCTATCTTTGATAAGGAGGTGAAGATACCCAGGGAGCTTTAGATGTGAAGGCTTTTGTTATGTTTGTATAACTCTGGCAAAGGCAAAGGACTTGAAAATCTTCCTTTTCCTCACTCTGTCTATTGTATTATTTAATCTCACCTTCATGTGCTGGAGTTCTGTGCGCTGAAAGGAAATGAAATCTCTGCTGTGTTATTATTTATCTAAGCAGAGAGCAATAACGCTGCTGAATTCAAAGCGCTGCCTGTTGCCTTCCAAATGCACCGCTCAGGGGAAGGTCTGCTTTAATAGGTGGGGAGTGCTCGTAGGTATTGCAGAAACATCTTTAAATCCCCACCTTTGGAGCCAAATCCTTTGATAAGTGAACAAAGTTGTGGGCATGTTGGATAAAAGGATGTCAGGACTCGTCTCCTCCCTGGGTACCACGACAGAAACTGCATTTGGAGTCGGGGGGATCATGGAAGAGATGCTTTGTTTTGATGTTTGCACACTATGCCCCAAAATTNGATCATGGAAGAGATGCTTTGTTTTGATCCTTGCAGAATATGCAAAAAAAAAAAAAAAAAAAAAAAGTTATTTTCTAAGGGAAATATTGATCGAATCTCCAATTCAAAGGCAATGGTGAGGCTCTGGCTTTCCCACAGCTCAAGGAATGCTTGAGCTTTAGGCAACCTGTTTTGCTTTGAAAACCACTGAGTTATTTCCAATATCTGGGATCTTAGGATGTGGCATCATCTAGTGACACTCTCACCAGAGAAACCAATGTCATCGACTGTTGTTTTTGTGCAGCAGCTGGAGAGCTTCATGTTTTATCTATGGGCTGCTGGGCCTGGTAATGCTCCCTCTTTCTCAGGGGTTCCTCTTTTTTGGGGGCTCTACTTTGTATTTTTAAGGGGCAATATGAAAATCCCTCAGTATCTTTTCCCAAAACATTAAAATTTAGGCTCTTTAAAGCTCTGCTGCTCTGAAAGCAGGTATATAATGAGCTGTGGGATAAAATCCTCTTGCAGGACGGTCTGGTCCTTAAAATGAGGCCAACAGAGATGCTCTTGGCTTCCAATTCGTTGCTTTCTTGCAATGGTCCAGGGAGATTCCAAGATATGGGAAGAAGGACAGGAGATTTGGGGAGAACCCGAGATGTGTTAGGGGTTAGGAGGGAGCTTGGATGAGCCTTGAGGAAGGCAAGGATGGAGCAAGAGGGATGTGTGCGAGGCTGCAGGCTCCTCCTGCCAGTGACCAGCACAGTGACAGCCACGTGTCCTCCACAGAGGCTGCAAAGGGGACTCGAAACGGTGGTGACAGCAGCCGAGATCACTTCTAGCCGAGGACATTGCTCTCCCGGGGCCCCGCTGAGGACCTAAGGGCAGGTTGGGAGGACAGAGTCTCTCCGTGATCCCTGCTTAGCCATGCCCTGTGCCGGCCGGCTCACGCGCTCTGCTCCCGTCCAGCTCTAATGCGCCAAGAGCTGTGCTCATCCTTTCATCTCTTGCTCCAGAGGGCTGTTTCATGCTCTTTTGAGTATTATTTGCTGCTTTTAAGCTGTCTGCCATTTCCTGGCTGCTTAGGACCTCAAGCGAGTGTAGAAAGGGATGAGTTTAATCTTTCTTTTCCCTTCAATTAAAAAAATAGTATTCTTTTCTGCTGAGATTTTTCCCTTTTTGTTCTTAATTTCCGTCCATGGGGAAAACTGTAAGTAGCCCAAGATAGAGAGGTGCATGAGACAGCAGAGATCCAGCTCCTGTAAGTCACTACCACTCTGAAATGCAACAGAAGATGCCGGGAAGCTGGAAATTTGGGAATTGCCTGGGAAAGGAGGCACCTTGTTGCTGTCTCCAGGACCTGGGGCTGCTTTTGCTGCAGCCCTGTGGTCTCTTTGTGTTGAAGGAGTTAAAAGCCACCCTGGATCTGTGCATGGACATTGAGTCGTGAGCTTGGCCGTGCCAGCGGGTGACCCACAGCATGAAAACCGCTGTCCTCACCAGGGCCACCAAGGGTGGCTTCTGCTGGAAGTCCTTTGCAGCTGGTAATTAAAAGCCCATAGGGGTTCCTTGTAATTACAGCTAATAATTTTTTAACACAAAGGATATTTTGACCATAACAAACCCTACATCTATTTTGGACCTCGTTGCAGGACAGGAATTTGGTGGTTGCCTAGAAACTGGTGCCCAGCACCTGACTGCGTTGAACACGGGCTGCCAAAGGGCACCTGCATGAACGTTTGCATCAGGGTCATGGTCATTGCGGCTCTCTGGTCCTGCGGCTGCTTCCACAGCGGGATAAAAATGCAATTGGAATCACCGGGGAGCTGGAAAGTGAGGATTTGGGAGTTTTAGGCATAGATTGAGCCNTGGTCATTGCGGCTCTGTGGTCCTGCGGCTGCTTCCACAGCGGGATAAAAATGCAATTGGAATCACTTGGAAGCTGGAATATGGACAGGAAAGTGAGAATTTGGGAATTTTAGGCATGGATTGAGCCTCTGGAATCCATAGTAAAGAAGCTCTGGCTTTGCCTTGGGTTCACTCATGTTCAGGAGCCAAGTCAGAGCAGATATTAAAAGGAAAAAATAAAAAGAAATAGGCAGGAGATGGAAAAGGGAGCGGATAGTAATGATATATATTAGAAATTACAAAGCTTAGCCAACTGATAAGAGTGGATTATTAAAAGAGCATTAAATCCATCTGTCAAGAGCAAGGACAAAATATTCCAAGTGTGTTTAAGAAGAGAAGAAAGGGCATGAGCAGGTGGACTCATTACTGGATGACATGGCAAAATCACCACCGTGTGCTGCAGTGTCCCATCAGCACACCAAGATCCAGTCGGGATTTCGTCGTGGCATTTGGAAAGATGCAGAATGATGTGTTTTGTATCACTGAAGGGGGATGAGACCTTTCTCAGCCCATCAGTAGTCAGGCAGGGTAATAAATGATATCTGTGCTGTCAGGGGACACATTTAGAAGTCAGCCAGGCTATGTAGCTTGTATAGGAGAAGCTTAGAAAAGCTGACTCGGGAGATAGAGGTCTGCAGATGTTCATTTTAATCAGCAGCAGAAAAAAGTGTGTGTGTGTATATGTATATACAAGGCCAGGATAATGTCCCAGAAAACTACAAGCTAGTAATCCTGGGCAAAATAATGGAATAGACGAAAGGGAATTAAAATGATAAAGAATTAAAGGACAAGAATAAAACTAATGAGTTTGAATCATGTGTCTTTAGAGCAAGCCTGAATTCCTTAGCTTAGTCATGGCTATTAGGTAGCTCTAATACGCCCAGAGTTTTGCAGAGCGTTTGCACAGTTTCACGTGGTATTTGGGCTAAGCAATCCAATGAAGCAAGTTGTGGAAGCAAATGCAAAGGAAATGATGCTGGGAGAAGCCTTCATGGACAGCTGGGTGCAAGGACTGCTCTGTGGAGCAGGGAGGGATGCTGCAGGTACCTGACTCTTCCTCAGCATCACCCTTGCTATTAGCAATAACCCATGGTCAAGTCGTGAGACCTGGCAAGCAAAACAAACCCAGGCCAGCAGAGCATCAGACCTGCTTTCTTCTTGCCATCCTGCATCTTTTCTACTGTTTATTTAACACAACTTTGTGCTAAGACGTGCCGGGAGGATGGGGTTGAGCTGCCAGAGCCTCTCCGGAGTTGCTAGGGAACTGCTGTTTGCCTGGTGGGTGCCTTCACCCAACAAGGATGCTCCAAGGGTGCGATGGGTTTTGTTTGCATCCATTGGATGAAGATGCAGGGTGTTGCTCCTTGAGTCCTTCCTGCTGAAATGATTGCGAGTGGTTTTCCTGGAGTTGGCCAAGAAAGGTTCCTGCCACCTTAGAAGGGCTCAATCTCCTGTTCCAGAGCAAAAAGCCTTGGCTTCTGGATTGGGGTTGCTCCTGGAGGAGTTTCTCCATCATTTGACTCTACTAAAGGGCCGTACTTGGCATACAAGCACGGAAAGAAAAACATCTACTTGGCTAAATCTCTGGGGCTGAAGATCAAAGTCCTTGTCTGAATAGTTTTGATCTGTCCCAACAATATAGAGAAGCTTTTGCCACCCTCTCCCCAAAGGTGGGACCACAAGGTCTGGGGCAAAGTGACCTGTTCCAGGCCAAGCCGGGCTCAGGTGAAAGCCCTGACCCTTGTGTGCGTGCGAGCAAACACTCGGATGCTCCTTTGGGCTCCCGAGGATTTTTATCTTCTCGAGTTACAGCATAACTCAAAAATGTTGTTTGGTTTTTGCTCTCTGGTTCCACATAGAAATCGGGTTTCAGAATAAATGCTATTTTGGCAGTGATCCAGTAATATTAGGGGATGAATCTATGAGGAAGTCTTTTAAGGTCACTTCTTCAAACATGATAAACAGGAGGTTTTTAGGGCATGCTGGCCGTGATTCTAATGCCTGAGTGCTTTCTCTTAAGATATTATCAAGAAAAGAGAAACTTTTCTTGGGAAAAGCTGTGTTTTCTTGAGCAAGCTGTGTTGTTCCAGGACATTCTATGGACTGTGGTGTTTTCAGGCTGTTCCCCTTCGTTTCAGGCTGCAGAAGGGTCAAGTGATGGTTGCAGCCAAAGTGGCAGGATGCAGCTCGTGGCGTTTATTGTGGCATGTCCAGACGGCAAGTCATGACCATGGTAGATGCTGTGCAAACACAAGCTGGACATTGATATATGTTTACTATTAAAGTTGAAGAGATAATTGGGAGTATGAGAAATCAATGGTAAAATATGATTTTCAGCAATGGTATCAAACATGCTCCTANGCGTTTATTGTGGCATGTCCAGATGGCAAGTCATGACCATGGTAGATGCTGTGCAAACACAAGCTGCACGTTGGTACATGTTTATTATTAAAGTTGAAGAGAAACAATTGGGAATATGAGGAATCAATGGTAAAATATGAAAAATTATTTTCAGCAGTGGTATCAAATATGCTCCTATCTTGTTGGATTTGGGAAGCCTTGTAGAATATGGAGAAAACTTGTCTTATGGAGAAGGAGAGGTATTGCTGTGCTGACTTTGGAGTTGAAAAAAGTCACTGCATGTGGATTGGGAAACATGGTCTGGAAGTGGAGCAGCATTCCAAAACCACCCGTGGGTTTTGGAAGCGTTTCCAAGCTGTTGATGTGAGCTGTGCTGAGGGCAGAGCCTTGCAAAATTAACAAGCTCCAGGGCAGCTCTTCTGCCTTTGATTCGAGCTTTTTCTGCAAGCAGCAAAGGTAAATTGTAGGCAAAAATAATCCCTGTCAAGTATCTAATGATGCTTAAAGTTCCTGCAGCCTTTCAGAGGAACAGAGTGGAACAGTGCGGCGAATTTTGAGGAATCTCAGAAAGCGCCCTTTGAGCATAATAAAGTGAAATTGGTTGGTTATTTTCTTTCAGGAAACATATTGCAGAAGGAAGAAAAATAATACAAACCAGAGAAATCCTGCTAAGGGCCCTCTTTATGCAGCTGCATGCTAACCTGGTAGAGTGGAGTACTCCAAACAGCCCGTCTAAATATTCAGCCCAAAGCCCAACAGATACCTGATTTAAAGAGTAACCTTGGCATATGCGAATGGCTCTTAATGAAAGATGGGAATTTGGAGGAGAGAGTGTGAATCTGTGATTGAGCTGGATGAAATTCGCTTTACAAATAAGACTGAAGCAGGAATTAGCTAGGGAAAAGCCACGTGGCATCTTTCAAGTGTGTAATGTCTAGAGATGTAGAGTGAAGTGAAGGCAGTGGCTGTCCAGCTGGATTGGGAAAATGCCCTGAGATGGCCTGGAAGTGTCCCAGCCTGGAGCCCAGCGGGTGTTATGGGAGTATCTGGAAGGACATCCAGCGAGAGCATCGTTCCAGGAGAACTCTGTGCTCCCAGGCCTTGCAGGTACCTAAAATTGCCATGTAGGGCACATGAATGATACCCTGGGCCCATGCAAAGGCATTGGGTGAACTTGTGTCCTGCCCTTCCACAGGCTTCCAGAGCCATCCAAGTGTTGGACCACACCAGTCTCCTAGGGCAAGCTTGGGAATGTGCCAAAATTGCCCAGCAAGAGCGCTTGGCTCATGCAGATATGAAGGGGCTCCTCTAGCCCCTGAGGCTGCTGTTGTGACTTCAGGACGGTACAAATGTGGTCGCGTTTCATCCCCGAAGTGAAGGAAATGTCTTTCATTTGGCTTCTGCGGAGAGCGGCACCGTTCTTCAATCGCTGGTGCGCTCGGAGCCGGAGAGGGCATGTGGAGCGCAGCTAATGTGCTCCTGGCATTAATCAGCAGCCTGTAAAGTGATTTGGGAATTGGGAAAGACATTTGAAACATGACTCGCTCCATGCTTTCCCCAAGACCTCCCGTGCTTTTTAACTACACCCAGTTGCGGAGGACTGGGAAGCAGCAGGGCTCTGGCTAGTGTTTTACTGCACCCCGGGTGCAGGCTCAGCGGTGGCGGGAGGAAATTGCTGAGGATGAGGAGGGTCCTTGCGTCATTTTGGGGTGTGGGAAAGAGCCAAGACGATGCTGGGAGACTCACACGGAGGGAGCACATGCACAAAACTGGGCTGCAAACACGATGGGTGCAAGAGGGGCGAGTGATGGATGGGGTAGACTTACTGGAGGGAAGGAGCTGGAAATTGCTGCCGTGCAGGTTTATTGCAGCAGGGCTCGTTTTTATAGCAGCACTTGTTTACTGCCGGCTTCCGCAGCTGCCATAAACAGTGGTTTTAGCAATCCCTGGTTCCCGGCTCGCTCTCGAGAGCCCGTTGCATCGCGCCCGGTCTGCGCCGAGAGCCGCCAGCTGCGGCTGCACCTCTTAAGGGCTGCGCACGGAGCTCCCTCCTGGCTCACGAGGGTTTAGCACACAGGATTCAGCTCGCTTCCCCTCGTTAGGGCTGGATTTGTCTCATTGTTAACGAGCAAAAGCCCCAGCAACCCTCCGGCAACCTAGGAAATGATTTTTCAACACTCTCCTCCAGGACAGCAGCTGCAGCTGGTAATTCTTAGAATGAAAGAAAATACTTGTCGTCTTGTCTTTTCTTCCCTTGTTTCTTCCTTTTTCCTAGAAATTAATTTCCAGTCACGCCATCTGGTTGCCAGAGGTGACATTTGCTGCAGCTGAGGTAGCCAATGTCACAGGAGGACACGGTGACAGGCTCCAAACTCTTGTGCCTCACATTGATTTTGTTTATGTCCCACCAAGGTCACCCTACTTCTTACCAGGATTGGTGTCCTGCTTTAGATGGAGCTTTCAAGAAAATGTTATTGGCATCATTATTGATGCCAATTGATGATTTTGATGCCAATTTGTTGGCAGGAGAAAAGGTACCAGGTTGAGCGAAATTAAGTGAAAACTTAGGTTAAATTCATCAAGAATTGCTTGAGAAATTACGAGGGGATACAAAAGTTTGCTTTGAACTTTGTTCTATTTGCATTTGCATGACTGTTGCATGTGTTCAAATTAGTGCACGTGAAAGAAACTTAAAAATACCTAAAATCTCTACAAAAACATTCATGAAGGTAAAACCATCAAGCCAAGTATATTTCAGTGCTGGGAAAAAATAGGATATTCTACATACCCCTAAATGACCATAGTTCGCTATTAATTTTATGTGGAAGACACCTGGGTGCAGTGGTGAAGGGTTTGCAACAAAAATCCATGGGCACACTCATTTGCACAGTGTCATAAATATAATGTATAAAAACCAGAGTGTTTTGATGCTACTGGCCAATTTGGTGTCTGTTTTCTGTCCTTGTGGATGCTGGGGCCTTGGTGAGGAGTAGGACTGAGGTTGTCTAACTCTTCCCTTGAAATATCAAGGATGAGGAAAGTGTTTCTCCTCCTGATAATGAAATTTGGCAACATTTGCAAATGTCACTGCCTGTCAGGAAGATCTGCTGCGTTTTCTATCCCCTAGAGTGGAGGCTGCCTATCAAGTGCCTCTTCCCCACAGTTGAATGTTTCTGGTAAGTCGACTGATTCAATTTTGGGGTTTGTCTGAAAAGACTTAGCAGGCATCGTATGCCTGAGCTGCCTCCAAAAATCAATTAAGGAGGGGGAAAAAATGGGATAGACAGGGAAATAAAAAGGGTAATCCCTCCTGGGGGTACGTCAGGAGGCCGGTTGTATAAGGTAAAAGCCATTTAGTCCGTGTGATCCCTCTTTGCACTTTAAAGGGGAGGAAGGGAGGAAAAAATGAGGGCAAATTGGGCATTTAGGGCCTGCTCGGACTTGGGAGGGCTGTGGGCAGAGGGAGGGCAGATTCTGCAGGGCTCTGAACGTGCTATGGAATGGGGTAGGATGAGGCAGAGGCTGCACATCTGGATGGGTCTTGAGCTCACCAGATGTTTACACCTGGGCTGGCTGGAAATGGGACGTGCCGGGAGCACGTGCAGGCATCAGGATTCCCTGGGATACTGGAGAAGGATGTTGAAGCGTTTTATGTCTCTCTGTTGGCAATAGCAAGGGCTTTTGCTGGTATTTAGTGCTGATTCTCATTGGATTTATATGTGGATAGCCTTAATGTTAAGCCAGCAAAGGGTTTTATTTGGGCACTTGTCCCTGCTTCCATCGATTCCTCCTTCTCTTTATGAGGTATCTGTCATAGGCTGTGACCTCTACTGAAACATTTAGGTGCAGAATTAAATCAAGCAATAAAGACAGATAAAAATCCCGCATCTGCAATGTTTCTGCTTCTTGCAGGCATCAAAACAACTTGCCATTGAGCCTTGCAAATGAAGATGACTTCCCAAAACTGCTGATGGAGCCTTGGAAAAGCTGCCTGTTCCTTGTGCAGGCAGGACCATCTGCTTCGCTGCCTTCGGTCAGCAGAGGATGCACCAGGAATCAGGATCCTGCTGAATACGGGGCTCTTCTCTGCATGCAGCTGCTCACACCAACACCTGCATCCTTGCAAGGGGAAATGTGATGCTGCTGCACACCAAAGTGCAGCTTTGAGGCTTTGCATGTGCTGCAAGAAGGTCAGTTCAAGGAAAGCTTAGAGCCCATTAACCTTCCAGTAGGGAAAGATTCATATTTTTTCCTTTTCAAGTGTCCTCACGGTATTCTAGGTATGCAAAAGCCCATGTGTATTAAGCTGGGACTGCAGACTTGACCAAGCGGCAAGAACAAAGCCATATGTTTCATGTCATCATTTATATCCTCCACCTTCTACATCCCCCGTGAAGATCACAGTGTTTTTCTCACTTGTGAGTTTTATGGGAGGAAAATAAAAGCCTAATAGAAGGCGGGATGAACTGCATGTTTTCTGCTTCAGCATCACCTGCTGGTTTTAATGGGATTTGCAAAATGATGAAAGAGCTCGGGAGGTGGTGGGCAGGAGGTGCAAATTAGCCTGTGTTGCAGGTTTTAGGGTTTGTAATGGGAAATATAGGTGCTCCAGCAATGGCTCACCAGATGCAGGCCTAAATGGGGAGAAAAAGCAAACAGAATGAGGACAGAATTGGTTTAATGATTTAAATGCAACCCTCATGCTCCAAGAATCGCAACGAGGAGGCAACTAAAGACATCTCTGGGCAAATGTTAATCCCCACCCTCAGTGACGGTGGCACCAAAGTGCTATATTATCTAGTTTAAAGACAGTAAAAGCAGCTCCAATTTCATCATAAAATCTAATCCATCTCGTCTGAAAAAATCAATGTCTGCAGATAAATGAGAGTTTGTTAGCTTACAAATTACATTGCCAGGGTATTATTATGGGGAAGAACTCTTAGCAAGGGAAAAAAATACAGATTTTTTTTTTATTTTTTCATTTCTATTACATAACGTGCAACCTGGACTTGGACAAACCCTTCACACAATCTCAGCTGAAATGCAGGAAGGTGCAGATCCAAACCTTCCCAAATATAAGTGCCCCGAGCTCTAAAAGTGCTATTAAAAATGCCATTTCCCTTTTCCTTTTCTTTTTCTCAACTCTCTGTTCTGATTTTCACAAAACCAGTTGGTAGCATGAGCTGATGCTCCATCTTGAAACATGACCTCATGCAAAGGAAAGATCTCAAGAAATCTCTAAAATTTTGGACATTTTTTCCCATTATTTCAAGAACAGCTGGAGAATTTGTTGCTCTTGAGCCTGAGCTCTTAACGTGGGCTGCTTCCCCCTTTGATCGTAATAGATATTTAGAGCAGGCTGAGCAACCTGGGCATGTGCATGGACTCATAAAGCTTCAGTGCTCCAGGATGCTATCAGAATTTCTTAACAAATCTGGCTCTGTTTCCAGGGAAAATATGACCCAGTTTGGAGTAGAGCCGGACTGCCTGAAAAACGAGCAAATAAAATAATTCTGGTTATGCAAGAAATAGGCATGGGAGTGGGGATGCTTGTGCTGGAAGGCCAGTTGGGAGAGCAGTTGCTGCAGGGGCTTTTGGTGACGGTTGTGGGTGCCTTGTCCGTATGTTGTGCAGGTGGGATGCTGCTTTCTGATGATGCTGCTCTGATTGCCCTTTATCTGGAAAAATATCCTGATTGCAGCGATTCTCCTGCTGTGTTTTGCAAGATGAGGGCACCTTGGTGTCTGCGGCTGCTCCTTGGGTTTTCCTCCTGCATCCTAAACTATCCCTCCTGCTCCATCTACTTAGTAAGCAAGTTTGCAGCGTGTGCAGCACTGCCTTGGTCTCTGCAGTGGAATCGTNCCATCTACTTAGTAAGCAAGTTTGCAGCACTGCCTTGGTCTCGGCAGCGGAATCGCGGTGTAAAAAGTCAGATTTTGTTGCTGTGATAAGCGTCCCTGGCAGATTGTGCCTCCGGCGCTGAGCTCTTGCTATTCTGGGAGACGGACTCAACCTGCCGCTGCTTCATTGGAGGTGATGGATGGCACAAGTCTGGAAAAAGCGGAAGATTTGAAGCAAAATGATCTTGTGGGCAATTTGGGAGAAGTAATGAGAGGATCAGAAACTGGCACTGAGCTGGAGGCAAGGGAATCTGAGGGAGAGGACGAGGTGCTGAGGTACTGCTGTACCCCAGTATCAACCCAGGAGATTAGCAATCATTAATGAATGGTTAAATGGAGAATGAGGCAGTTTTTCCGATGAGATTGGATGCCATTGAGGGTAGATGGTAGCAAGGACATAACAAATATACCCAGTAAAACATGGTAACCAGCTGTGTTGGAGTGGGATTGGCCTCTGCGGATGCCCAGGCTGAACCTGTCATCTCTNAATCATTAATGAATGGTTAAATGGAGAATGAGGCAGTTTTTCCGATGAGATTGGATGCCATTGAGGGTAGATGGTAGCAAGGACATAACAAATATACCCAGTAAAACATGGTATGTAAATATGTATATATTTAGTATATGGTATGTATATAAGTATATATGGTGTAGCAGAACGAGTGGTGTTGGTGGCCTCTAACATGTCATTGAATCCTGCAATGCCATGGTCATGGGTCAGTGGTTTCTGCAGTGGATCACCCTTTGGAAGACTTCAATCTCTTCACGTCTGAGGAGCATCCCCTTGGCATCCTCTCCTATGGCTTCCTTTCCCTAAAGGGGCATATTTGCATCCTCATCATCATCTTCCTCAGGTGCTCACTGCCCTTCTGGTCAAGGGAGGCAGAGGGGGATGCAGTTATCGGGGTTTCTCTTCCTATTTTCATCTCCCCTGCTGCTTGGTGCTGCTCCACCAGCTGTGTTGGAGTGGGATTGTCTTCTGCGGATGCCCAGGCTGAACCCGTCATCTCTCCTGTCCCCTGTTACTGTCACACTGGGCCTTATCCTCCCCCTTCCTCCCGATCACANCCCCTGTTACTGTCACACTGGGCCTTATTCTCTCCCTTCCTGATCATGGTCCCTCTCCTGGCTGCAGTGCTTCTCCCATGCCAACCTGTAGCATGGCATGGCCCTGCATGGATCTACAAAGGGAAAAGTTGTCCCTTTGCAACGATCTCCCTGTTCAGGTTCCCTGTGAAGATCCGAGTGAAGCTGCTCATTAGCCCCTGAAGGGAGAGCGTCCCAGGCTGCCTTGATTTCTCCATCCTGCTGCTTTGCCCAGCCCCTGTTCTATGCCTCATCCATCATCATTGACACCTGAAACCCAGTACAGGACTAACTGGCCCTAAGGCAATGGTGTGCTGAGAGCAGCACTGTCACCAGGGTTTTTTTAAGGAGCTTCATGCCTCCTGGTAGAAAAATGCCTAAAAAAATCACCCTATTTTTTCCTCTTTTGCATCTAAGAGTCCCATAGTAGAAGTTGCAGTAGAACAGCTGTTCCTCAGAATTTTTCACACAAGTTTTTCCATTCAAAAGCCTGATTTAATTGCACACACTTAAGTCTTGGAGCCTTTAATGAAGTAGATTTGGAAGTCTCAATGTTTCCAAGTTGTCACTGCACCGTTTGTGTAATAAATCCCTGAAGCTGGAGGAGTCCTTGGAGAGGGGTAGGATGGAGCTTGCTCAGCTGCTGCCTCCCCAGGTGATGAGGCCCTGCCCAAACCCAGGTGAGGAGCCCAGGTGCCTCTGGTTGGGCTGGGGAGGGATAAAAGGGTTGTGCAAGGCCAGGGCAGGCTCCTTGACAGGGAAAAGCAGGAAGAATGAAGGGGAAACAACAGCTCTAATGAGCCTTTTCCAGGTAAGATTTTGTCTGGCTTTGGGAAAGGCAAGACAACTTCTTGCTGGGATTAAGTATCTGTAGGGGAAGGATGGGTGCAACCTCGGCTGGAGCTGCCCTGTTGTTCTGGGCATTCCTGTGTCTGTGGAAGAAATGTTGGGACAAGGAGGATGTGGAGGAGGGCAGCATGGAGCTGCCAGCCTGGAGCATTCCTGGTGCCTTTGGTTTGCAGAGCCCCTTCCATGGGAGCCGGGAGCTCCCTGCAGATAGCAGAGGAGTCACCTTGGCTGCTTGGCTTGTCTAGAGCTGCTGCATTCAGTAGAGGTTCAAATTTGTCCCCTTGGGGACGTGCACTTGGAGCTCAGTGTCATGAGGAGGTTGGTGGAGTGAAGGAAAACTGCCTTTGGGATGGGAGCAGGTGGTTATTGCAGAGTGGATGCTGTGGGCTTTGGCTGTGCACGGACCAGACCTTACAGGGCTGGAGTTGTGCAGCTCCAAGACTCTATTCCTGCTCCTAGGAATCTTTCCATGCTTCTGGCATGGCTTAAGGTGCCTTCTTGTCCTATGGATGTCACCAACACACCGGTGCATGTGCACGGCTCAGGGCACCCTTGCTGGAACCCTCTGAATCAAATTTAGAATCATTTTCTTCTGTCAAAACCACCAGCCCCACTTCTTGGCTCCTGCAAGGTAGCACAGCTTGGCTGGAACCCGTTCCTCCCTGCAGAGCTGCTGACTTTCAATCCCGCATCAAATTATGGGGACCTGGAGAGCGAACATAGCACTTTTGTCGTGGCTTTTTGCATGACATCTTCCGAGTGAGCATGACAGCAACATAAATAGCATATGTGAGAACCCAGGGCATATCTGCTGCTTGCCGCATATTATTTACATAATATTCTGTACCTACCCAATGCTTCAGAGACATTTGCCTTCCCTTCTTGCTTCCCTTGCTTCTCCTGTCCTTTTCTAGTTATATATTTGATAGACTTGACTCTTTTCAAGAAAGTTATTAATAATCCCGGATAAATAGAAAGGAAATACATTCCTCTCTGCAGCTACTTGGAATTTTAGGTGAATAGCTGCATTTTCCTCCTGCCAAAGAAAAAGGAGGAGGGATTTAGGAATATTTTTTGAGCCTGTCTTCAGGGGGGCATAATCCTGAAAGCAGATGCCCATGAGCAAGTTATGAGGCATCTGTTGCTATTGATCCAAATAGCAGCAGGATCTTGAGCAGCGCTGCTCTGAGGGAAGCAGCAAAAGGACATTGAATATCCTGGGGCTTGTTTTTTTGGTGGATTTGTCCTCAAAGCTGCTCACGAAGTGAAATTGGGGCAGTGCAGGGGTGCTAAGCGATGCCTCGCTCCGAAGGTCTTTGCAGAGATGACTGTGAGCACAGATGTTTTCTTCCCCAAAATAAAGAGATTTAGATGCTGGGATGGGGCTTTTAGGATCTAAACCTGCTTCTCTGCTCCAGTTTACCTAATATCCCTGTAAATCGTGCTGTCATCACTGCATTTTTTTTTTTTTTTTTCTTTTTTTCATTTATTTCACCTGAATCAGATATTTCCTCTTCTAGCATCTGGACTAAAGTCTTCAGAGCTGCTATGGCACGAAGGCAACTTGAGGCTTGTGAATAGTGAACCCTGGATGCCAGGTGTTTCATCCCAGAATGGTGTGGGATATCTGGGGCAATAGCAGGAGAAAGGATTTTTTTTTTTGTGTGTCTCTGAAGAGTGCAGGGATTTGCTCACTTCAAGGTTTGTGGTTTCGAAATGGCAAGGAGGAATGAGACAGTGAAAAAAAAAAAAAGAATATGAATCTGCAGAGAGGATTTTTAATGGCTTCATCCTCCATCACCTGAAATGATCACTCCCTGGAAAATTGCAAATAATGATGGCAAACAATAAAATATCAGTGAAGTGAGTAGCATCGTGTGCTCTCCTTCTCCTGGTAAAGCTTGAGGGATTTTTGCTCTGAGTGGATTGCACTTCTACCAAAAAATTCTAATTACTTGTAAGCAGTGAGGGCTGCAGATTGCCTTAGCGAAGATGAAGTCAGCTGCTAGTGTGAAGCAAGTTCAATTTCTCCTTGTTCATTGTAGCCCAAGGGATTTGGATCCCCTGATCTCCCTTTTGACCTGCCTGTGAGCAAGATGTGCTGGAAACATGAAGGGATGGCAGGAGGGCAGGAGCACTTCTCCCATTGCATGGTTGCAGGGCATTTGGTAGGACCTGGTGCGTTTATTGGCTTGGTAACATTGTGGGCTCCTGGATTTGGGAGCCGGTGGGCAAATGCAAAGATAAAGAAGGATGGAAGGGAAGTAATAGTCTTTTTGGTGTCTTTGTGCTTAGAATGGCCCCAAATTATACTTGTCTCACTGTCCTGCGATTCTAGCATAGAGGAATCAAATGACTTTAGCTAGGGAGCTGCTGTCTCTTGAATGATTTCTTTTGTAATTTTGTTATATCCCTGTTCTTATGGACCAGTCCTTGCTTGGATGCAGCAATGTCCAGTTTTCAGAGGTGTGCGTGCGGTTAGATGGCAGGCTCAAGTTAAAAGCTGTCTGCAAGCAAGTGCTTGGGCTTGTTTTTTGCAAGAGGAGATGGATCTGCTATTTGCAAATATTGACAAAGTCACTCTGCCCCTTCTTAAAAGGTGCTACCTCTTATTCTTCAAACTGGTCCTTTGGGGGTGGGAGGCAGATAATTCACTTTTGGGACCCCTCTTGCTTTACCTTGTTGCATGACTTGCAGCATTGCACGGGGAAGGAGTTTTCTTTGCACGATACTGCAGAATTCCTCATTGAAGAGATGCTGGGGAGGCATTTTTTGAGCCCAAGGAACAACTTCTTCCATTCTGACCTTTCCTTCCTGCTGGTTTCTCTGTACACCACAAACTTAGTGATTTCTATACACCAAAGTCTTCCCATACTGAATCAAGTGCCTCTTGTTCTTTCTTCTGAAGTCAGTGCAGCAATTTCCCTGTGCTCTGAGCTTCCCCATGCTCTTTCATAGCTTGGCTGCCCTAAATACTGTTTTTTGTCTCCCTTGGGGATTTTCCAGCTCTGAAAGAGCTCTTGCTCTTCTGTTAGTGTTCTTCTTTTTTTAACTAACCCCAATACCTGGCCTGGCTCTTTCCTTGGGCTGCAAAGTTGCATCGAGGGCTGGTGCTGCTCTCCTACCCACTGCAATCAATGCTGATCTTGCAACCTTGGAGGCAGCCTTGGAGCTCAAAGACATTCCAGGTTTCAGGAAAAACGTGGGACCAAGAGGAGGGTGCTGGTGCTTCCCAGGTTTGTCCCCATATTCAGCAAAACCCTGAAGCTTGGAGCGAGTGAGCTTGGAGAAGCACCTTGAAGCCAGTGTTGAAGGGCACAGAATGGGGAAGGAAAGGAGGGTTTCTAGGATGGTTTTTGCTGCAAGGGTGAACTTGGAGTTGAGGAACAAGCAGCTGACTATGGAAAAAGAAGGAACTGCTCATTGGAAAAGCAGAACCTCCTGGGCTAATTTTTGCATGAGTGTTTAAGAAAAGAGCACTTGCTTTCTTTGCGACAAATGGCTTTGCACGATGATTATGAAGCTCAACTTCCATAGCTCAGTTATTGAGCTGGGTAACTGCAGTGAGCTGGATCTCCTGTGCTAATGCACTGAAATGCCGTTGGATATGATGGGAAGAGCGTGTAAAGTGATCATCTTCGGGACAAAAGTGGGAGAAATGAGGCTGTGATGCATGTTGCTCTTGAGTGCCACATTTATAATATGCAATTATTGTCCAAAGATCAAATTTTGCCCATCAGTGTCTTGTCACTTAAGGTGCAAATGTTGCTAATGAGCATCTGGGAGATGCTTGACAGTCACCCACTGTCCCAGGAGATGCAGCTGAATCTCCAGCCTTGCTCCAACATCTCAGACCTGCTTCTCATCTCCCAAAAAGGGGCCTTCCTGGCTAGCTCACTTCCCTGTGTGAAGAATGATTTTGCATCTTGTGAAAATTAATTCTGCGCTCCTGATGGCTTTGATTAAAAACGGATCAACAAACTGCTCTGAAGGTGGCAACGCGGCTGACAGACGTCTTCACCTCCTGAAAGGAAAGAAAAACAAATTCTGGGTTGTGGGCTGTTGCTCTTGCAAAATGCAGGTGGTTGTGGGTTGTTTCTTGAAAAAACATCCTCCCCTCCTAGAAGCAGCATCTGAAAAATTAACCTAGTTAACCTGGAATTAACCTAGTTAATCTGAAGACTTAACCTGAAATGAGTGTGGATGCAGCTGTTAGTACTAAGCTAGGTTATCTTGGAACAGATAAAGTTTGTTTGTCCAAAATGGGGTAGATTGTAGTGGTTCTGCAGGGATTTTAAGGGCAGGTTGGGCAGGTGACAGACTCGTCATCCACCCAGGGAGATGAAGGTGACAAACTCAGTCCCATCTGTCCCCCATCTCCAAACACCAGGAGACAGAGTCAAAACAACCCCTGCAATAAGATAAATAGAGGAACACACTGTATTTCCTGCGCTGAATTAACATAAAATGGGTATGTGAAGGGCTAAGTGCATTTATTGGGGTGGGAGCCAGCAGAGAGAGCAGAGCTGAATCTGCAAGTGCTTTTCCCGCAGGCTCCTGGGCTGCCCAGACGTGTTCTCCTGCGCTGATTTACTGCTGTCCTTCCTCTGGCCTTTGAAAATCAATCCATTAATGATTAATGTCTGGTGTTTATCTCACACTCTTGCTAATGTGCTCAAACAAAAACCTTCCTTAAGGATGAAGACTGTGTTTTATGGGAGGGCTTCATCTGTGGGTCACGCTTCTCCCTTGCTCCTTGTCGGGGATAGGAGCTATCCTCATGAAAGAGGAAAATTTGCTTTGTCTTAACATGTAAGGTGGGTGCTGCTNTGTGGGTCACGCTTCTCCCTTCCTCCTTGTTGGGGCTAGGAGCTATCCTCATGAAAGAGGAAAATTGCTTTAACATGTAAGGTAGGTGCTGCTTATGTGGTGAATATCCCCAAAATGCATTAAAAGGGGATTAAAATAGGGGTAGCTCTGAGCTCTAGGGGGTCCCCAAGCAGTTCCGCACTGGGCTGTCAGCAGCATATAGGGACGAAGCAGAACTTACTGCCCACAGAGCCTCTGCCTTCCCTTTTAGTCTCTTTTAGCCCAAAATCATGTTTTGGGCTGTGTCCTGTGCATCCAAGAGCAAATTTGGAGGTGCTGTGCGGTGCTGAAAGCCATGTCAGGTTTGGGAGGCAAGAGACATGCTAAGGTTTGCATGGAATATACCTAATAGACCCTATGCACCCCAATAGAATTATTTTAGCATTGCATGTTTCAAAATGCACTGCTGCAGCTTTCATCCTAAGCGTGGGCTGCCTTAGGCTGCAAAAAAAAAACCCTCTTAACAAATACTGCTTAAAACCTGCAAAGAATCTTTGCCCTGCAGGTCCCAGCCCTCTCCTCCGGGTCGCTCCGCTGCAGAGCGAGGTGCGTTTCGCCTCCCGGAGCAGCGTTTCCATCAAACCCTCCTCCAATTTGGCCTCATCGCGGTGTCCGGGGCGGGGGGACACGCGGAGGGGCGGGCGGCGCTCAGGTGCGGACCCGCGTTCTGCTTTTCTCCCTTTTTCCCCTCCTTTTCCTCCTCTCTCTCCTGCTTTTCCTTTACGCAGCGGCAGCAGCCGGCGCCGGCTCTGCCCAGCCGCGCTCCTACCTCCCTCCCTCTTTTTTTTTTTTTCTTTCCCCCCTTCAATCCCTCCCTTCTCCGTTAAAACCGAGGGCTCCGGCGCGCAGCATCCGTGGCCGCATCCCCCGCGCCGGGCGAGGCTGCGGCTGTCGCTTTTGTCGCCGCTTTTGTCGCGGAGCCTGCGCGCAGGTGAGCGGGGAGGGCGCGCGCTCGCGGCTGCTCCCTGCGCATTCCCCGGCCAAGGGGCTGCTCCTGTCCCCGCTGGGAAGTGTCCCTTGTCCCCCCGCCGCTGTCACATGCGTTGCTGCAGCCCTGCGGCTCGTTAATCCACGGATATTCACGCCGTCTCCTTGCCCCAGGCTAGCGCTTCGCCATGGATCCCCTCTTCCCTGCGCACATTTTGGAGGACCCCGACCTGCGCAAGCTGCTCAACGACTCCTCCATGCTCAACCTGAGCTTCCTGCCCAGCAACTGGTTCAACAACGGCACCGGCGACGGCTTCCTGCCGCTCGGCATCAAGATCACCATCGTGGTGGTCTACTCCATCGTGTGCATCGTGGGGCTGGTGGGCAACTGCTCCGTCATGTACGTGATCGTCAGGTAGGACACGCAGCCGGCACGTTCCCGCGTTGGGGATCGTCGGAGCGGCCCTTCCCCTGCACATCCCGCCTGTTCAGGTGCTTGGTATTTACTAGGTGTCATGCAGGTAGAGATGTGGCATTCGTCTTATTGCTTTGGCTTTATTTTTCTCCCCTCCTAGGCATGAGGAAGGCTCTCGTTTTCAGCTGCCCTCTGGTGCCTCCTAAAGTTTAACCCAGAGAATGGAAGGGAGCGATCGGATCTAGTGGAAAAGTGGGGCTCTCTGCAGACCGCGAGGCTTGGAGCTGGTGTCTCTGCAGAGGGAAAAGCATTGGGAGTGCTGAGATCCAAGGTGCCTGATCCGCAGTGGGATCCCTTGGTGCACGGTCTGTATCGTGCCCAGCTGCAGGTGCTGCTCCTTGGGGAACTGGCATTTTCTGGAGCAGAATCTATATCCCAGGGATTGGACTTGCTGTGATGCTCTCGGTTACTTCTGTAGGGGCAAATGGTTCAGGTAGCTAGAACTTATTTGCAATTATGGCTATAAATCAGAGGTGACAGGATGGTGCAGGGGTGAGGACGGCTCGTCTGGCTGCAGAGGGACAGAGCGTGTGTCAGCACCGCTGCCCTCCTGCCCGCTCAGCTGCCTCCTGGGCTTTCCGCAGCTCCCCGGCTGGCTCTGCTGTGGTTAAACCACCATATTTCTGCAACGGGAAATATTTTTCTTCCCTTTAAGTGCTAAATAGTTTGCGTACATCAAGGCTGTGCTCCTGCACCTGAAGCCAGGCGCGTTTGCTGATCCTGCATGCTGAGCACAAGCTTCCATTTCACACACACCTTGGAGCAGCTTCCTGGCATGGGTAGGTGCTGTGTGCCAAAGAGACCAGGCACATTTGCTTTCTGCTCCATCAGAAAGGCTGAAAATGCTATTTGGGCACTGAGATGAAGCCCGGCTCTTGTTGGGAATGCTGCTGATTCCAAAGCATCCTTCCCGTGCATCCCTGTGGCTCTGTCGGGACAGCGGCTGCATGGTGAGGGCTGCAGCAGCGCAGGCCTGCGCGGGGCTGCATCTCTGCAAGGGTGAAGCAGCACTGGGGTCCATCAGGCTGCATGTTGGAGCTCTTCCTGCGGAGGAATTTGTGCCTGGGAGAAGGGATTGCAACAGCACAGAGGGGCGCGAGGACAGGGTGCAGCAATTCTGTGTTTTGTCCTTGTCGTGGTGGCACTTGGGGTAGTGGCATTTGTTCGGGTTCAGTGTTTGTGTCAGACGAGGCCTTTGGACCCTCTTGCACCAGCTCTAGCCCCCTTGTCCTGCGTCCTAGAGCTGGAGCATCCCTAGGAGCAGCCAGTGTCCTGGTGCTGGAGCCCCCCTCGCTGGGAATCTCTTCACTCAGGTCTCTATCCCAGAGGATTGCAGCTCCCTGGGAGCTGCTGTGGGTGGAGGGGAAGGATCCTTGCCCGAGTGTTAATGCATCTGGGAAGGAGAAGCCCTGCGAGGAATCTCAGGCTGGAAAGATCCCGTGGGATCTGAATTGCTGCTGCGTTTCTCCCAGCGGATCAGGTGCTGATTCCTCTCCCAGCGGGTGATGCCGCTGGCCATGAAATCGGGAGCAGACCCAAATGTCACCTGCTGCACAGGGTGGCACTGGGATCATGACCCTGCTGGTCCCTGTCGCCCACAGGCCCCGTCAGTGGCGAGTTTAATGCCAAGAGTCTCAACTATCCCAAACCAGCATCCCAGACACGTTGAGGAGGATTGTGCATGCGCTTTCCAAGAAAGGAACGTGAGCATTTCATGGGATTTTCCCTGAAACTTAACTTTTTATGTCCTCATCTTTTATTTTCTGCTTTAAAACAATCAAAAACAAGTAACCTCCTCCCACCTCAACCTTTTTTTTTCCTGCCCCTCCTTCTGCTCAGTGATCCCCATATACCCCAAATGCCCTGCAGATATTTTTACTATTTGGCTTCTCTTTTGGGGAGGAATTTACCTTTTTTTCTACCAAACTTCTATGTGAGTAACGTGCAGACAGAGGGAGGTCATGCACTGGCAGCACGGGTGTAAGAGGCTGCTCTTTCCTAATGCTTCTCCCTATGGAAATCTCCCAACTGACGCTGGGGGGAAATGGCCTGTGGCTGTAGACTCAGTGACTGGGGCCACATCAAGATTAAATAAATGAGGAAAAAATAGGCTTAATATCAAGCCCTAGCCCCTATAAATGTGACCGTGCAGAGCTGGGCAGCAGCCGGATGGGCAGGATGCTCTTGGAAGCTTCTCTCCTCAGCTTGCAGCACTGGAGCTCCGTGTCTTCAACTGCATCTTTCAGTGAGTTGCAGTTTGGATGCTGGCACCTCAAGGTGGCATTTGGGGACTTGTGCTGGTGTCCTGGCTCTTCCATTTATGGAAGAGGAGCAAAATGGAATTGCAACCCTATGGGTGCTGCTGCCCTGGGCAAAAGCTGCCTGCAGCAGCCCTGTGTGCAGCTTGCTGAGATGCAGGCAGTAGCTGTTCCCTTTTTTGATCTGTTTGGGAAACATAAAGATTAATATTGGCACTCGAGGCAAAAAGAGGCTTCGGGAAGGCTTGTTTGTTCGTCTTGAACGTGTTTCTTGCAGGGCTCAGGGAGAAGTTGCAAAGCCCCTTGGTATTTCAGATGCAAGTAAATGAGAATCAAAGGCTCTGCTGTAGAGCCCAGCCTCCCTCTCTGTTATATCTGGTGGGGTTTAGCGGTTGGAGTGATTAATTTATAGTCAGGAGCATCCTGTGGATCCCCATGCAGCCCCTTACCCTACATCTTCCTGCTCCAGCTGCACTTTCCTCCTGCATGGAGTGAGTTTTCCCAGGAGCTGGGGCTCTGCAGGCAGCACTGAGCTCGCTTTGATTCTCTGTATCGATTTGCACCATTTTAGAGCAGTTTAAGCAGCCTTTTAGGCAGATTAGAGCTGTTGGGCCCCTTGGTGGTTATCGGGTGCTTTGTCGCTTTTAGGTGACTGAAGACTTAAAATTAACATTAAAAGGCTCTTGCTGAAGTCGATCCGGCCGTGGTGCGGATGCAACGGGGCAGGATCTGCTCTGTCCATCCCACTGGATGTCTGGGCTTTAGTTTATATTGGAGCTGCTCATCCTGGATGTGGGATGCTCCTGCCACTGGTGAAGTGCACCCAAGAGCGTGGCCAGATTTGCTGTCCCTGACACCAGAGGCATCTCCTGCCCGCGGGAGGCCAAGAACGGGTTTCATCTCCTCCAAAAACACTATTGATCCCTGGAGAGAGGGCACGGGCTGCCGTGCAATGCGCCCAGTTAATTAGGACATTGCAGCTCTGTTGCCTCAATAGAAACCTCTAAGGGAAGGAAGAGCCGTGACCACGGGGATAGAGTGGGTGGTTAATACAGTGCCAGCCCCAGGATGCCCATGAGAGGCCACCAGGCCTTGGCACGTGGCACTTGCTGTGCCCTGCTCTGCTGCCCAAGGGGCTGAGCCCCATGGGGACCAGCGGGACGGAGGAGATCTGCTGCCTCCGCAGCTCGTGCAAGCTTTTTGCTGCAAAATGCATGTAAATAAAAACATTTTTGGAGCCGACGCGGTGCTCCTCACAGCTGCTCCCGTGGGGATCCACTCGCTCGACTGTTAAGAGGAAAGCGTCTTGGAGTGGGTAGGGATGTGAAGAGCTGGCTGTGATGGGGTCCCCACAGGAAAAAGGAGGATGAAGCTGAATGCTAAGTTAATATCAATAAATCCCGTTTGGGCTTCATGAGCTGGGAAAAGGCAGGAGCAAGGCAGGAGCTGAGACTTGTCCATGGGAAGATGCTCCCTTAGGAAATTTCCCCCCAGATCCAGTGCAAGGAATGGCCCTGCAGGGAGCAAACGTCCTCCGTGGGCTCATCCGCGTCACCAGCGGGCAGGGGGGACGGTGCCGCCCACGATGTGCAGCTTTAATTCCGCTTTTTGAGGGATTAAGAGAGAACACTGCGGTGCCTGGGGAAAAAGAAGAGTCCGCAGAGAAGTGATTAATTGATTTTTATTTTTTTCTGGTTGTTTGTACTGAACATTCTGGAGATGTTTGGGAACACGGGCTGGCCAGGGCAGTGCTGGCTGGTTTGCAGCGTGCATTGAGAGCGGGGCGAGGAGTAATTAGGTGCAAATGAATTTTGCCACCTTGTAAGAGCACAAACTTGGCCTTGGAGTGGTGAGTTGGTTGAGGACCAGCTGCCCTCAATTGCTCACCCTCGTGGGGTGCAATTGGGGAGAGTTTGAAGGGGAAGTTTGCAATGCAGACACCCCATACTTAGCAGTTTTTATAAGATAAAGGGGCTCCTTGATGCACCTGAACTATTTGCACCCATGAAGACAATATTGACTCTTTTGGGTGCTGGATGGGTCCAACCTAGCTGAGATGGGAGGATCTCTTATTCCTCTCATTGTTCAAAAAACACTTCCTAATACTTTTGTTTCCCAGTAGCTAAGTTGCTTTTTATTCTAAAATACACTTTTCCTCTCAAATGGAAAGAAATCCTCCTGTAGGGCTGTGTTATTTTGTTTATTTTTTTATTTTTTTGACAAAACAGGTCATTTGATCTGAGGTTTCATGGGATGGTTGAAGCCCTGGCCAAGCATACAGAACTAAAAAGTGACTCTCTGAAGCAGTCTTGAAATATTTCCCCTTACTCCCAACACTCTGGCTTGGGATTTGAGTGCAGAAACTGCCTCATTCCCTGGAATCTCTTCATA
>VWPW01026201.1:53335-191016 GCA_013389825.1 Crypturellus undulatus | reverse complement strand
AGGGGACACGCAAGGGAACACCCCTCCGTGGTGGCAAGGAGCCCATCCACGTGCCCACGGTGAAGGCCAATGGGATGGCCGGTGGCGCCGGCTGCGCGCGGAGCCTGGCGCAGCGTCGCGCTCTGTTCTTGCAGCCGGGCCAGGACACCTGTTTGTGGGGCCACCTGTGGCCCCAGAGCCGTGCCAGGATAAAAATAGTTCCGATCTGGCTCATCCCACAGGAATCGCGTGGATCGGCATGGAAATAAGTGGCTAGAGGCAGGGGCAGAAGTGTCTTCCCCACCAGGGAGACACGAGGGTTCTCTAGGTCCTTGAGATCCTTCCTCTGAATTAAACTGCGTCACGCTGCCCGCTGCATCCAGCCTTGCTCCCCGGGGCGGGAATGTGCTTAGCATTGTAGCAGCTTTGCTACAATGCTTTACAACTTGTTGTAAATCTGGTGAACTGGTAAATCAGGGAGTAAATCATGAGGAAAGGAGCAGCAGGAGGAGGTGCGGGCTGTGGAGGACACGGGCCGTGCGGTAGGTTAGGCTGCCCGTGCTGAAGTAGCATCGGAGCAGGAGTTACACGGGGATAACCCAGGCAGTAACAAATTCCAGTGTTTTACTGCTATGGCAGTGCAAACCCTAGTGAATTATTTTTTATAATGCTCAAGACATTCTTCACACTTTTTTTTTTCTCATTTATATTTAACGAACTGTGAGAATTTACAAGGGGTGTCTCTAACTTTCTCAGGATTTTAGCAGTGGGCCAATGCAACCCTCACTAGGATTTTTAAGCAGAAGGCTACAGGAATGTTAATGGCACTTGGTTAGCCAGATTTTTAATTTAACTGACAGGCCTCTTTTTCCTAGATGGATTCACACACTGCCATAAGAGGTGTATCCTATTCACACCCCACCTTTCTTACGAATTTGGCCATGAAGGGCCTGTAAAGAGGGAATAATAATTAAAAAAATTACCTGGTGAAATTGCATGCAATATTTTTCTGCATTGATTTTTGATACTTACATTTCAGTCTCTCAGCTCAGGCAAAGGGCAGATCTGTACATTTGCATCATACTGACCTTACAAACACTCAGACAAAATTATCAGCAAAAATACGGTGGCAAAATATAAAACTATGTGGATGTAAATCACCTGTAAAGAAAATTGAGTAAATGAATGTAGAAGGCTTTAGAATGTTCACAAATTTAAAAATGCCTGTTTCCTTCCAAGCCATAAACTTAATGTTTCCCTTTCATATCTCCATTTATGCAAATATTGTAACTGGTAATGGCTAAAATCTGCAGAGAACCGTTAAAACTTCATCCCAGCTGCACTGCTGGGCAGCCCTATTAGACACCGACATAGCCTGGAAGTGAGAAGCGCACAGCGTTGCATGCAGAGAATGCCCAAACCTCTCGGGAGAACAGTAATTCAGCAAAGCTTCAAAGTGCTCTATCTTCACAAGTTTATTGTCTTTCTTTTTTGTCTGTTATATAGAATAACATGGATAACAACTATTCCACACATTGCCCTTGTAAACTCCCCTTGGGAAGGCTGTCAGAGGGAGCGGACGCATCTCCAGGGATGCAGAACTGAAAAGCATGTGAGCAAGAGCAAGAGGGGAGTAAAGAGGGAGCGGAGGGAGCTTTGGGGAGACGGGTTAGCTGGGGGAAAGCAGGCTCGTTTTGGGGAAAGGAGAGGAAAATCAGTTCACACGAGAGAAAAGGTTGCAGCTGCTGGCACAGGGATGCAGAGCAGTGAAGTCATTGAGTAGGGCTGCACTAACGTGATTTACAGAGAAGGTAAAAGAAACAAGGAGATTCAGGGGGAAATGGGGATGAAGAAGGGCAGCTGTAGTCATCAATGAATGAGTCTGTAAGCTGAAAGGAAGAAACGTTGCATCGAGTAAGGCTTGGGAAGCACTTAGATATATTTTTTCCATTGAAATAGATCATTTTTTTTCTTTTTTTTTAAATGAAAAGTTAGTTGCAATGTTAACTCTTATGTTCTAAAAGTGGAGACATTGTTTAATGAATTTCCAAGGATGATAGACTAAATAGTTCATCTAATTTATTAGCAAGTGTCAAGTGCTATAAAGACTGCGCGCTGACAGCAACAAGCCTTTAGAGACGTGAGAAACTCTTTCCCTATCGTGCTCTAGTTAGAGAGGCTGGCACCTCCGGCTCACCTCAATCAGTTGCCTTAATCAGAGGCTAAGCAAGAAGAAACAAGCGTGGTCAGGCGTTTTGGAAGGCTGAATATGCACTGAAGATAGTCTGCGTGTGTTGCAGTTTCCATACTCTTAGTCAGAAAGCTCACCAGAGGGGACTACTCATGTTCTCTTCAAAGAGTGTATAATAAAGCACAGTCATCTCCGTAATACACCTTTTGAAATGTGTTGTCAAAGGAATAATTGCTTGGCAAACCTCCTGAAAAGATAATATTCTCAAAAATGTCACTTCTGCAGAGAGTTTGATGAAACTCTTGATGTTTGCCTTTATTGACCCAATTTAATCAAATTTTGTGCTTTCCCCTCTTATTGATAATATTCTCCATAGAAAACCTTAGGGCTGGGGAATAAGGGCTCTAATCTAGAAATGAATTCTTCCCAAGATGTATAGCTCCCAGCTACACATACATATGGTGTCACTGCCATTCATATGCCACCCTTCAGCTGGTCGGGTGCTTCACCAGATGTGGTCAAAAGCAACCTCAGAATAACTTTAGTTGCTTTGTAAGAGGAGACTTCCAGGTCCCTGGGGGCACTAATGGGCCTTAATTGTCCTGAANATCTAGAAATGAATTCTTCCCAAGATGTATAGCTCCCAGCTACACATACATATGGTGTCACTGCCATTCATATGCCACCCTTCAGCTGGTCGGGTGCTTCACCAGATGTGGTCAAAAGCAACCTCAGAATAACTTTAGTTGCTTTGTAAGAGGAGACTTCCAGGTCCCTGGGGGCACTAATGGGCCTTAATTGTCCTGAACAGCCTCCCCTGGTCCCTCTGGGAGCTGCAGTCAAGGGGTGTCCCTGCCCCAGCTGTGTCAGGGGTTGCTGCTGGGCGCTCTTCAGCCTCTGCTTTTCCTTGGCAGAGGTGAGCTGACAGCAAAAAGTCCCTTCCAAGATGCCTGGAATGTGGAAATCAGAAGGGAAGGAACCTGCATCCAAGCCTCAGAGACAGGATAAGTGAAGGTACTAAAGGGAAATGGGACGAGCTGGAGATATTCACATATGAAGATAAATAAAATGCAAAGAAGCAACAACTGGTAACACAAGGAAAGTGTTTCCTAGGGCCTGAGACTGGACACTGTGGCTGGGATTTGTCCACATGGAGACAGAAGGAGAACTGGAAGTTTGTGAAGAAGCAAGAGTAACTGTGTATTGCTGTGCTTATGTGGAGACAGAGCACAGTGATGTGTATAAAGCCTAGAGAAGGATGTTAAAATTAATTCCCAGAAGGTTCTGTAGAGGATAAAACCCCAGTATTGGGGTGATGCTCATGAGAATTATGAAATAGATACTTAGCTAAAACAAATAGCTAAACACCAAACTGCATAAAGGCATCAAGCACAGATAATTAGAGATACAAAAATGAGAAAATGAGAAGATTAGAAGAAAAAAGGGAATGCGGGGGAGAAGGGGAAGACTCGGGAACAGAACGAGAAGCCAGCAACATGCAGCTTCTGCAGAAAGGCTGTAGTAGCACAGAAGTCTGCGCTGCGTGACTCACCTGGATCGCCCTTTGCAGGTAGGATGTGCTTTAATTATGTCTTTGGATAGCAACAGAGGTGAGCTGTACGTATATGAAAGATGCTGAATGTCAACTGAAAACACATAATCTGGTATTCTGGTATTCTGCTTCCCAGGGTGGTATCCAGTGTACCTGGAATGACTCTCAGGCTTAGTTTGGTGCTAGTGACCAGGCAAGAGGGAAGGGCCAGCAGCGGCATTCCAGCGTCACCGGGGTTCCAGAAAACCCTTTCTCTTTTCCAATTGCTATGCAAAACATATTGACCATAACCTTATCCCGCCATGTTAATCTAGATTTAATAGACTTAATTTGTGCCACCGGACATTCAAGGGAACATCTCTCATTGGCTCTAACTACTTGTTTTGTGTTAAATTCTCAGGCATCTTTATTTGAAGGTGGGGGGAAAAAGAAAAAAAAATGATGAGTTTTCCCTGCCAAAGCTCAGATACTGCACTGACACCTCGGTCAAACCCAACTTCTATGGCTGATTTCTCAAAGTGTGTGTTGGCTAGTAACAGATGTAAGGGGAAGGCTGTTATATTTGCTGAAACATCACATTAAATGTTATATGGCAGACAATTAAAGATCCATGTGTGAAGGTCTTCAAGTAGGACTCGCATCAAAGGAAAATATTGAAAAAAAAATTGATTGCAAGTTTCTAATTAATGTTTTATTTATGCATACAAATCTTGAAATATTAATAGAGAATGCATAAATAATTGATGGGATACATATAATTTTTCATTTTCTTAATGTTGAGATAGGCAGGAAAGTCCTTTGGCACATTATAAACCTCAAAGGTTGTAAGTTAAGCCTAGAAATAGTCCAGTTGCTGGGAGTGAATGCAAACCCCTTACATCTTGAAAGAAACTAGCGTTGCCCACTGCCATGGCTCTTATTGAGTCTTACAGGTTCTTTCCTAGCCTGAACAACACAAATTTCAAATGATGGGTCAGTCTCTCATCTCCTATTCAAGAGAATAAACTTGAAGGTCTCATTTCCAAGCAGCTTGACAGCCCAAGGTGAATAGAAACCCATTAATATGTGGTACTTAAAAAGTCTGATATTTTTTAATGCTGGCCTTGAGTTTTCTGAGTGCTGGGATTGGCAGCACTGGCGATACTTGGGTGCATTTTGGTACGGACTCTCCAAACCATGCTGGAGGTGGTAGGCATTAGCAAGCAGGCACCCGAAACTCATGGGAAAAAGAGCTTCTCTTTCTTTGATTTTTACATTATGGATTATTTTAGAAAAGGAATAAAAGTTTATTTTAACTTTAAATTTAAAGTTTATTTATTTTATTTAATCTTTTATTTTTAAAAGATTATTTTAGAAAAGGAATAAAGGAAAGTTATGAAAAGGTAGAATCATTAGGAACACGATCTTAATTCATGTCCTGTTTAATTCACTTCTGGAAGGGCGGTCAAGTCAAAGCAAACTATCCTGCCTGTGTGACCTTTGCTGTCCTCAATTTAAGAACTGCTTCTGTTCCCGTACTCACCGGGTTGAGCAAGAGAGACAGCAGCAAGGAAGGAGAAGTGTCCTGGGATGTGTCTTCCTGGGCAATAACAAATCAGTTCATGCTCTGCTACCTTCTCTTTAGCCTTTTTGCACCGTTGTCAGTGCCCGTGCTGGCATCAATCAATCCATATGCCGCTTCTCCTTAGTCCAGATGTCCTTCCTGCTGGATGGGATCCCAGCTTCTCTATTTCCAGCTGACAGAGAGCAAGAAATCCCCTTAATTTTCCTGCAGGCTCCCGTCCCTGTCGACCTTTCAGTTTCTGGATGTTTAGCTCGCCCTATTCCCTGATGCTGTGTATGAATAATTAAAGGACTGGGGAGAAGGGAACACAAAACATCCTGTGTGCTGATTTTTTAAAATGCTACTGCTAGTTTGGTGATAACTTTTAAAACTTGCATTTCTCGTTGGCTTGGCTGCTTTTGTTTCTTAAACAGTTTCATTAAAAATAAAAGGATAATTAGGACGGTGAAATGGTAAGAAGTTCCACTTGTCTTTTTGATGCCCTATCAGCCTTTCATTAGGACTTTGCTTAGTCAGCCAACACCTCATTTACCCTAGAGCTGCTGAAGGGGACCTGCCGCGAGCAACCCCGAGGAGCTCCGCTGTGGCAACCGTGTCCTCTCCACAGTGCTCCTCATCCCGGCTTACACAAGGCCACTGCTCTGGTGACACTTCTCCAACGTGCCTCCCCGGTGTGCTGCGCCAGTCTAAGTCTGAAGGCAATTTGTTTAAAATACAGGTATTTATTTCAGAATGCCGCTTCAGTTAGTGAAGGCAGGCAAGCATTTCCTGAAGGCAATTCATTCTAATTAATCCCCAACAATGATTAGTTTGTTTAGCCGAAATATACACTGTTTTTTAAACATTTAAAGTTGGTTATTTCTGTTTACACTCCTGGCATGAAATTAAGGTTCCCTGCTGGAATATTGACTCCATCCTTCTTTCCTTTCCCTCATCCTAGATGTGCCTGCTCTCACAGGCTTGACTGGAACACCCCAAAACGCAACTGAAAATGAGACCCTACTCTTGGAAAAGTTGTCCAGTAGGAAACATGGGCAACCACTTCTGAACTGGGTACCCCTTCCTCTGCTTCCCGCTTTGCTCTGGCAGCAGTGACATGATGCTGTGTGACCACAGTGGCTTCTCTCCCCCTCAGCCCACAGTGTCACCTCCTGCTCTTGAGAGGACGTCCCACCAAGCACAGGGCAAGCATCCATCACCCACCCCTTTCAGGTAAACTCCACTTTAACTTGAGCAGCTGAGGAAAAATTGCTGTTAATTCTACAATAGCCTTTAATTAAACTTTTTAAAATATATAAATAATATCTCTATATATAATACAATATTTCTTTTGCATAGTTGTTAAGTGTCACTGAGCATCCAAAAGAAAGAAGTTAAGTATGAGTAGTCTAGTGCAGATAAAAATATTCTGAAGAAACTTAAATTTCCTCTCTCTCAATCTCCCTTTCTCTACCTTGCTTTAAGTTATTAAGATTTTTATGTTTCTCTTGTACATGAACTGGATGAAGAATCCCTCCGAATTCAAAGTTCCCATATGGGATTTTGCTCTCTAGAGATGTTGCTAAATAGTCCTACACCTGTGTTATTTAATTGGACTACTTAAGACTAACCATTCTGTAGCATGGGGTCACTTGTGTGGATTGCTCTTCCTTCAGCAGGGCCTGGGAGCTGTATCTACAGCATGTTGCACCAGCAGCTGAAGTGAGTTCCTGTGGGAAGGAGCCAGCCAAAATACTTGCTTAAAATCATGTTTAAAAACAGAAAAATGCTGCCCAAGCAGGGTTAATAGGAGTTTTTCTATCAACTCCAGTGGTTTCAGGATTGTAGTGCTCTATTTCAAAAGACGTTAGGTTAGATGCAGAGTTGTTTGACATGCTGGATTGGTTAACAAAATAAAAGGCAACACTTTTCCAGGCTGGGTTGACCTTGAAGCCACCTTTGCACAATACTGTGCAAATACAATAAACAGTTTGATTAGAAAAGTGTTTTAATGAACAGAGCATTTTAGTAAACTAAGAAGTGTTTTGCCCTCTGAATCCTGACAAATGAAAAAGCAAGTCTCCATTACCCTCTCCCTTGGCCTCTCCTTTGTTTTCTTGGTAGAAAAATATACTTTTTTTCAAAAGGAGCATTAAAGATTCGGTCCTTATTTGGAGTCATTCTTGTCCATTCCAAATTTAATAGCCTCGATGCACAGCATTTGCTTTAGAATAAAAGCCAAATGTCTTTATTCAGCTCTGTTCCTGCAAGAGCCCTTTATAGAGCTCGTGTCATGTCAGCAGTAATCATGGCCTGAGTGATGGTGCATGCAAATTAGTGAGCAGCTGCTATTTAATTGGGCTGGAAGAGTCAAATAATGAGTTTGCCAGTGATTGCAATAGCAGATCATATTTAATGCTCACAGTATTTCAGGGTATTGAGTTGCTCATCCCTTTGGGTGCCCTCAGCTGTCGACAGATCTCGCCACGTGAATCCATGAATCCACCTAGCTACGTCGGGAAGCAGGTTAGAAACACAAACCAGGACGTTCAAGCTGACCTGTATGTCTGCCTCCATCCTCACATCCTGGTGAAGTTGACCTTTTGGGAAGGGAGGGGAAAGAGCTGTAATGTGACACACTCCTGTTTCGATTGTAGATATAAATCTGGTTTCGTGAGTGGATAAAAGTCATCATTGCTCTTGCATCCTGGCCAGTTAGAGAGAAGTCATGATGCTCATCATCTACTGAAGTTAGCGATGCTAAAAGAAATGTTTTATCAATCAGTCTTGTTATTTTCTGTGTGCTTCTCTCTTTTTCCTGTCTCCTGTCCTCCCAGTACAGGTCTCTGGAACAGGGAGGATTTACAACATGTATCGTAGAAAACAGCATGAGGATAAATANGTAGATATAAATCTGGTTTCGTGAGTGGATAAAAGTCATCATTGCTCTTGCATCCTGGCCAGTTAGAGAGAAGTCATGATGCTCATCATCTACTGAAGCTAGCAATGCTAAAAGAAATGTTTTATCAATCAGTCTTGTTATTTTCTGTGTGCTTCTCCCTTTTTCCTGGGAGGATGTCTCCTGTCCTCATAGGTCTCCAGAACAGGGAGGATTTACAACATGTATTGTAGAAAACAGCATGGGGATAAATATCAGTTACGCTTGGGATAATTACGCACTGCACAAATCTGAAAACCACTACGTTACCTTCCTCATCTGCTGCCAATTGTCCCTCAGACAAAACCTCTGCTCAGGATTTGTTTTTTTTGTTTTTGTTTTTGTTTTTTAATACTGATCAAAATTGTTTCCGTATCTTCTTCAGTACCTGTTCCTCTTATCATATGCTTATGCAAGGCTGCAATAAAATAACTCCCTGGACTCATAGTGCTAGATGCAACAGTACAATAACAGTAAAACGGCTTTATGCATCTTGGCTATTTGTGTATGTCCCAAAAGAGAGAGGTAGCGAGGAGAAGAAGCTGCCTTGCCAACGTCTTGTCAACGGATCAGCAGGAAGCAGAAACTGTTTGGAGGGGACAAAGGTTTGGAGTGGGAGGAAAAACACGTAGAAGAGAGGCTGGGAGTGATTTGTTTTCTCGTGCCTGGTGTCTCCCTTGGATCCCCCTCTCTGTTCTCCTGGAGGATTTCCCCAGTGGCGGCTGCAGTGAAAGTGTCTCTCCAGACTTCAAAGAGCAGTAATAAATCCCAAGCAGGAGATTTTACTACTGAAAAATAAGCTGAGAGCAGTGCAACGGCTGCCGGCGTGTTCCAGATGGCGGCTGCTGTTTCATGTTTCTGTCGGGGCTCTCCCAGCTTTGCTGTATCACGTCCTGCCCAAAATCTGTGAGGAAAATACAGCGACTTGGGTCTCACTGGCACCTTCCCCCCACAGCCCTCTCGCATCCTGCCAATCTCTTGCTTAATCCCAGAGAACATATTTTTGGTACTGGCACGAGAAAGAGAAACAAATTGCTTTCCGTGTCTCGTCTGGGAGATTCACTTGCAAAATCCAGTGCTGCTTCGTGACGCACGAGCAGGGAAGCTGATCCTATAAATCCCACATCACTTTATTAAGGCCGAGGCAAAAGGTGGTGGGAGGAGGGCCTAGGTTGAGCACAGGAAATAATACTATAAGCAATTTTTGTTTATTGCTTCAATCTGTGTTTCACTGAGAACTTTGCTGTTGGTTCAAACAGCCCCCACGACATCAGTTCTGCAGTTGTGACTAGGCAGCCTTGTGGCAGATGGGGCTTGTGAGCCATGTCCCCGTGTTTGGGGCTTGTTTGCACATACACACACGTGCCGAGCCCTGGAACTCAATTACCTTCAGTGAGGCCAAAAGATGATTTCTCCAGCTGTGCAAGGTGGATCATCTTGGCCCTAACCCAGTGTTTTGCCCTTCTGCACAAGGCAAGAACGGCGGCTGCTCCAGTGCTGCCCCTGCAACCACAAAACTGCAGAACTGCAGTGCTGGGCGGTGGGAGGCTCCTCTGAGGGTCGTCAGGCCCAGCTGCCCACCCAAGCAGGTCACCCAGAGCAGGTGCTCAGGGCCTTGTGTAGTCAGGTCTTGACTATCTGCAAGGACGGAGCCTCTCTGGGTCCTGGGGTTAACCCCTGTGGGAGGGGATGTTCCATTTTACATGATCCTCATCTTGTATCTTTCAGTTCTCACCACAGTCCTTGATCTTATTCTAATTCAAAACATGTTTAAAGGGCTTGTTCACCAGGCGTGGGGTGGGCGACCCTTTGAAGGAGGTTTATGGTGGCAGGCTGGTCCCAGAGCGTGTCCTGTGGAGTCGCTGCTGGCTGTGAGATTGGTCACGAAGCAGCTCTGGAGCGCTGTCGTGGACTAACTTCAAAGGGTTTTCTAATTTTAATTCCTCACGCCTCTGCATGCTAGTCCAGTGTTTGGACCTGAATCTGAGTAGCCTGTTCGGAATGGGAAGATAGTCCATGCGAGTCGAGCCATATTGTTGGCTCTGTGGATGAGAAATTTATGGTGCTGTCCTGGTACTTGGGAACTTGATTTTTTCAGTTTTTCATTTTGGTGTCAGGCAAGCAATATAAAATTAATGATGCCTGATCTAGACAAAAGACAACTTTCATTTTAAAAATTTATAACTTGATTTTTTTGTAACAGATCAAATCTTTGAAGTTTTGCTAAGGCCATTCATGAAATACATGACATGCTTTACATTCTTCTGTGAGTAACCTGTGTTATTTGGAGAGATTTGTGAAATAATATACTTGAGAAAGAAATTTCATCAATGCTACAATGTTCAGGTTTCTACTTTTCTTACTTCTGACCTTATGCACATACAGCTAGATTTTTATTATGCCGCTAGATTAGTATAGTTCAGCAGGACTTCTCTGGGTGAGGTGATAACCAGTATGTAAAAGAAAGAAGTTTTGTCTCATTGTTAATATCCTGATTTTCCAAGTGTAGTACTTTGACATCCACAGGAAAAGTAGTAGCTTGGAGAGGCTGAGTGATAGGTTAGAACTGTTGAGTGTTTTAATCAATAATATATGATTTGGATGAGCAGTATACTGTAGTTTGCAGTTCACAATCAATAATACATTTTTTTGCTCAACTTTTTAATCCTCAAAAAAACTACATCAAAAATTTCATGCTAGGCTACCCCTGAGAATCAATAATAGAGAAAGGTTCCCTCTTCTCTTTAGTACATTTTAATGAGAAGCATAATGAATTTGTTTACTAAATGTTGCTGCAAATCTATTATATATCTGCCAGAAATATTAAATGTAAAACTAAGCTTAATATAGGAATATAGTTATGAGTTTTCTAAAGCTGGAAAGGGAAAAGCTAAGGTTGTTTTGGTAGATACTTGAGTTAGTCTATTGAAAGTATGAAGTCCAGAAAAATAGAGTTCACTTATGTTGACCTGGGTTTATTATTATTATTTACTATTTGCATCATCACAGTATGGAAAGCCTCAATACATGTTCCAATATGCAGGATGCTTTAACTTAGGACGTTTGCAAGAGACCAAAACTATAAAGTCAATGGGAAATGGAGACAATTATTTGTTCTACTTATAGACTAAGCAGCATCCTGTATTATGAATGGAAATTTGGCAGCAGCTGGTCATGTTTTCAAAATAAAGTTTGACATTTTCAGGAGTATTTTAGAAAGTTTTGACTTTGGTTTCTTTGCTGAATCATACAGCAAAGTTTTATACAGAAGTTTTTGTTCATTAGTAGAGCATTTGCTATTATAGAAAAAAGAATCAAACTTCTTTTAAGGCAAGCTGACCACGTTTCTATTTTGGGCTTGAAGTCATTAATTCTTCCTTGCTGAATCACAAAGTGTATTGCTTTGTTTGCAGAACTTCAGATCCCCCTGGACTTCTGCTACTCTTTTACTGCATCACCAATTATTTGTGATGTATTATTAATTATATGTGGTCTTGACTTGCATCAGTTTGATGGTTGTTAACTGGTAGCTCGTTTAAACAAGAAGCAGGAACATCTGTAAATAGCAGCTTTTCCTCCTTTGTGGACAGTTACCAAGCATGTAGTGTAAAAAGCTTTTTACTCAAACCCTCGGGAGAACCTTGAACATCTTCACCTGGCAAGAGCAGGCAGCTGGATGGGCTCACTCTGTTTTGGACAACTACTGGGCAAGAAGGTGGTAAAGGTGAAAGAAAAACTTGGTATTAGTAACACAGTGTTATCTGAGATTTTAGCTCGTAGAAAAGAAAATATTGCCTTTGGTATTGAGCAAGGATAGTTAAGGAAAGAACCAATTTCATTCTCCTAGAGGGGCTGTCAACCCTTCAGGATAGGATATATGAAACAATAAAAAGCAGGTTTTGGCAGAGCTGGGATAGGTAAGTGTCGTAGGAAGCGTGTGCTTGCCCTTTCGGTCTTGTTGTTACCTTCACTTTTTGGCATGGTTTCATAAGACATAGCATTCAGGCAGGACTTTTTGACATTACTGTGACATTATCTTTGCCAAAAATCCCCAGAAAATGTGAAGCAATAATCCTTCGGCAGCAGCATATCTGGCTGGAGATGGAGCTTGATGGTTCAGAGGGTTTTTTGGATAGCGTCCAGCACCCGTGGAAACTTCACTGTGGAGGACTAGAAAAGATGATTCATCACCTTATCTCCCGAACACAACAGAACAGTCAACACCAGCCTCTGTCCGTCTGGAATTGGTACCTGAAGATAAAGTTATATTTCCTTATCAAGCAGGGCTTAGGTAGCCCACAGCCAATAAGTAGTATATGACAGACAGCAATGATACTAAGAAAATGTATATGAGAATTGCTGAAGGTAGGAAATAAAATAGTTAAGAATTTCTCATGAGTGATTCCCTGTTCTGCAGTCAGCTTGGCTGTTGCATCTGAAATCCCACCATGGGACCGTGATGAAGATGCAGCTATACCTGGTTGTGCTTTTGAAATAGGGCTCCCGACTGGGGCCCCAGGTACACACAAAACCCAGCCAGGACTAGTTTTACAGCTTGGGGACCAGACTGGCCATGTTCCGGGCGTCAGATGGTTCATCCAGCTCCTGCACGCTCAGCCCAAGGGCACCCTGCTCTCCCGGCGGTCTGGCTGCGGTGGGACCGTGGGGTCCGTCAGGATGAAGCTCCCCGTTTCCTCGTGTCACTGGAGAGACACAAACACCTCCAGTGCGTGACTCAGCCTCCGATCTGCTAATTTTCTGAAGGTGTCGCCGATCTGCATTTACTACTGAGGGAGTGCAGGATGACTGTTCTCCTAAATTAGGTGTTCTGGTTAGGTTTTGAAAGTTGGAAGAACAAGCCTGTATTTAAGTCCTGAGTATCCTTACAAGGACGAGGCTGAACTCGCTGTGTGACTTCCCTGCTCTTATTCAGGTCGTTTTGTTAAAGTTGGCCCTCGTGCCTATGTGTCTTGGGTCCCAGACCTGCATGGGAAACCCAGGCATCAGTCACCTCATTTCCATGTAGACCAGGATAAACACCCATAACAACTGATACAAAGTTGAGAATAGATGTGTCTGATGTCTAAGGACACAGTCTGGGGACAAGAGTGTGACATCTCCTAGAGGCAAAGGGTTAATGCTGGAGATTCTCTCACTAAACCACTGCGAGCAGTTTGTTCCCTGTGTTGGTCTGCTTGGTAATTCAGTTTGGGAACTCGTCTGGTGCTGAGCTCAAGCCTGCAAGCCCTGAAGTCCATGGCAGTTTGTCTGCTGTCACCTTGCGAGACCAGGCAATGAATTAGCAGTGATTCTTCCCAAAGATGATAAACTTTGTTATATACTTGGCTGTTCATTGCATGTGGGAGAGTTTCTCCTCTCTTTTCTCTAGGGTAATAACAATCATTAATCACCAATCCCATCCTCCTACAGCAAACAGAGGAAACCCAACAAATTTCCTTTTTCCATCTCCTCCTATAGCCAGGAGGAGGCAATATGTCTTTAGATGCTGCAATACAGAGAGTTCTACTACTCTTAAGGAATAATAAAGCCAACTGGAAGCTCTGTCACTCTTGGTTTTGGTACCAGTTGTAAAGCCAGTAGGAAGAAAAATTCACTTTATGTGGTGGGGTGGTGAGCTGGGGACTCTTGCTGCTTTGCAGGGAGCATCACACAAGCTTTGCCTACTAAATAGTCACGGCTCTACTCATTTAATTGCCTTCTTGCTCTGTTTTCCTCTTTTCCCCATCGTAGTTGCTTTCTTGACCTCACTTGTTATTTGAGTTCATTTTTTATCTTCCCGAAAATGCTGACAAGGGAATTTTGCCTGATTGATATATTTCTCAAGTGAGATCCCACAGTGATTATCCTGGAATTAATCAGTTGACTCCATCAGCAGAAAGACCCCTGTGTTGGCTCTCAGCAAATTTGTGCCTCCCTTATTATTGCATGCCAACAAATTTATCTGGGGCTGAATGACAGCAGTAGATGTCATCCAAAAGAGCTACTCTGCAATGGAGCTGCTTTTGTTTGATCATTAGAGTGTTGGTTAAAACGCCTCTCAGCAGCACTATTGCTTGATTGCTGGGTACTGCACATTCAGGAGCATTAGTGCTGTTTGAGTGTGGTGGAGACTGTGGTGATTCAGCAGATATTCTGCCTTTGTTCTTTTTGCAGCACCCCCACATGCAAACCTACTTTCCCTACTTTGCCCATGGAGAGACAACCTATTTTATTTCTTTTAACCACCTCCAAATGACGTCTCCTGAGATCTCTTGGAAAAAAAGCCCTATTGTTAGTTATAACCCACTCTCTCTCTGACATATTTTATGAAATCAAGGGCTGATAAAGGCAGATGACTTCACTCCTGCCTTACTTTTCCATCCCAGCTTTACATTTTCTAAATGTAAGTTAAAAAAAAAAAAAAAAAGTTGAGTAATGTTGCTTGAGTACTTGGTGAAGTAAAGTTAAACGTGGCAGTGATGGACCCAGCAGGTTTCTATAGTCCTTATGTGTGCTGGAGCTCATCCTGCCCTGGGACAATGGCTTGAGCCCTGCTGCCATCGGGTTTCCGATACCCTGGGGGACAGAGAGGCTCCGTCCTCCCCCAGCTGCTGATTGGAAGGTGGTTGGGTGCGTTGAGCTGATCTGAGCTCAGGCTGCTGTGCGAGAGGGCAGCCCGGCGTGGTCCTTGGGCACTGATGGGCAGCCCGGAGCCGGATTACCGCTCCCCGCGGACTTTGCAGGCCAGATTAAAGTACTTGGGAGGATCAGTCTGGCTCATGGGCTGTATTTTTGACATTCTTGTCATGGAAAAGCATTAGGAGTTGTAAGAAGGACTAATGTGAGCTTATATTTTACAAATAGTCTTGTAAATGCTTTGTTGCAAAAACAGACTTTGAAGGAGTTGCAGTATTTTTGTCTGTTGTTAAAGGCATGTGCAGGAAATGGAAAATACAACACCTCCTGCATTGAAAATCAAGCCCCCTCCCGCGATTTTAACCATGCAATTAGTCTCATCTCCTCTGCTTCCATTTTCAAAGCAACTTAACAACACAAATCCTTCAAATGGCGCTTATCTTATCAATGCTGTCGATGGGTTTTGAGCAGAGAGGAAAGCTAATGGGACAGTCTCAATTTAGAGAGAGACAGTTAACAGCAAATGCACTTCAGTTTGTAAATGAATGATGGCATATAAAGGAATGAGCCTGCATTGTATAGTTCTCACCTAGAAAACGTTTTTCATGCGGAGTTTGGGCTAGGTTGCAAAGCCTTGGCGGGAGGGTTGCAGAAGGTGCCTGGGCCCGGCTAGGGGCTGAGCTGCCTGCGGGGCTGCAGGGGACGTGGAGGCACTGGAGCATATGGTACCAGCCAGGAACTGCAGTTATGGTGGTGCAGAAAGTGCAAAATAAAGTGATACAGAGCAAAACCTACAGGAAATCAACACTCATTAATTCTACTGTATTTTGTTTTTTTCAAAGAAGGGAAAAAAGTTTGATAGTGACCTCAGTGTCTTTGGAAGTCTCCTCTCCTTCCCACCTCTGTGGCTGCAGCTTGAGAAGGGCTGCACCGCCTGCAAGTTGGGATTTTCCATTATTTGTTCTTCTTACTTTTTATAAGTATATGCATATGGATATTTTGAGGAGGTTTTGTAGACTGGGTCAAGCAGACAGAACAGCATAGGCAATGAGGATAAAATAGTATAAAAAGACGTTATCTTCGTATTTGCTTCTTGGTCTTATATGAAACTTGACATTCTGCTGGATTTCATCTTTATCTGGTCATTGCTTCAGTCATCTAATTGCTGTATTAAAAAAAAAAAAAACTTTGCATAAGGATGTGAACATTTAAATTTAGCATTAGAGGTCATTTAACAAAATTTTTGAGTCTTGTTGAGTCTTCAGCTATTGACACTGCTGCTCTTGGAGCTTTGAGATTAGGCTCTTTGCTATGCACTTTGGGGACACCAAAGTTTTATGGACTCTCTAAAATGGTTTGCACTGATCATATTTTAACAGCTCCCTATTAACTTTTCTTCTGTTAAGGAGACCCGTCAGGCCCGGTGAGGCCTTGCTGCTGAGCAAGACTCTAGCTGGATATCGAGGGGTTGCAGCATCACCTCTTCTCTCTGTGCCTGTGCTCCTCCCAGGCAAATCAGTGCTGATCTCTGGTACGGGCTAGCTCCCCATTTACCCATGCCAGTTTTGGTAGGAACCCTTCCAGATCACAGTTGAAATCTAGACATTCAAAATAAGGAGAAACCCCCCAAATAATCCCCAAATAAGAAATTTCTAGTCTTGTCCAACCTTTCTGCTCTCCCATGACCTCCTCTTTCTGCAGNCAACCTGTCGTCCACCACGACGCCCAGGTCCTTCTCTGCAGAGCTGCTCTCCAGCAGGTCGGTCCCCAGCCTGTACTGGTGTCTGGGGTTATTTCTCCCCAGGTGCAGGACCGTGCACTTGGCCTTGTTGAATTTCATGAGGTTTTTGACCGCCCAGTTGTCCAGTCTGTCCAGGTCAATAATCAGGTCAAATAATCCCCAAATAAGAAGTTTCTAGTCTTATCCAACCTTTCTGCTCTCCCATGACCTCCTCTTTCTGCAGGTCTGCTCCCAGATCCCAGGGCTGGTTCGGAGAGCCAGGAAAGCAGGGGTTGGTGTCACCTCTCGTGCTGTCAGTGAGGAATCTCCCATTTCAGAGCAATCTGGATCTGGCCACGAGGAACACAGTTATTTTGCATTCGCAAACTTTCCATTTGCTTATGAATTTTCGACCAAATGCTTGTTTTTCTCAAAGGAGATGCATTTTTTTTCAAAAATAGGACGGACAAGTCCATGGAAAAATGCTTACTGAGTGTGGTGTTGCTGACTGGCTCAGAATTTTTTTTCTGTGTTTTAATTTGAAAGAGCTAGGGCTGAAACTGCTAAAACTGCTGAAAGCTTAGAGAAGAATCACAGTCTTTCAGCAGGGACATGCTGGTCTGATCATCTGCTTTTCAAAAACAGCTGCCTTTGATATGTTTGCTATCGCAGAGCCTTTGCTTTGGTATCCTCTTGTGAATTAAGGGCCATGTATACTTCTTTCTGTCTTACCAATGCACACTACAAACTTGTCAAGCTCTTTGCACCAAAAATAGCTTTGATCTTTGCAGGATACAATTACAACTAAAATCTGCTTGGTATTAATATCTTTTTTTTTCTTTTCTTTTTCTTTTGCACTTCAATCTTGGCTAGAATTTCCTCGAGCAGAGTGATTGGGAAACCACTTTTCTGTGCAATTTCACAGCTGATAGGAAAAAAAGTGAGGAAAGGCACAATTTCTGCAGATTAGATGAAATACTTAACAATAACCACTAGAGAGATGCTTGTGATTTAAACTTGGAATCTTAGAGATCTGCTTTTTTCAGAGTATGGCACAGCCATTAGCAGCATCCTCACAGCAAACCCTGTGGAGGACAGTGCCAGGCAAGTCTTTTATTTACAGCATGCAATTGGGTCCCTTACATTCTGCAAACATTACAGGGCAAACGTTCATTGTCTCAGTATATGGAGTAAGCATCAGTTGGATGCAATTCGACATGCTGGATAGACAGGGAGTCGCTGTCAAGTCAGGGCCATAACCTTTTCCAAGCTTTTTTCTACGGAGACTAAGGGAAGCCTGAGACGTGTGATTTTCCTGAAATTAGATGCAGGTGGGGATAGCAACAGCCCTAGGCTGGTGCCTTGGGACATGCTCACAAGTGCAGCTGAGCTGTAGCAAGGGTTATTCCCTGCCGTAATAAGAGGCAGTTTGTGTCACCTGGGTGATAAACAGAAGCCCCCTTGGTAAGCAAAGAGATTAAGAATGCGTGGCATTAAAGACAGGATCTACAAAGAGGAACAGAATGTTCAGTAGCTCCTCGGAGCTTCGTTTTAGCTCAAAACATAAATTTTCTTGCCAATGGAACTCGATGTAAGAATTAATTAGGCAACTTCACAAGCAGTCAAAAGTCTTGTATGCCATTATAAATTTATCATTGCTGAAAGGACCTATTTCTGCTGTCAGACATCATGCTTATCTGGCAGGCTGCACAAAGAATATGGAATAAATAACCTTCCTGTAAAAAAGAAAAATATTTTGGAAAATGATTTTTATAAAGCCAAATATTGTGTTTGTTGTTTAGAAAAACCTTTCTGAAGAAATGACCAATTGAGTGTTCAATGAGAAGGTTCAGGTAATAGCAGCAGATTCTTTAGATTCGTCAGGCTGAGCTGCCTTGTACAACATCTTACTAAATGCTGCAGTTTGTCCATCTCGCACAGCTAAGAAAAGCAGAAGAACCACTCTCTATTTTGGTAGTTGGAAGTAAGCTGTTATCATGAGAGCATTTAGACAAAATCCTGTGGATTAGAGGACTCAGCTACTCTTCCATCAGTTTTTGTTTGGATCATATTAACCACAAACAATGACTCTCCTCTTAACTTTCTAAGCTTATGTCACTCATTCCCGCAGCACAAGTGCACTGTATAATTATGCATCTAATACCAGCAGGAATAATTGGGAGAGTTGGTGTTCTGTATTTGCTGGTTGTTGTATACAGTATACTTATTTCAGCATCTTAATAACTTCCTTTCCAGAAGCACCAGAATAAGTGCTAAATAAGAATTACTGTGAGGGGTTTATGTACAATTGTCTTGTCCTGAGTGGCATTCGAAGATGAGCCAAGATAAATCTGAATGCCACAGAATGCTCCTTGTTAGTGATGTTACGTTGTTACTGCAGAACCCCCTTGTCTATTCCAACTCGAGCACTGTCCCATGATAAGATATGGGAGACCCTGCACTGCGGGGATGAGTGGCTCTGCGCCGGGAGGAGCAGCCTGGGTGACATCCAAACTCACCTGCCCAGAGACTCAGCCAGGGCGCGATCTTGTCCTCACTTCTGAAAATAACATCCTCAGCTTGGCTACGAGAAGATAAAAATACCACTCCCGAAGCCTGCCCGGCATCCGTGTGACCTGATAACGGCACGAGGCGGAGGGAGCCGCTGCGGGCAGGGAGAGCTGCAGTCACCCTAGTGCTCGTCTGCATGAAGCTGCAAAAGTATTTTGCTGAGGAGAGGTTGTTGTGTTTGGAAAACTGCATTTCATCAAATATGTGCTGAGGAGTGCCATGACGCTGGGCAATATTGTGACTAAATGGTGCACATTAATGATGACATCAGGGTTTTGCAAGGCATGGAGCAAGACACAATTCCTGCTGCAAAGCGTCTGTGTGGTCACACGCTCAGGCACCTGAATTGCTTGAGTCGATGTGGCTGCTAATGTACAGTGACATCCCGCAGCTATGGGTGAGAGTGGAAGCTGCCCCCCATCTTCTAGGAAATTTGGAGGTGCAAGGGCACCTCATTTCTATCTGGTCTAAAAGCTGCTAGATGATAAGTGAGAGTCGAGGGGTGTTCCAGAAACCAGGAATGGCAGTGGGAGAAGGTGAGCTGGGCTCCCCAGGGATCACCTCGTGGTCAGCAGTGAAGATAGTCTGCTCCAGGGGAAGGCAGACCAGGATGGACAGTACCGAGGAGGATGCACGGACGAGTGGAGTGAAAGAGACGCTGGAGCTGCAGACCTGGGCAAAGGTGCAGGAGGAGCAGCAACGAGATGAGGGAAATGGCGAAGAGCTGCAGTGCCCCTTTGCAAGGGCTCCTTGAGCAAGGAGGCCCTGGATGAGCTGATGGATATGAGTGAAACCGATGTGCAGGGCTACAGATTCAGGGCAATAGATTATAGAACAAGAGGAAAGAATCATATTAAGGCTTATAAATGAGCAAGAGTTGAGAAAGCAGGGAAGGGAAACCATGCCTGCACCATCCCCCCTTAGGTTTTGGGGGAAACCCTGCAGGAAGACACCTCCATGGAGGAACACAGTTCCCAAACGCTTCCCTGGCTGGCTGCTGAGGATGCTGTCTGTACTGGTGGGCTGATTCTTGGCCTTCTTCTTCGCAGTGTCAGGGGGCTGGTGTCTGTGTTTACACCAGCCCTTCACCTGAGAACAGCCCACGCGCTGCTGAGAAGCTGTTTTGCCTGGGTGCTGGAGTGGGCTCTCTCTTATCCTTGTGATTATGTCGCAGCAAATTAAGACTCGGGAAGACTCTGATAGATAACAACCTAAGCCAGACAAAGCCTACAGGCTTTCCTGGCTCTTGGATCCTTTTGCAACCAGATCTCCTCATGTCTAGAGTGTAGGATTTTACTGACAAGCCAGACTTGCCAGAGAATCACACTCTGCTTTCAGTGCATGTCACTGCCAGCAAGATGCAGAGCATAGTGAGATTTTGGTGAGAATAGAGTTTTCTTGCAAATGCCAGAATTTCTGGTTGTGCTGGTTGAATATGGATGCAAGGAGGTTGTGGGCTGCAGATTTCTCCCATTTACACTCAGAACTGCTGGCTCTGTCATAAGGGGAATTACTTCCTCTTTAGAACACTATCTATGTAAGCAGAGCACCTCCAAATCTCTTTTGCTCACTTAATGCATTATTATTATATAGAGATGCTTTCTCAGAAGTATTTCTTGCTGTCCGTGGCTAGAAATGTGATATTGGGGCTGGAAGAATTGCTGATTTGTTTTAGTTTGGCTCATTAATGCTCTGGTGATATTCTGATTCAAGGCAGAACATGCGGGATGGGGATCCCAGGCTACAGGCTTACTTAGACCTAAGACACATCTCCTTTTTACTGCCTAACACCTTATTTGTAGTGTTGATGGGACCACCAGAATTTTAAAGATCTGTTGAACATCTCTAAAAAGGCTTTGCATATTTACAGAATCGTCATCCTGATATATTTGTCCTGGATTTCTTTTGTCTTAAATACATATTTTTCTACTGTTTAAACTGACCTTTTTTTTCGTCTGAGCTGGAACATTGGTTTCCAAAGGCACTGTGTAGCCGTGAGAAGAGGCAGCTGCAGCTGCCCCTGGCCAGCGTGCTCAACACTGGGTGTCAACATCTGACCAGCACTGCCTCTAGCAACAGCCATGGGCCAAGAGCCGAAACTCAAGTGCTGTGGGTACAAAAAGCAAGGCTTGTGTATGTGATCCCTTCTTATGGTGGATAATACAGATATTTCATTGACCAGTTGTGGTTTTTCAGGGAAGTCATGCTGGGGAGAGCTTTTGAACCACAGAATTCCTCAGTTTTCAAGAAACAATGGTTACAGACATAAGAAATCTGTTTAATCACTCAGAGCACTTTCAGCTTCGGTCTTCAGTAACACTGATCTTACGGCAAGTGCCTGTGCACGTCGTCAGGTAAGACGAGCCCTGCACGTGCTGCGTGTTGTGCGTCGACCTGCGCCTGTGCGCAGAGCCGCGGCCGCCCGCGGGGAGCAGCGGCAGAGCCAGCACCCGCCTCCCCTCGCTGCTCCCGAACCCCCAGTTTGTCCGTGCAGCAGCACTGACGCTTCAGCTAAACTTGCTGCATTAATTATGTCTGCCTTGAGCATACAAGCTTTTAGAGTTATTTTAAACATAAATTTTGCAAGCTTGCCAGTCAGCCAAGGTTTTTTATTTTTCCAAGGTACCCAACTTTCAATTACATTAAACTGCCAGGTCCTGGCCATTATCAAAACTCTTTCAATTTACTGATTTCGGGTGAAGGAATGAATGATATTTCTGGGTTATTGAGTAAGAACCAGGCAGTGATTATATTTTAAGATATTCGCTGTGCTGAAGAGTTTTCGCCTATCTCTCTCAAATTCAAGTATGTTTTTGCTGAGGAGTGGGAGAAAGGCTCTTCCAACACCTTAGTATTCCTTTTCAAATTAAAAGCTCAGACTGCAGTGCACTACACACATTTAAAATGCCCATTTGGTTAAATGCATGTTGTCCTGGTATAGTGAATATCTAATTATGGAGTATTTGTGGGCTGTGACAGTTCTGTGTGGTAAACAGTGTCTACTAACCATATATTACAAATTTATGTATTAGAATATCATCCCAGCAGGGGTCTATCCAGAGAAGTGTTGCTCTTAGGTTTTTGCTAGGCACCCTGATGCACCATGGAGCAGAGTTTTATCCACCACATTAGAGTGAATAATATCCACCTGATTAGAGTGAATAATTAGCTTGTGGTCCAGCAATAGCAGAGACATGATGATCGTCTCTTTGACATGAGTTCTGATGGAAGATCTCATTTCTGGTTTAATCACTATCTGGTTTCTGTATAGTTTTGTTTGCTGGTTCAGCTAGTGTGTGAGCAGAATGCAATTCATGTTCGCTACTTATACACATAAATATTTGAATATTTTAGAGCACTAATCCTATCTGTCATAGGGACTTCATTTTTAAACACATCTTCTTAAATCAAGTCACAACCAATTTCCTCGTGTTCTTAGCAAAATAAATGATAATAGACCTTTAAACTGAGCCCAGAAGAGTTGCTTTTAATAGAAACCTCCTATTTCAAGTTTTCTGTAGAGCAGTCTTGGAGTGAGATTATATAGAAAATCTGGCAAGGGAGCCAGACTGAAGCAGCATCCCAAAGGGAAGGTCCCAGGATCTGCAGCCCGAGAAAGTCCCAGCAAAGCCCTCGTGCTGGCCGCCTCTCTGGGCACCGGAGCATCCTGCGGAGATCTCCCCTTGCATCAGGGCAGGCAGCACCTCTCCTGTTAGGAGAAGGCATCGTTAGGAGCCCCCTCCTTTCAGATACTGCTTATTTGGTATTCCAGGGTGCTGGAGGGGGCTCCTTCAGAGGCAGAAATGAGGAAATGACTCCTTTCAGCCTGGGTTTGTTTCCCTTGCTTCCCCGTTTGCTCCCAACGGAGACCCGGTCCCTAAGGCTTCCAGAACCGCTTCCAGAGCAGCTCAGCCCTCACATCTCCCACCCAGAGGAGGAAACGGTTACCATGGATTTGGCATGCCAGAACATATGGATCCCAATATGCTGAGTCCTAACCACACTGCTATCTGTGCAGGATTGTCATCCTTCTTTTTTTCTAAAGAATTCCTCCTTACTTCTAGGCATCAGGATATTTTTGTCTTAAGATGTATAACATTACATCAGGTCTTGCACAGGTGAATGCAATAGGATAGAGGTTAAAAAAAAAAAAAGCTGTATTTAAAGCTGATTCTACTCTTGGCATGTGAGGATATCTGCAATGGATGTATATATGGGTATATATACCCCTAGAAAGGGACCTGGAAGGTGAGCTGCCGCAGGGTGAGGGGAAGGTTACGCTGTTCCCTGGCCAGGGCTGTGTTGCCGCCTGTTGCTGGTGACCATGGACTGTCATCTGGGGTGACAGAAATTCATTCTCAAACTTTGGGGAAGTTTGAGCGTGGATCTGGGTATGGAACACTGTGCATGGATGTAACAGTAGCCAGTGAATCACTGAAAACATTTTGACAATCTGCCCATGCATCCTATTCATCTCGGCTTGTTCCCAGCCCTGATTGGGTGCTCTGGCGTGTTAAACCTGGAAAGAATAGTGGGGGAGTGGGAAGAGTTTCTGGATCATTTCCTCCACTGCTAACTTTTGAAGTGCTCTAAATAGAAATACACCATACATTGCAGAAGCCCATGAAATGTCAGTCCTAGAGTGCTGTCATTCATGAGAAGCTCAGTGGTGTTGTTATGGTAGTCATGTTTCTAAAAACGTACCCGTTTTGGCATTTCTTGTTTCTTTATCTTTGTAGAAAAATGGGCCTCTCTGAGAATCACCCTGCACGACTTGAGTGAGACCTTTCATTAAATACAAAAATAAGGTCTCCCTTTTTGGTTTAGCCTCGGATTGTGAATGCTTTTTTAAAGGTCTCTTCTCAAATGTGTGTAATGCGTGTGGCTGTTTTACCCTGTATGTGTTAACATCAAAAGGTCTTGTAGGATAGAAAGGCAGCCTAGTACTCAAAGATTCTCCTTTATTCGTAAGCCAGAAATGTAAATCTTCTGCACATCTAAGCTGTCTGCTAAATGGGCCTCTTATTTTATTCCTCTTTATTTACTTTGATTGGAGTTTCACTTCTGTGTTTTCTAAAGCATCGGGATTCATTTCCTTGATATATGAAAATACGTACAAAAAATATCAGTTTGCAAGGCCCTCTATTTTATAGGCATCTTTGTAAATCAACTCAAGTACTGTAAACACAGTGCCAGGTTAATTTATCATTGCCCTCCGTGGAGATGCAAGAGGATTAGAATGAATCACTGAGTCGCTCGAGACTGGAGGTCAGGCAGGGAGTAGGTTACTGCAGGGGTAGCACTAAGGGGAGAAGTGATAGAACTGTTTCCAGTACCCAAAACCAGTGCAGCTGGTGCATGAGAGCATCATCTACTCATGAGAAGAGCAATGAGGACGAGTCCTGACCCGCCAGCACAGGGACACTTGGGTCCTGGGGCACTTGGGTTGGGGCAGCAGAGCCGGGTGGTCCCGGGGCAGGTTCTCCTCTCGCCCACGCTGCAGCCCGGAGCAGTGGTGGCACCTGCGATACTGCCCGTCCTGCACCCGAGCAGGACGTGCTGGGGACGTGTGCCCCGCAGGGCTGGGCAGAGCGAGGACACGCGTCCGAATCCCCCAGCTTTGAAGCCGCTGTGAATCAGATACCGTTTGATGGATGAGGAATTATATTTAACTTTCTACAGCCTCACTTGCGTCCGTGTTTTTCTCTTTTTGCTTTGAAAGGAACAGGATGGGACGTGCTCAAAGCAGTATCTGAGGATATAGAAACACAAAGGAAAATGTCTGAAAAGTATTAAAGGAAAAGGGAAAATGTTCAGCTGCTGTGAAAAATCATCTCATCTTCCTACCCAATCCTCGACTCTCGTGCTTGTGAGCTGCTGATGGGAGGCATGATCAAAAGCAGCCCGTTCTTTGGTCAGGACTGACTTCTGCGTGTGCTAAAGTCCTCTCCCCGTGAATGCCGTGGCGCTGTGTTGGCCTCCCACTTTCTCTGAGTTGGACAGGAAGAATAAAATCATTCTCAGAAAGAGGTGTTGGCTTCTCTATCCTTCTGGAATAGGGGGTATAGAGAGTCAAAGGGAATTCGATGATCTTTGCTGGCTACTTAGAAGATTAACCCCGCGGAAGGTCACTTGAGCAAAGAACATATGTGTGTAATTAACTTTAAGCCTAGAATAACGTGGGATCCTGTTGTCAGCTTCTTGCTTTCCATCTCTCTGAGCTCAAATCATCTTCCTTGCTGCTGTGACCTGAACACAGTTTTTTCCCCATTCCTCTATGGTTTCTTATCTTAAATCACCCCATTTTTTTCAACCTTTTTTTCGCCTTCCAAGTGCCCCCAGGGCCTCCTCTGAGCAGAGTTCTGCTCCATAACATTGACACATTTCCTGAGCCCCCAGAGCCTTCCTCCATCCTCTCTGCTCTGCATCCCTGTGATCGTACCCTTCCTGTGGTCCAGAGCAGCCTCTGCGCCGTCCCAGCAAGGACCTTTTGGTGGGACTTTACTGGCACTTTGCCTTAGTTGTGCAGCCCTGTTTCTGTCATTCACCTCTGTGTCCTTTCTTATGACTCTAATGGTGCAGTTCAAAATCTCCAAAGCAGTTAGATTGTGAACTAAGCTGGTGCTGGTGAACTAAGACAACGTTTTCTTTTTGGCAGAGCATGGGAATTTTTTATGTGAATCCAGACATAAAAGCTAGGACAGGTGATCTGAACCTCACCTGACTCAGGATATTTGTGCCCAGGTGTTGCACAAGTGTGTGAAGTTTCAGAAAAATAAGACTGAAACACACCTGAATAGTTACAATTTTACTCATAGCTGTTTATTAGGGTTTGTTGGAAAGACTGATGGCTTCAATCTGTTATTGGAAGGGAATATTTGCAGAGTGAAGAAATAATGGAAAACATTAAGGCTCCAATACTCCAGGCAACTCAAAATTGCAAAATATTTCACATTTTAAGTCATTTTTAGTCATTTAAAATTTTAGTCATTTTTAGTTTTCGCACTTCTAGATCTTCCAGTTTTAACATATTAAAAATAGCAAGATAGCAGTGTGTGGCTGTTTCCAAAAATTCTTACAGCTTTGATGCAAGAGTTCAGAATTTGGTCCCTTGTGAAATTGTACAGAAATTTGCTAGCATAAGTACAGTGAACTAGTTCTTTCTCTTATGATTTTCCTTTTAAATAAAGTTAATTTCAAATCAGCTTTATCTGACCAGCGTTGTCAGGCTGTGCATTGTTTTTCAGTGGGTGCTGCCCTGGGACCTCTTCACTATTGCAGCCGCTGTCAAGGTGAATACTCTGATACCCGTTAGCTCTTGGAGTTGTGTTATTCTCTTTAGACTGGAACATGGTTGAGTTTAAAAATAGATGTTTTTCTCTTGGGCTGAAGACCTGAAAACTGTAAAATAAAATTCCTTGAACACTTGTTAAAGGAAGGATTAAAATTAATTCCTATATTAATGAGTAAAACAAAAAACCTATTAATTTTAGCCCCCTTAAGAGAAACTGTGTCTACAGGTAACTCTCCAAGGGTCTTTGGAAGCGTTGCCCATAGTCATTTCCAGGCATCACTTCCATGAGGTCTCAGCAGGGTCCTGTCCTACTTCGGGGACCAGCTCAGGCTCTGCGAGCAGGACAATTTCCAGCTAATGCCCTTAGGCGCCTCTGTGTGATGATGCTGGAAAGATGCAGTTGGGAAAGTGGGAACAAGGGCCAAAAGCAGCTGTGACATTTAACCACGGGTAAAACCTTTTTATAGCCCTTTTCTTAACTCATCTCTAATTGCATTTCCAAATGTGTCACTGCCATGAGCAACTCATTTTGCTTGTGAGAGTGAATTCAAAGCCAGTTATGAACTGTCCAAACAGTTTTATCTGAGATTCAGCCTCATAAATCTGAGAATATCACATGCACGAAGTGATCAGTTTTTATCAGTTGCAGAGCTGGGAAGAACTCTAAGAAAAAGAGTTGTGTTTTCTGCCTAATGCATGTGGGAGGATTTTAATGATTATTTGGAATTTGCCAGATCAGTTTAGACAAGTGCATTCATTCTAACACTTTTCTTCCTATTTTCTCCACCTAATTTAGTTTTTTTTTTTTTTTAAAAGAAGAGCTTGCATTGTTTTTCCATTAAATCTTTCATTAGTGTAAGTGATTAAGTGCTGTGGATCAAATAGTCCTTGCCGGGCTTTGTCCGTAGCTCCCTGAGGGTCTCTGCACTGCAGTAGGTGCTGTGCATTAACTGGGTTGGCTGGGGGACGCCGTGGCACACGCTGTGTGTGGCAAAAGCTGCTCAGAAGCCTCGTCCACCCTAGTTCTTGATCCACACACAGGACCTGGTGCCTTCAGTGTCCTCCGTGGACCACGGCTGTGGTGCTCAGTGCTCGTGACCACTGCAGTGATGGAAGCGCTGGAGTGCGTGCCGAGTGCTGAAGCCCCAAGCACCAGACAGCGCTGCCCCGAGTTCCCTTGTCCCCAGAAGAAGGTCTGATCCCCACTGGATTCACCACTGGCAGACACAAATGCTGATCCCACTGCAGATTTCTTGTGTTTTTAAATGATGGCTTAGCTTAAAGGCACAACATGTCCCAGTACTTTCTAGTAGAGTTGCCAATACTATTTTGCTATTTTTTTTTCTAAGGCCCGGTGGAGTTTTTTCCAATGCCTTTAGGAACTTGGTTGTAGTCACATTGCAAACGGAGCTTCTCTCTATCTATCTCATACAGCTGCTAAACACCCTTGTAAAACATTTCATTCCACACATTCTCCCAGCTTGGATTTTATCAAACTGAATAGCATATCCAAAGTTGAGTTCTCTTTGCAGATTAAAATGGAGAACATGTGGCTTTAGAAGAGGACATATGGGTACAAATGTACATGTTTATGTAAACGTGTTCTGATCAGTTCAGATTTTCCCTTCCTTTCTCTTGTGATCAAGATGTGATAAGACACAAAAGCCAGTGTAGTCCCTACAGGGCCAGATCTGAACCTTGCAAAAGACATTAGGAAGATCTCTCGGTGTTTCCCTGAGCACAGGGTCAGGTCTTCGTTGCAGGGCAACTATCAGGGAACAGCCTGGCTTGAGCTACGTGTGTTTTCCGCTTTCCTTTGCAATGCCAGTTCCATTTTGAACAAATAACCTATGCAAAATAAGCTAACAAAATACACAAAAAAATACAACCAAGACAACCTTTGGAGTGCCATGAGCTAAGGATCTATCCCTGGAGAATCTGCCTTTAACATCAGATATAGGGACAGCTTAAGAGTTTAGACATCCAAATTATGAAATCTCATGAAGATAAGTAGTACTTGCATATCAGGTTGTAAGCATAATTTGTGTTTTTCTTGTGCTGCTTGTGTTTTCTAAGAGAAAAGATCATTTTTATAGCTTCATAAAGAACAGCCATCTCCCTGAGACACCTTCTAACAATGCTTTAAGTGTATTGAAATACCTCGTTAATGGCAGTTTTGTACTGAAAAGGGAGTTTTGTGAATCATGGGGAGCATTAAAAAAGAAGGCATTTTCTTACCTGTATGTTCAGCTGCTTTCTAAATGTGCAGTTGAGAAACTATTGCAATTCCCTGTGTTGGTAGAGTTCTTTTACAAGCCAGAATTATTTAACGCTCCTAATCTCTAAAATAAATAAATAAATAAAAGAATTACAGCCAAAAAGATTGGAGGATTTGCACCCTAACACTGGCAATAAGCATCAAGGAATATTTTCTTCCCCATAATTTCTAAATTGTTAATACAAGGTGAGGGTATGGCAGGATATGTTGTATATCTCTCTTATTTACTTAATGCCTTCAAACGTAGCTATTTTTAATGTGTGATAGGATGTAAATACACCCACTTTTCAGTAACAGCAAATGGGAAAATAGCAAGCCTTAAAACAACATAACAAATGTTGAGTATTTGCTGGAGAAGCAAATTGTGTTGCAAATCTGCATCCCAACTCCAGTGGGAGCGGAGGGCTCTCTGCAGGGCTCAGGGTCTCCTGCATGACACAGCCCTGGACATGTGGTAAACACTGAAATATATAAATAAATTCATAAAATACCCAAGCTCCTAAACACCGTATTGCAGTGGCAGCATTGGGTGAGATGCTCTTAAAAAAGACAAGATGCTAAAATTTCAGACTCCTGTGGGGTCACGCAGTGCTCCTATGCCACACAGCATAACGGCATCCGTCCTGACAGCTGCCTGTCTGACCGGTTGTCCAGCTCTGCCGTGATGGAGACCACACTGTCTCCAGGCAATCTATTCCCTTCAGAGCTCTTTGTGAGATCTTTTTCTTAATATAGATCTTGAATGTTCTATATACTACTACTTGTCCTAGTCACCAAGGACACAGAGGAAAAAAAGAAAAAAGATTATTCCTTCCTTCTCTCCTAAAGAGCTCATAATTAATATACTTCATCTTTTCTGTGTTAGATCTTTCTTTTGCAATGCTTTATGTATACCAATAAGAGAACTAATGAAGGTTTAGGATTTCGGGCTGGGAGAATGGTGTCTATATCTGCCAGCCAAGAAGTGTCGGCCAAGGATGGTAAAAGGCCCTAAAAGTTGAACTCGAACAACAAAAAACATCTGGAAGTTCTATCAAACATCCTTGAATTCAAGAAACCCTCTCGAGAGTTGATCTTGTCCTGCTGGGACTGTACTGAGGACAGACAGCGCCAGGCTGAGCTCTTGCCAGTCAGGTATGAAGGCAAAATATGGCAGCATATTGTGTGCTGTCACCGCCTGTCTGGGGAGCAGATGTTACAGAGGGGGATTCAGTCATGCTAAAGATCATGCTTCAAAGTCAACAGTAATTGTCATTTGTTCCCTTAAAAAAAATGAAAGTTGGAGATCAAATTAATGAGTACACTTCCTTGGGGAAACACAGAACAAGGAGTATGATCCTTTTGGTATATTTGTAACAACCTTTTCAGGCAAATATGTTAACTTTGTGATATTTTCATATGGGTTTAGATAGGGAGATAGAAATGACATAAGAATAAGAGACTAATTGCAGAGGGGGGTAGGACATGTAAAAGAAGTCCAGAGGAAAAGGAATGAAAAGATCAGGATGTGTGGGGGTACATTTAGATAGCACACTGTGAAGAAACATAGTCCATGAATCTGTAGGAACTGCAAAATCCTGTGTGACTACGCAAAAAGGTGGTATTTTTAAGGATAATTTTGTAAGCATGATGCTGAGGCACTTAAGTCTAGAGCCCGCATCAGCTCTGTGGACCTGGTTCTGAATCAGCCACATCTCAGTTCACAGGGACTAGGAAGCCCTCAGAGATAAAGGACTGACCTACTGACAGGTCAACGTTGAGAGTGCCCGGTTAAGATCGCCCTTCCGTGAGCTATACGGCTTCACAGAAACCAAAACCTTTTGTATCTCAAATAACTATATGAATTATCCCACAGATTTCTCTTGGCTCCCCTGGGTCAAATGTGGGAAGAAAGGCAGCATCTTAGTGTTCATAATTAACCTAGAAATCAAAGTCCTGCATCAAATGTTTCTTGGACTCCAAAGCTGTTTCTCTGCTAATAAACTGAATGGTGCCCAAGAACATTCCTAGACACCAAAACTGAAACATCCACATTGAGGCATAGCTGGGCTGGCACCTCTGCCTGGGACCTTATTTGGGCTGTTACGGGTCCCTCAATAGTGCATCTATCTGAAAGTCTTCCAGGTGAAATGTTTTGGACTCACTGAACCAAGTTTTTCAACAAAACCTTTTCACTGGATAGTTTTTGACCTCTAGTAGACTTACCTGGTATTTCAGAAGAAGAAAAGGACCTGTATGAATCGGCATCAGCCACACAGAGATGCGACAGAACAGGAACACAGCAGGAACGTTTTATCTTCATTTCATTTACTATCACTGCAATTTAAGATAGTATTTTGAAAAAAAAAAAAAAAAAAAAGGAGGGAAAACACTGTTGTTATTATCTGATATTTCCTAGTAACACCTACGATCATTAATCAATGATTCTTTTTTTCTTCTACCAAAGACTATTTATAAACCTATGTGGATGTTCTCAGGTCTGGTTTCATCAATCCTTTCCTCATCTGTTCAGAAATTTGTAGCCAGAGCTGGTGCATTTACTGCTGCGAACTTTGAGGCAGATTATTGCAAATACATTCAGTGCAAGTCTTTATCCCAGGGATGTTGTGGTGTGGCTACTTTGGTTTTAGTAGCTTAAGCCAAAATACTTCCCACTGGAGTTTTCAGGATTAGTGTCTTATATGGCAGGTAGGAATGGAACATTGATACTATTATTATTATTATTTATTTTATTATTAGTAGTAGTATAAAGTAGTCTTAAGCCTGACAAGACATCTGACAAGACAGGACACATCTGCGCTGGTTCTAGTTCCTAGTTCCTGCAAGGGCCCTGCCTTCCCTGAGCTGGTTCAGGATTTACGATTGTTAAAATTGCTAAGTGCCCGAATGGTAGACAAGGAAATGACTCATTTTCACAGAGCTCCTTCATTTTAGGAGGAAGCTGATGTTCCTCCATCCTTTTGCTGATCCCCAAGTTGTTGATAACGCACCATCTCCACTAGCATCACTCGGGTTTTCATACCTTGGTGCAATCCGCGTGTCTCTGCAGGGCGCAGAGCAGCTCGCGCGGCTGGCGCTGTGGTGCAGATGTCAGCCGTGATGCCCTGATCTCCACAGCAAGAGCGGCGAGCGGGAGAGCGGTGAAACAGGAGGAGCACAAATGAGCAGATACAGGAATCGTATTTGCCCCTTGCCTTCCTATTGCAGCTGCCTGAGCCACCCTGCTTTACTGAGCCCCTTACCAGCAGTGTCCCCAACATGTTGGTGACAGCTCGTGGCCCTTGGTGTGCATTGGCAGAGAAACCAGATCTCTTCAGTGCTTACCTTGTGCGCTATCAGAAACACCGAGCCATTTCCGCATGGGAGACACGCTGAGCAAGACAAAGTACCGGGTCAGAGGCTGCATGTTCCTTGTCAGCTCAGAAGGATGTTCGTGCTTTGTGTTTGGATGCTCTTTATCACCCAGGGACTGGATGTGGGCGCGATGCAGGTGTGCGCAGGGAGCACCGTGTCCCTGCTCCTCGCAGGCTCCTGGCTGCTGCCGAAGCTGCTTCCAGGGCGGCACGTTGAGCAGCCGGCACGAGGCGAGAAGGGAATCCTATAAATACCAGCAAGTGACAGCAAGAGGACTCCAAGGACACGTCTGCACGTTAGCCAAGCAAGGCAGCCCCGCTCCATCACCTGTGTCCTCCATCAAACTCTGATTTCCAAAGATCTGTTCCGTCCTCATCCATATATTTCCATTAACTCATGCATGGCACTGAGAAAAATTGCAGAAAATGCTGTTATATGTGCATTTGCAGATCTACAATTTTTGCACATTCTGCAAGAATTAACTGGTTCTGCCAGGAAGTATATGCTCTTCCTAACTCTAATTTATATTGTATGTATTTATGTTTAGTCCTAGTATATTTTTAGGGGGAATCAGATTTATGCCTTAATTCATATCCCCAGCAGGTAAAAAGTTCATGAATTTCTGGGAGTAGATCTGTTTCATGAATGAACAGGTATTGTAAAATGTGGTCTCTATTCTGTGTTTTATGTGCTGGTCCTCAGTTATTTGAGAAAAGCAGCTCTCTGGGAAAAGGAAAGAAGGTGCCAGATTCAAAGCCTGGATGAGAGTCTGGGTTATTGGTGAGAGGGGTTGAATCGTCTAAGGGTGACGCTTTGCCCCACACTGAGGCAGAAAAAATCATGGCCTTAGGAAGTCGCCCTCCCTTTCCCATAAAGACAGATGTAACATTTTGGTGTAACACACCCTCATCCATCACATGCTCTTCCTTTTGCTCACCGTTATTTTCAACTGACCAATTTTCTCTATTGCTTTTCATCCACTGAGTCTCTATTATTATTAAAGTATTTGTGGGCTGCCAAATTTAATATTTCATTTAACTGATTTAATTATATTTGCAGCTTGCTTTGTGGCTGTTAGCTTTTATAGGTCTCCAAGTCCTGCTCTTTACCAAATTGTTTACATCAGGACTACTTTGTTCACTGCTTTTGTGATATTGGCAGTCGAGTCCATTTGCATTTTGCATTTGTTCCTATATTCTACATACGTAGGGGGGAGTCATTTGTTTAAATTTTACAATGTCAGGAAATAAACACAGGCAGACAGCTGAGATGAAAAGGTACTCGTATAGCTGCTTTATTGCACCTGTATTTTGCAAGCGTAAATGAGTGGAGCCACTAGGCACATCTGCATGGAAATAGTGGTCCTTGCTCCATGGTGGGGATAGGTAAGGAGGAGGCTCTGCTAGTAGAGCCCTTGTGGAGCATCACTGGGTGTTTGAAGCATGAAGGATGGAAACAGGGGGCAAGATACACTGGTAAAATCAGCATAACTTTTGCTAACACCGGGGGATGTTACACTGGTGTAAATCTTCTGGTTTTCTCTTATGCACAGTGTGACCAGCTTGTTAAATTGGAGAGAGGGATATGGAGCGTGGTGTCTGCGAGGCGCAGCCAGCCTGGAGGACTCCTGCTGCTCCCTCTGCTCAGCGCTCAGCCCTAGCGCAGGCGATGGGCAGCTTCCCCGCTCGCTCGTGCTCTGGATGGAAGCTGTGCCGTGAAGCTGCCCATCCCATGGGCGACCCGTGTGCCCAGGGGTGCAGTGTTGGGGCCTCCCATCCAGCTGCGCCGCCGCGGGGTGCTCTGCGCCCTGCCTGTGTGACCGGGATGGAGATCTCCTCTGCTGCTAACGCACCCAGCGTTAGCCACATCCTCCATCTGCCTCTNCTCCCATCCAGCTGCGCCGCCGCGGGGTGCTCTGCGCCCTGCCTGTGTGACCGGGATGGAGATCTCTGCTGCTGACGCACCCAGCGTTAGCCACATCCTCCGTCTGCCTCTTGGAAACATCTGCCGTGGCCTCACCGGAGGCAGCCCAAGCGCGGGGCCCGCTGCCCTCCCGCGTGCCTCGGCTCTGCTCAGCGCCGTCAGTGTCATCTGTCGCTGCGCCCCCAACGCCATCTGCCCGAGCCGCCTCTTTCCGTGTCCCCTAGGAAGTCTCCGGGGTTTGAAAGCACCTCCTGCTCTGCGGCTCCCACACAGAGCGTTAAACACACAGCCCGCTCAGAGCCTGGGGTATTTCCACTTGGTCTGCAAGCATAAAGCTCATTATAGCCTTGTCTTTTCCTCATAAATTAATAAATAAATACTGGGCTCATTTATTGTAGAGGGCCGCAGAAGACGACAACAGCAACAACATGAAAACAAGAGTGAAATCTTGGCATGTTTTCTCTTCCAACATTTCCCAAGCATGGGGAGATGCAGTTTATGCACAAGTAGTGACAAGGTAGTTAGGAATCTCTTCATCATTTCTTTTTCTAGTGATCAAGGATGTTACCTCTGTGACCCTTCTCACGGTTGGACCTTCTCACCTTATTCCCCTGGACACTCTGGACCAGCCAGGAACCTCCGGCAGCTCCTGGGCTTTCCGAGACCTCCCTGGCTCCTGCGTTTTGCTGAGTGGGCTCCTGCTGTTGCCGCTACCTCGGCAGTGATCTCACACACTCGCACTGCAGTTTTATTAACTCATGGGCTCCAGAGGCCATAAATGTGCTCCTAATGCACTCAGCTAAAGAAAGTAATTGTTTTTTAAACTGATTATTTATTGCGAGCTAATTAAATGCCCAGTAGGCAAGAACATTTTAATGAAAAGTAACTTCTTTCAATAAGCAGGTTTTTAATGATCATTATTTGCCTGAAATATGTCCCATGCAAAAATTCCATAATGACAAGCTCTAATTGATGGTTTTAAAGCATATACATTGTGGATAAATTGCTATTTTATTGTGTATATCTCTCTTCCCGTCTTTCACACACACTTCTTCCTAGCTGGGGGCCTTGTTCTTCTTTATTAGAGCCTGTTCCTAAATTCTCTGCTTTTTAAATTCTTCTTGCTCGTGCTGGTGAACTGGTCTCTTTTACATCAGTATGAAATGGGGGACGAGCAAGCAGACCGAGGGAGCTGCTGGCTGCTCCTGATGCAGCAGATTCTAGATGTTAACTTGGGTTGACTGTCCAGATTTAGATTTTCTTGTCATCCTAAGTTTTCTTCCATTTTCTCTCCCATGCCCTGGGAGGCATGGCTTCCTCTGGAGCTAGGAAGGCAAGCCAAAAATCAGGATAGGGCAGGGAGTCTTTTATATAAACAACCTTCCTACCCCCACACGTCCGAAATCTTGGCAAAATCACCCTGCTACAGAGCTGCTCAGTCAGGAAATGTGGAAGGTGCCAGTCATTTGTTTTGGAGTAAAATGTCTATGCAAAAATCATAGTAACCTCAAGGGTCCATTGGAAAAGAATTTTGTTTTCAAGTAAGGCATATTAAGAATAGAATGGGAAAGTAAGTGTGCCTTATGCAATGGAGCTGCCAGCTTGCTTTGACTCAAATACTCTGGAAAAAAGTTTGAATTGGGCACAAGTCGTATCAAAGACTGGCGGAGTAGTGAATTAGTTCTATTTTTTTGCAAAAATATTATGAAAAAGCCTATGTTGGCCTTTCCTTAGCACTCACCTGCTGCTCATCCGCACACCTTTGCATTCCGGTGTGACTTAGTGGTGTCTCTTGCCACCACTGGGCAATGACTGTTCTTGTTTTGTCGTGAATTTCAGAGTGAGCCTCCTTGGGGACTGAGCAAGAGACAGAGCAGCGGATAGAGCATGGCGTGGGGTAACCTTTAAAAAGACTCTTCACTTCCCTGTGACTTTTTCCTTCTCTCTCCGTAACATGGAGTTAACATTTCCTTCATGAAGAAGCTTGGTATCTCCTGATAGTCCTATTTAAGCATTTAATTTTGGTCATTATGGTACTAATTTAGGAATTTCTGAAGGACTCCTAAATATTGCTGGCTGTTTTGGGAAACATACTTGTACTGAGAACATTGAATCCCAGGGCTGAGCCTGGCTAATCTGACAATGACACGTTTTGCCAGGATGATGCCTCAGACAAATCTAATATAAGAAAATGAATCGCATTTACAGCTAGGAGAACCACAAGATTACCTGCCTGTTTCAACCCAGGACTCCTGTATTTAGCTAAGCATATTGTGTTTTATTTTGTTTTATTTATTTATTTATATTTTGTTTTATTATGACAGAGTGTCCAAGGAGCCATTGTATCTTCCTTAGGCTTTATGCCAAGGATTAATCACTTCTCCATTCTTGTGAAAATTGTTTTCTTGTGTTTGATATGTTTCCTGGAGGGGGAAAAATCCTTCAGGTTGAACAACCCATCATCCTTCTTGACTATTCTCACTAAAAGATGCCCTTAATATGTTAAAGAGAATGTTGTTGAGATAAATTTGGTCGAGTGAAGTGAAGGAGATGGCACTTTCACATAGCCAGTACTAACTACAGAGAGGAAATCATCATGAAACGTCAAGCTTGATGATAGCATCAAGACCTACTCATAGTCACATACCATGATAATAATCTACTGGTAGGCTTCAAAGGCGTTATTCACAAGAATTAGTTTTAAATCAGATTTTATTAATCATTAGGAAAACTCAGGGTACAGTTCATTGGATCTGGTAAGGTCAATGAGCAGGAAACCAGCAAACCCAGCAAGAAGAAACAGTGCCCATAAGAATATAATTAACATTTAGGCCACTGAATGTACTGACAATCCTTCTATATCATCAGAGACTAGAAAACAGTAAGGTGATATCTGAAGAGAGAGTTAATATTTTTTATTTGAGGAACTGATGGAGCTTGGAAGAAGCGGACAAGCCTTCAGACATAAAAGCTCTTCCTCAGGTCTGGCATAGAAATAATAAACTTAAAGTTTAGACCAAGCTGTGAACAAATACCTTAGAGTTTAACTTAAATTATGGTAATAAACCAGATAATGAGGCTGAAATAAACGCGAGCCGGTTGCCTCCTTGGCTGCAGCGGAGCGTCTGCGGATGCCAGCACAAGGTCAGGAGCTAATGAGCCCCGGGAGGCCAGGCCGGAGCGAGAAGCGCGAGTGTGAGCACGCTGGAAAGGGCAGGGGGAAGCGGAGCCGCCAGCCCAGTCTCCGTGCTGAGTCCGGAGTCCACTGAGCGCCTCTGAGAGTTCCCGATTCACCTCCAGGCGTTCGGCTCGTTTCCTTGAGGGAGCCTGGCAGATAAGGATTCACAGAGTTAACTGGCAGCCCTTCAGCTAATTGCAGTCAGCAGAGCACAACGGAGGTAGATTCCTTCAGAAATGTCCATCGCAGAGTGTGAAGAACACTTCCGTCCTCTCCAACACACGTTCCTCGCTTCCACGTTTGGAAAGAAACCANCCAGCCCAGTCTCCGTGCTGAGTCCGGAGTCCACTGAGCGCCTCTGAGAGTTCCCGATTCACCTCCAGGCGTTCGGCTGGTTTCCTTGAGGGAGCCTGGCAGATAAGGATTCACAGAGTTAACTGGCAGCCCTTCAGCTAATTGCAGTCAGCAGAGCACAACGGAGGTAGATTCCTTCAGAAATGTCCATCGCAGAGCGTGAACACTTCCGTCCTCTCCAACGCACGTTCCTCGCTTCCACGTTTGGGAAGAAACCATAAACTTTCCAGAATTACCAGTGAAGCTGTCCGTCTCCCCCTCCTCCCACCTCCCCAAAATGGGGAAAAAAGTACTTTTTAATGCTCATACATTATATAACGCATACATCATTTATAAAGACATTAACAACTTGCCTTGTTTCCTCATTTTGGTGGTGATGCGTGAAGAGTGAAAATGCCACTCCTGCAGCTTTCCTTTCCCCCAGAACAGCATTGTGTGCACAGGGCCTGTGCTGCAGACTGCGAGCAAAGCGGGGTGCAAACTTTGCTGGGTGACAACCGGATTCCTCTGCTGTTCAGAAAGCCAATTTGAGGCCCTTGCAATAAGCTCTTGGTTGCGCAGGCAAACAGGTAAGTGCAAACAGTACGTAAGGAACCTGGTGGGTTCTGGTGCCAATTTCATCCACATGCCCAGGTTGAAGCAAAGACGCGGCTGTAGGTCTTTTATTCAAACATCGTTGATATTAATTCACTTCTGGTGGTCACACAAAGCTGCTCTCACTCACGTTCCTTTTGCACAGCAGTGATATATTAATGCAAGCAGCCAGAACATGCATGCACACTCAATGAGACTCCTCTGGAATCCCTTTAAAATGCAGCAGAAACAAAAAAAATGGTGGTGCGGAAGGTCCACTTTGTTACTGGAAATCAGCCTGTTTATCCTCTTACACAAAGGTATTTTAGTTACTACTGAGCAATGCCCTGTTTTCATTTACAGAGTCCCCTTCCTTTAAAGGCTAGAACCTGGAGCAGATGGTAGGAGATGCTAGTAAGGATTCACCTTGTTTCTTAGCAAAGTTGCCGGAAATTAATCCTGCGTAAGGTGAAAAAAGGTTTTATTGCAGCTGTGCAGCCTAGGAAGTCTATCACATCCCAGCATACAATATTTTAATACTTGTTTCATCAACTATTTGCGCGCATCTGTGGTTTTTCAAACTGCTGCTCCACATAGCTAAATGTTTTGCACTTCCTGTTAAAGATATTCAATTCTCCCTCCAAAGACACTAAGTTTTGGTATTTATTTGTTCTGGGACACTGAGACTGGCTGCCCCTGAAGCTGTGGCAGAATGAAAAGAGTTGGTAGCTCTTCGGGGTATTGTAAATATTTGCGTGTGTTTAGTTATGCACCACGCAAGGAGACTAAATACATTCCTATCTGTTTATTGGGTCAAGGAGAGGGTCATAATTCTTCACCAAGTGTCTTTGATTCCTTTGGAAATCATGAAAATAGGTGTTACGGAGGAGGGAGATCTCCTCAGACAGGGCTCCCTGTGCACGTCTCCCATCCTCATGATACACCGTGTGCTGCCCACCCAAATGTCCTTCAGCTCTGGAAACAGGATGGTTTGGGCAGTCCTGCTGTACTGGTGTCTTCAAACAGGGCCCTGATGGCCCAGGCCTTGTTCCATCTGAGCTCTGAGCTGCTATGTGCAGGACTCTGTAGCCCACGCGCTGAGATTCTTCCATAAACGTTCCCAGTGCAACGTGAGCGATGATGGTCAGCGTGAGTCAGGTACACACAGCGATGCTGCAACTTCCTTTTGCATTGACCTTTCCTTCTCTTAAAGTCTGTTAAGATGATTTTCGCATATTTTTGGGACTTTATATTTAATTCAGGTCAAATCTAAGCTACTAAACAGAACTAAGTAGCGCATGAATCAGATAAATAAAGTTCGTTTTTAGCATTGCTCTGACCCAGTTTCTTCATGCACTGTTCTCTAAGAGGAAAAATTGAAATCTCTTATCTGAACAAGAAATGAGCCTTTGTTCCCATGCTTATGGTGGCATTTTGCATATATTTAGTTTCAAAGACTGGTGAAGTTTGCCACCCTGAATCTTCCACGGGTCTCATATAGAGGCCTTTTCTGCTCAGCCCAGTAGTGTGTTGGAGAAATGAATGTCAGCCGTGAGACACGCGGAACAACGAACGCAGACGTAGCTGATGGCAGAAAGCGAGAACCAGGGATGGTGCATGCTAAAAACATTATCAAATAGCTTAGAAGCGTCTAAAGAAAAATTGTAGTTTTTGTTATTTCTGTCAAAAGCAAAAGATGCGATGTTGGCAGGAGAAAAGCTACAAACCAAAGAATGAAATGTCAAGTCTGACGGAAGGATTCACAAAACACAACCATGGTCTTCTAAAATTTCTCAAATAGATCCACATTTCCTACCATCTGCATCTCTCCATATATGTTAAAGAGAAAAGATTATGAGTCTAAGAGAGGATAGAGAAAAGAAAAAGAGGTGGCTAAAATGGCTTAACAGTTGGAACTGTTAAATCAGATTTCAATTTCCCTCTAATTTTTAAACAGATTCATTTGTATTATTAAAAAATGAAATGAAATTGCTAGAGGGAATTTTAAAGTTTGTGACTGAACATATTTTTTGGTATTTTTTCATTAGATTTCATTTTAGAAATTCCACCAGGTTCTAATTATTAAGCTTAAATGAGAAAAATGTGTGTAAAGTGAAAGCCATGAAAAATGGAGAATTTCCATCATTCAGACCCCTTACCTGAGCTATCAAGAAAATTAATGTTTAATTAACAGCCTGATTTTAGAGAAATAGCTGCTTCTTGTTATGAAAATAGAATTAAAAATGTGAAATAGCTTTATTAATAAGTGATACAAGGTAGTTATAAGGGGAATTTCATCTAGACGGCTCAGCGCTGCTCGTTCCAGTCTTGGCAGGGGGATGCTAATAACCTAATGGATGGACCTGGGAAGTGCCAGGCAATTTGTAACCCTGCAGGGCTGCCCAGTGACAGCGCCTGCAAGGAATTCTGATGGGAGCCGGGATGGAGTGACGGGATAGGTGGGATGCTGAGATGGGTATGAGCATAGAGCTGCAGCCCGACCGTGTTTTATCCCGTTTATCCATTACTAAGCAGGGCAGACTCTGGAAAGCAGGGATCACCGTTGGACACGGAGCCTGACGGGTGCCCTATCCGGCGCCAAGAAGCCTCCCCAAGCCCGAGGGGCAGCGGGAGGAGGCACCTGCACTCACAGGATCTGTTAAATATCTCAGACTCCGTAAGTGCTAGAAGCAAAGCTAGCCAGGAGTGTTTTAACAGACTGTTTTCCAAAGCAAAGAGAAAAAGCAGCTTGTTCACGCATCAGCAAATTCAGCATTAAGGGATGCGCTGATTCTATAATCTGTTGACTCAAATCACAAGCTGCCAAGTGTGCTTCAGGTTTGTCCGTGTTTGCGTGCACGACTATAAAGCTAGGCAATGGCGTCTTTTTATTAATTCCTCTAATGATTTGCTCAGATTTCTGCCATACTCTGCACGTCACCAGTGAGTATTTTGCTCTGTTAAAATTTGACAGTTCTGTATCCAGTTTAATAGCTCTGTCATCTCTGCATTGCCATTAGCACTCAAATACAGCACCAGATTATGGCGCCAAATATTTGCTAAAATAACAAGGGTAGACATCTGAAGAAGTCAGTGATATTCTATGAACATCAGCCACTCAACAAGGGCAAATGGATCAGTGTTTGCTCTGTGTTCATAGTTCATGTCTGCATAGTTTGTTATATATATGTTGGACCTGGCTGCCCACTATGGTGCAGGAGGGGCACATTGGTCCCCCCGTGCCCTGCGTTTCTGGTGCCCTTTGGAACTTTTTGCTTCCCCCGTGGGCTCCTGCTTTAGCATCGGAGCTTGGGCGAGGAGAGTGACTTCAACGTGGTGGGAAACATGGGCCATAAAACCAAGTTTGGCCGTTTATGGCTGCAACCTGAATATTCTATTTGAATTAAGAGTGTATTCAAAGGAATAAAGAATTGAATTATTTGTTTGCAGCATTTCCAGACTGCTGTTGGGTCTATGGTGAGTTCCTGAGCTGGGAAAGGTAAAGGTAGAGTAAGCATTAGGGAACACAGGCTAATGCCAAGTGAGGAGGTCGGTTTAGAGATGGGTATGAGGAGACACACGCTCACAGCAGCACCTGGAGGCCAGAAAGTCAGTGCCTTGCTGCAGAGGGACAAACTCACCAATTCACGAGAGATTCTGCACTGAAATGTCCTGGTGAAATGACCAGCACCTGTCCAGTGTCCTGCACTCTTCTGCAGCAGAAGAGAAGTGNAAATTCACAAATTCACGAGAGATTCTGCACTGAAATGTCCTGGTGAAATGACCAGCACCTGTCCAGCTTGTGTCCTGCACTCTTCTGCAGCAGGAGAGAAGTGTCCAGTGTTGGTTGCTCCCAGTGCAACGTGTCCCACAGCCACCGATGCAGGTATGTATGGACTTCAGTGCCCTGAACAGTGCCCCCTTCATCTGATTTGCCTTTTATTTTTTTCCTAAACATGACATTTTTGGTCTCTGTGCTTAACCAGAGCTCTGCAAGATTTCACTTATTCTCACACCATATTTAATTAGCACCTATACTTACAGTGTTACTGCTACCAAGTAATTTACTAGTGACAATTTGGAGAGAAAATCCAGTGGGATCAAAGCAATGGGGAAAGAAACGAGCATTTGGGAGAAATGGCAAAATCTCAAAGGCATCTGGAGCCAGACATACGCAGTCCTAAGGACCTGCAGAGTCCAAGGGGCTGGAGTGGTGGGTGACCAGCTCTCAGGCCTTGCTTCTGCTGCGCTGCTCGGTCCTCCCTTCCTGCTATTCCCCCTTTCAAACTGCTCTGGCTTTTTGCAGCTGCTCATTTGCTGCAGCACAGTCTGGCATTGCCAGAGCAAGCTAGCGAGGACAGGGTGAGCCTGGGGGCAAGCGAGCAAGCCAGGATGAAATGAGAATTGAGCCAAACCCCTACTTAAAGCTTGAGCCGAACCCAAACCAAACCTCCAGAGCTTGGAAAACACTGGGCAAGGGAAAGAAGGTGCCCGGGAATCCCGTGTCGGAGCACCTGGGTGCCCCAGCGCTTCTGCCTGCCCTGCGGTTAGACAGCCCTGAGAGTCTCTGCTTGGAGAAATGATCCTCCGTGAGCCGAACCCAGAGCAAGTCCAGCTAACGAACTGCAAAGCACCAAGCTGACACCTGACTGGGATGCAGCATTTATTTTCCCATGCCAAATTACACACTGGCATGAAACCAGCCCCCTTTTAGCCTGCTATTCCTGCAGATATCTTCATCCCCCTCCATCAGAGCCCATCTGGGGACCTGGAGAACCCGAGGCAGGGGTTGGGCACCGAACCAGAGAGAGCAGAGCGGGGAGTTTCCAACCAGACAACCCATACCATGTAACAACATCAACTTAAAGAATAAACACCGAAGTTTCCTGAATAGAAATAAGCTTATTTCCTACTGATGATAACTCTTCATGAAATATGCACGATAATTACTCTTAATCCACGAATAAATTCTTAGAAAATCATCTATTACATCTCCAAGGTGAGAAGGTCTGAGCTCCAGCACTGCATGCAAGCAGCATCAGGCTTGTTTTACCAGAAATTGCTGGGTTTTACACTGAAGGTCAGGAATGCATTTTAGTTTGTAGCTGTGAGGGCGAAATGGATAAGCACTTTAATTTATTGCCCTGTCACTGTTAATACATTTGGTATTTGCTGTGATAGCATTGCTGCTAATGAATGTATTTGGTAATAATGCAGATGTCATATATATTTATGCCTTGATCTCTTTCAATGGTTCATCAGGAAAAACAAGTTAGGAACTTTGCCATTTTAAATTGTTAGAAATTTAAGAGGGAAGGAAAAAACCTCTCATTTTATTTCAAAGAAATTCTTAGCCAGTTAACTGCTTAAAACCTGGAACGGATGCTCTTTCTGAATCACAGCGGTAAATATGAAATGACTGGTGCAAAATCCACTGCATCCTTTGGGAAAGCATCCATTTCTCCCAGTCTCCCTTGAAAATCCATGGATCAGCTGATTTTTGTCAAATATAGCTAATAACTAGAGAAGTCTGTGCCTGGCTGTATATTTTGTGTACGTATGACAGCTGACTCAGGAATGGGAGAAGAATGGTCCTGGGCATAAGCTTTGCATTCAGAATAAGCAAGAAGGGACTGGAGAAAGCCCTAAGCTTTCCACAACGGGGAGGTTGGTGCCTGCATGCAGAGATGGATTATGAATCTCACCTGCATGGAAGTTAACCTTGATTTCCAAACAGTCAGGCTGCACATATAGATTTTACTGACTCTTGGCATGAAGGTGAATTCCACCCAATAGGCTCTGCAAACCCCCAGAGCTTTTTGGTTCAGGTCAGCAGAAATGTTGCCATTGATTTCAATGGCTTTTTAAAGAATAAATGAAGAATGGAGAATTCTCTTGACACTATTTTTCATTATCTTTTGGTGGTAAAAACATGAGAGTTCAGCTTGGAGTCCCGCTGAGCAGACCTGGACAGGAAGAAGAAAACAGCAGCACAATCCAGAAACCCCTTGCGTGCCCCCCAGCACCAGCCTATAGGTCGTCGTGCTGCTGCCCAAAGCCTAAAGCATCGGCCCCAGGCCAACTCCACGGCTTTCCCGGGCTGCTGCCGGGGGCCCTTTCCAGCCTTGTCCATTAGTGCCAGCATTGGGAAGTGCTTTGAGTAGGGAAAAAAAATCCTCCAGGCCTTTTTCAGTTTGTCTTAATTAGGAGAGGAAAATATGTAACTGTCTGGGCAATGGATGCATTATGAAGTTATGGAGTGCTTTATTCTTTTCCCGTTTCTATTTGTAACTTGGTGGCATGTCAAACTGAACATCTCCCTTTAGCCTTTGGAAGGCTTTGCCAGCATTAGATACACAATCACAAAGGACAAGATTTACAGCACTTATTTAGGAGGTCTCTGATCCTGAGTGAGGACTGACTCAATACCAAGTGGTCTGGGGCTTCCCTGTTGCTAAGAAGGGGAGGATTCATTTGGCTTCTCCATGCAGGGCTGGTTTCTTGTAAGCTGCGCCTGCATTAATAACATCTTCTCCTGGTGCCACAGATTGTATCTACTGCAGCCAGGTCTAATTCCCCACTGACCAATAACCAACAAAACTACAGAGCAAAGGACATATTTTATCACAGCTTTTCTGTATGGGCTATAGATATTTTTAATATGTGTTGTACTATGTATATATGTAAGCACGCATACTGCATATACATGTACTTGTATGTTGTACTATGTATGTATGTATGTAATATATGAAATGTGGAAGCATTTCATATAAAGGCCATTTTAATATCACAAATCACTCCTGGTCCTTGGGAGCAGTGTTTCTTAACTAAAAAAGGTTACTTTTTGCAAAAGAAAATTCAATTAGAGGCCAATTATGGGGTATTTTTTCCGGAAGTGCAAGGGCGGTCAAAAACCTCATGAAATTCAACAAGGCCAAGTGCACGGTCCTGCACCTGGGGAGAAATAACCCCAGACACCAGTACAGGCTGGGGACCGACCTGCTGGAGAGCAGCTCTGCTGAGAAGGACCTGGGCGTCGTGGTGGACGACAGGTTGACCAGGAGGCAGCAGTTGCCCTCGTGGCCAAGAAGGCCAATGGGCTCCTGGGGTGCATTAAGAGGAGCGTCTGCAGCAGGTGGAGGGAGGGGATCCTGCCCCTCTGCTCAGCCCTGGTGAGGCCACATCTGGAGCACTGTGTCCAGTTCTGGGCCCCCCAGTACAAGAGGGATGTGGAGCTGCTGGAGAGAGTCCAGCGCAGGGCGACTAGGATGATCAGGGGCCTGGAACATCTGCCCTATGAGGAGAGGCTGAGGGAGCTGAGCCTGTTCAGCCTGGAGAAGAGAAGGCTGAGAGGGGACCTGGTCAGTGTCTATAAGTATCTCAAGAGAGGCAGTAAGGAGGATGGGGCTGGCCTCTTTTCAGGGGTGGCCACCGACAGAACTAGAGGAAATGGCCACAAACTGAAGCACTAAAATTCCACAGGAACTTAAGGAGAAATTTCCTGACAGTGAGGGTGCGCGAGGCCTGGCACAGGCTGCCCAGAGAGGTTGTGGAGTCTCCTTCTCTGGAGATCTTCAAGACCCACTTGGATGCTGCTCTGTGCCCCGTGCCCTGGGTGTCCCTGCGTGTGCAGGACTTGTGCAGGACTGGATGATCTCTAGAGGTCCCTTCCAACCTTAACGATTCTGTGATTCTCTGTTTTTGGTGAAATGTAATGTCCTGTAACGAGCTGCATAAATCACAAGCTGGGGCAGATGGGGCCAGTGTCCCAGGACACCTCTGCCCTGCAGTGTACGAGAGGAGGAAGAGGAAGGGCCCAGCATGGCCGATGCAGAGCCCATGGCAGCAGCTCTGGGCGGCCGTGGCTGATCCCCCCTCAGAAACGCTTCCCCAAGGCCCGCAACACCCACCGAAAGCCCAGGGTCTCGCAGGTACCATGCTCACACCCCTGCGCATTTCCACAAGACCCGTCAGCCATCAGAAGCGTCACCTATAATGAGTCCAAGACTAAAAAAGCAGGAGCGCTGAGGAATATTTTTGGCCTGAGCTGCAGGATCCTTTTGTTCCAGCTGCAGCCCACGTGCTGAGTCAGTGCGGCACCGCTGCTCTGCGGCGCTTCCTCCCCAATCCCTGCTTCCCAATCTGTGCTTCCCGAGCCCTGCTTCCCTCCCGCAGCCCCGCTTGCCTCCCCGATGGCTGCCAGGGCCACGTTTCCATCTCACCTCCGTGATCCCAGCTTATCTAGAGGCTGACGTGTGCTCCCAGCTGGTGGCAGTGATCCGTAGGAGCACGCTGTCAATCCGAACATGACCTATATTCATTTTATTGCTGTATTTATCTAATATCACTCGAAGTAAAGACTGCTGAAGTGGTAGAAAATGGTAATCAGGTCTTTCAATGTGCAATGCTTTGAATAATTTCGCTTTGCAACATCTACTCGGTGTGAAATTCTGCTTTAGATTAAGATAGTCACTGTCTAGATCGCAGCATTAGAAGGTGGGTCTGAGCGGTGGTGCACACCACGGCCAGCTGGGGCTAGCTAGAATCGTATCTAGTGGGATCAGTGGTGGCTTGCTTAGATATAGAGAAATATTAAAAACAAAAAAGGCATTGAAAAATCTAAGGGGAAAGGTAAAGAGAGGGGGGCATTCAAGATGTGAGAGATCTCAACCAGAATTTCAATATCCTCCCAAAAGGCCACAGCACGAAGCAGACTGTGTCTCGAGAGTGATGTTTTTGAGTCCTGCACACAAGGGACCTGTGCCCATGTAGCCCTGCTCTGCGGACACACAGAGAGGACAGCGCGTCCACCCGCTGTGTGGGTTTTAGTTTAACACATACACCACAAACAGAACTGCGAGGATTTTATTACTTGTATTATTTTTCATGGGGAGTATTTTATAGGGTGAAGTCAATCATGTCGTCTTTTATTATTTTTTGGAGTTTTTTTTCTCTGCCTTTGAAAAAATGTTACAAGAAACTGTCCTTTCACAACACTATTGTGCCGTTGTCGGAAATGTACGCTATCTCGAGGAAATGCTTATTGTTAGATTCTGTTGATTCTGTAACTATATTAAAACTTTAGGAATTACCTTGTTACACGGACAAGTTCTCCCTCGCCTTTTACAAGCTTGAGAGAGAATACAGTGAATATGGGACTGAATATTTTTCGCCTTTTATTGTTTAAAAAAAGTGAGTGACCTCTCTTTGGCATGAGAGCTCTGAAAATGGCATTTGCTGCCTGTGGCAGCAGCGGTGCTTCAAGTGCAGCCTCTAACCCAATGAGTTACTCAAAAGTGGAGCAAGCAATTCCTGCTGAGGAGCAAGGTGGAGCAAAGATGGAGCGGCATTAAGCAGGGACAGGCAATAATGCGAAGCAGCACCGGTGCTTGAATGCAGAAATGTGTGTTCAGATGAACAGCCTGCCCCTAGCTAATTTTCCCGCATTGCTTTTAAGAAGGTCTGAACCCAAACCTGGCATTGCTGATGCAGTCACCTAGGCAATCTTCCAGGAATGCCTGGGTATTCTACTTTTAGCCATTTTCAACATATCTTTTTAAAAATAATATGAATCATAAAGTGGCCTGCAATTTACTGCAGAAAATAGTTAAGAAACATGTTAAGAAAAATGATTTAAAAAAAAGAACTAAACCCTATGAAAGGAAGGGAAAAAGTTGAATGGAAACATTAGATAAATCTGAAGCTCTTTCAGAGAATTGCATGGGCCATTGAAGCAAAATCTCTTAGTTGCACAGTTCCTGTGGAAGATATCACCAAGCAAACACATACAAGTATCGCATGTGTCAGTTCCCTTGCCTTGCCTTGCCTTGCCTTGCCTTGCCTTGCCTTCCCTTCCCTTCCCTTCCCTTCTGTTTTCTACATAAGATTGTGTCTGAGCGGGTTCTGACCCCAACTCGCCAAAGCCAGGAGGAAGCAAGAGGCGAACTGCGTGTGGATACTTGGTCGCTTTGCACCCACCATGCTCATGCTGAGGAATTGCTGCTTGCAAGTGAGGGACATAATAAAATACCAACTTTCCTTGTGTCCCTGCCAGAGATGATGTACAGTCCTCCTGCCCTTACTTGACTCGCTGTGTGCCTGGGCATCATGGGCGTTTACTTCATTTCATATTTTCAACCAATCAGAATTTGGTCCAGCTCTTAATTTTATATATTTTTTAATAATTTGAACATTTATACAAAATTTGGCAAGAAATGCAGTAGAAAATACTTCATTTTAATCTCAGTGGCAATATTTGTTTTGCTGGTGGCAGATATCAAGACTTGCTGAGCGCGTCACGAGGTGTTCACATAGATCGTTCAAATACTTGTACTTACCTGTGTTGTTTTTATGGCGCAGTGCAGGGGTCAGTCACAGAGCCTCAGCTTCCATTTCCAAGTGACCAACAATGTTATTGTTAGGAGAACGTTTGAGTTTCCGCTCCGGCCAGCTCGGGCTGTGCTCCCTGCTGAAGGCAGTGCTGAGGAAACACTGGTGCTAATTCAGCCTCACTGTGAATTTCAAACCGGGACCCTCGCATTTCAAAACTTGATTTAAAAATGCTTTAAAAGACAAAATGTGACTTTTACTTTCAAACTTCAGTGGATTTTTAGACTCGTTTCCTTAACCAAAGCCTTTGTAAAAACATAATATACCATTTTATCGTTACTATATCCTTATATTATTATACTACCATACATTTCTATGAACTGCAGTTAAAAATCACAAAATTATGAAAAGGCAACTCTCGGGCTAAAAAATCAAAAACAAGTTATTTCATGCAGAAATTCTCATTTTGCAACTTTTCTGTTTGTAGGTTAAATTATCCTTGTGAATTCTACACAAAAGGAGAGGACAGGGCAGCTGGAAGCGCTGGCGAGGCGTTAGGCGCGGGATGGAGGCATTGGCAGAGGGGCCACAGCAGGAAGGGCGGAGCAGAGGAGGACTGGGGTAAGGGCCGAGCAGGAGCCGCGCACTGTGGGGAGCGGCCTGCGGGGATGGGCAAGGGAGGATGCTGGAGACCATGTCCATCAGCTGCAGGACTCGAGCCGAGGCAGGACCCTGTGGATTAGGGCACTGTGGAAGAGCTTAACTCCCTGGGGTCACTGCTGAAGAGCTTAACCCCGGCACTGCAGGCAGTGGGCTCCGGAGGGGTCTCCCTGCTGCTCCGCGGCTCCATGGCATGGCCCTTCCAAACCGAAGGACAGCCTGTGACCATGACATTGGCCATGAAGAGCCTCTGCACCACATGCATGTCCTTGGCACTGGCAGGATTGTATTACTGACCCTGGAGGCCACTTGAGCTCACTTGCCGGCTTTTCCAGCAGCAGGAGTGGTCTGGTGGCCTCGTGGTGACTCGGTTGACATCACGCATCCTCGCCAGCACTGGGGACACCCCAGGACCACCATACGTCAAGCCAGAGCAGGCGCTGGCTGCTGCCTTCGTGCTGCAGGGGCTGCATGCCCCACGCGCCAACGGGGAGGACATGGCGGGGTCCATCTACACCAGGGCGGCTGTGGCGGGAGCTCACTGTGAGCTGAGGAGAGTGGCAGCCCCTGGCACAAACAAGGCCTCAGGGCAGATCCTTGGGCCTCCCGGGCTGTCCCCACAAGGCTGTGCTCTGCCTCTACACATCACAACCAGTAACTAAAAATGTCCGAGGGCTCCGGGATGGCCTTGCTGCCCCAACCCACTGCCTACGGGAACACCAGTATCACGTGTGGGGATTCGAGTACACCTCATCTAACCCAGCTACGCAGGAAAAAATACCATCCTGCACTCGTACAAAACAGGCTGTAATACCATGAAGTATCTCATGGTGTTAGGGAGGAAATTCTTACACTGGAAGCTGTTCTTCATTTCAATGAAGAACAAGCTGTGGGGAACAGAAATAATCCCACCTGCACTAGGTGTCCAGCCAGGAGCTACTAGAGCTGCTTTAATCTGGAATAAATCCTTGTTAATGACCTGGAGACACGCAGAGGTTACAAACTGACAGCAGAAAGTCCTCCGGATGCAAAAATACTGGGACTAGTGCCCGCACACACAAAACCCACACACGGGTGATGCCAGGCACACAACGAGAGTCCTCAGGGACCACTCGGAGAGGCACCAGGATGACCAAGGACAACATTTAAAGCTTGCCCGGCTTCCTGACGTGCTGCTTCATGTGATTCACGTCTTGTGAATAAAACATGCTGGCGCCATCCATCCCAGACCCCTGTAATTACCCCTGTCACGGTCACCATGAGACTGTCCTTGCAGGCAGGTCACACGCTGATAGATGCTGCAGTTATATCAGTCCCAGCACTAACGTCAGTGCTGTACTTCCTTACCAGTTATAAAGTGTATTCAGTATTAAAATGTAATTAGTGCTAATAAGAGTTTTAGATAGTTTAAGAGCAGTTTTCCCCTGTTAGTGGGTAAGATAGGCTTTGGAAAATGAAGAATGGCACAAGGAATCAAAACTTCAGTTGCCAATTTGTGTTTTAGCAAATATTGTCTCAGTGATAAAGTCTTGTCTTTTTGTCTGTGTTTAAAAAATACTAGAGGTTTTGCAAGATTATGCAAACATTCTGCCACTGTCATTTAATCAAAAAGGAAAATATTGGCTCTGCTGAGAATGTCCCAGGTGTGCAGCATAAAATAGAGCTGTGGCCGCTTGCACTCCCTGAGCATACTCGCGTGGCAAATGCTGGTAAAGGCAAAAACTGCAACCGAGACCAGAAATTTTACGATTAAACAGCTAAAAAGTGGGAACTTTTCTACACAGTGTTCCCTCAAGACTAAATGATGGGTTTCCTGTGGGTACTGTTCATTAGAGGCATCTGGAGAACTCCGGACTTTGGTACAAAACCTGGCACCATCCCAATGTTATTCCCACATCCCACACACGAGGGGGTAAAGATCCAGGACGAGGGAGACATCAACTTTATCCAGCAACCGCTTCACTCCAGCCCCCTGTGCAGCAGCAGAACATTCCGTGCTTGCTCCCCATGTCCTCCGGCCACCACTGAGTTCCTCTCACAGCACTGCACTTTTCCGGAGGCAGGGACATCATCCCGCTCGTCGCCGTGCTTGGAGCTCGCAGCGAGGGCAGGTGCAGGCGTCTCCTGCAGCATCCCTGCAGCAGGCACCCAGTGCCAGCACCGGGAAGAAGCTTCACAGGAGACGGGAAAAGAAGTGGGAGAATGATGAAATCTGACAGTGATTAAGCGCGTTATCTACCCGCTTCCTCTGCGGCTGCTCAAGAGCTATTCATCACCCCGTGCTCTGGGCATGGGGAGTTTCAGCGCTCGCCGTGACGGAAATGGTGCTGCCCAGCGTGGAAAGGAGGGAAAAGTTCCCAAGGTTGGGATCTCCCTGAAGTCACCGGCCACCTTGCAACCCCGGGGCCTCTCAGGAGCCCAGCGTGGCTTTTGCCTTGTTTTTAGTGTGTGTTTTTATGTTAGCGAGGAGATTTATCCAGGAGAAAATGGCCAGGTTCTGTCCTTTAGACCTCAGCAATGTCCTCATAGTCACCAAAGGTGGGGACATTTCATACCTGGGGGTGACCAATTGGGGTAAAGGCTTGTCCCAGTTAGCCAAAACCTCACACTTTGGTCCCAGAACAGGGGCTGTCCTGACTCTTGCACACTTATACACTGACCCTTAATCTCCAGCATGCTATGGGGGTAACTTAGCAGAGGGAACTTATAAAATTAGTTAAAATAAAATTCTCTTCCCCCAGCTCCCCTAAAGGCAAGATAAATATTGGACAACAGAGCTGCAAAGATAATTACGTAATTCCAATAGGCATTTCTGCAGCAATATTCATCTCCAAGCAATCGAAGCATTAGCCAGGTTATTCTGTCAAATTCACAATCCAGATAATTCAAACAAATTAATCTTTTGAAAGCATATAAATACAGAATATTGATACCATCTCTCTGATTATTTTCTTTGAGTTTTGAAGGGAACTTTAATTTATGGCCCTTGCGTGCTCACTGTATTTTTCAGTTTTTAGAATAAATTGCTGTTGGGAATACAAACTCCCAAATCCAATGCTGGGCAATGGGTACTTGGTCCCGTGGCCTTGTCAAGTAGGAGGGGAAAAGCAACAGCCTCAAATCTGGGCAGAAATACCAAATAACCCTGGGGTTTGCAAAGAGCAAAAGGACTTTCCTTGGAGAAATCTGTTGCTCTCAAAGAACCTAGTTTACCTTGGTGGTTTTTAAAGTTGCTATGGAAAAAGCTGAGAACATAATATGCCACTTACTTACACCTTGAATTGTCTCTTTTGGCTGTCTTGGATTTTTAATTTACATCTTGCCGTTTTACCTTCTTTTCATTCTTGAATTCCGCTGAGACCGCTCAGGCATTAGGAATTTAGGCCCAGATATTTCCTCACCTGTCTTGTGGGGAACAGGCTCTTAAAGCCACTGTCTCTTCCCGACATGTTTCTGCCACCTTTTCTCAGATCCAACATAGGAAATTTGGAGCGAGAGGTACTAATTCCATCACAGAAAGGCTGAAAACACGCAAGCACTTGGCTGGCACGTAGCTAGATGTGGCCAGGGTGATGAAAATGAAGAGTTTGGCTGGAAAATGAAAGATGAGCTTGCATTATCCTGCCTCCTCACATCCTCATGGGCATTGCTGCCGGGTGGCATTTCCCAGGGAATTAATCCCAGTGTTTGACCTGCATTTCCAGTGTGGACGCAAGGTAGGTGAGTCCGGACTCCGGCCATGCTGTTTTGTGTCAGGAGAAGACGGGATCAGCCACTGGCTCCAGTACAACAGCCTGACTGGGATGCGGCGGAAGGGAAGGGAATAAAAGGAAAAGGAAAAGGAAAGGAAAAAGAAGGGAAAAGGAAGAGAACAGGACTTCAGCAGAAACCCAGGAGGTCACGCAAAACCTCCATGTATTTGCTCCTTTGTGTGATTCATTGGGTGACTCATTAGCCCTTTTAATTTACATTTTACCAACTTATTTCACTTTTTTCATACTTCTATTAAAGGAACTCCTGCTCACAGCAAAAAAAAGAAATAAAAAAAAACTAAAAACGAAAGAAATTACAAAAACCTCAGCTGCTAAATAGTAGCATGTTGGTAAAACGGTTGTGAGGGAGCAGATGGGTTCCCGCCACTGTGTGTGTTGGCCTAGGGCCCCGGTAAATATAGCAGAGTGTTTTCTGTCATTCGATCCGAGGTATTTATATCCTGCCAGTCATCACAGCATCAAGGGCAGTGTAGTATTAGTGCTCTTCCCCAGCATGGCTTTTTTGGATCATTGAAAAGCTTCTCTCTGGCACGCGAAAAAAAAAGTCATGCAAAATGTTAGATGGCAAATGGAAAAGAAGAGGCTGCAGGGATGCATCCACGCACAATGCACGGTTTCCTCTGCGTCTTCCTTCTCCCAGGTTGGGAGAAGGTTGGGAGGGAACGTTTCCCATGCAGAGAGAAGGTTGCTGCTTGTTAGAGAAAGGTGGGAAGTAACAGAAGCTCCAACATTATGGATGCTGTAGGGAAGAAGGTGCTCCGTGGCTCCAAGGAGGACCTGGCCATGACGAGGTCGCTATGAAACTTGGCTTTCTTCAAGCTGAGCTATTCCAGGACAGGAGAGGGAGCAGATGTGTCCTTTGCTTATGGAGTTTTCTAAGCTGCGTTACTTCTTTATGAAAAGTACATGTTTTTACTCAAATTAAAAAAGAATCTAACCAGACTTCATTGTGATTGCAGTAACCAGATGGTCTTACTTGCTTAAATGTTCTAGCTCCTCGGAACAGGTTAACATGCAGAGACGAGGAACTGAGCTCAGGGAAATGCCAGTCATTCTCTCCCCAGCCTATCTTTTCCTCTCTCTTCTGCTGAAAAGAGAAAATTATCACATCCATGCAAATTCTCCATTTGCTAAGGTAACTGCAACAGATATATCCCTATCTCTCTCTGGCAGGCTAGAAGATCCTCATCCTGTCTCAGGGCTCATTTCAAGACTTTCAGGGGTGCTAATAAAACATTTTCAGGGCATCACTAATCACAATAGCTAATACAAATAATAATGTGATACTTGATGTTTCTACCATGTTTCTGAGCCGGGCTATCAACCCACAGTGCCGTGAGGACATCATGTGCATAGCAAGCAGGGCTTGGGAATATTTGTTAGTTCCTAATGAAGATTGACTGGTTTTTGAAAGAGTGATTTTTTTTTGCCTTAAAAATACATTAACTCAGAGCTGAAGTTAGTATTTTTTTGTAATTGATTCTGCTCAGACAGAAATATTATGAGCAATTACCTACTGTCTCCAATGAAAATGAATATTAAAGGCAAGAAAATAAACACGGGCTATGCATATAAGCTGTATAATTACCAATTTAACATACACATTATGCCACTAGGCCTAGTATTTGCAGATACAAATGGATAGATGGCACTTGCAGCGCAGCAGAGGCAGTATGACAGGACAGAGCTGCTGTGTTTTGGTCACTGCAGCAAGTCCAGGGCCCTGCTCCTAGCTCGGGACTGTCCCGGGAGCATGGAGCAGAGTGACTTGCAGGGCAGCTTGCAAGTTATGGGAAAATTAAAGGTCTGGATGTCGGGGTGCAACTGAACTCTTGGTGCAAACTTAGATATATGCTAACAAGTCTAGAGCAAAAACCATCAAAACATGAGGAGGAATGGGATAAAAATATATTAGCCTGTCTGCGAGCCTTGTCTCGTCATTATAATGCAACAGAGAAGAAAATTTTGTCTTCCGCAAATCCTACCTGCTTTCCTCATTTTGCTTTTGCAGGGGAGGAGAGCAAGGCTTGGGTCCCGCCTGCAGCCTCTACAGCAGAGCGACCATTGCAGGAGCAGCATCCCTTAAACCACCTCGGGTCCTGCCAAAGGCGATAAAGTGAAGCCAGTTCTTAGCATTTCTTGAAACCTCCATGGGTTTGCTGCTTGCTTTTCTATGCAAAATGGATATAACTGAAGACAAAAAGAAAAAAAAAAAAGTAAAAAGTCAGAGAAACTGTTGTGCTCTGAGCTTTACCCCTAGTGAAAAGAAAAGGCCCCAGAAATGCTCCTTATCTTTTAGGGCCAGACCCTGGGCCAACTCTCTGGGGCGAGGGGCAGACACCACTGATTCATCACAGGGACCTGGAGAGTCTCGCTGATTGTGTCTGGATATCATCCACAAGTCAGCAAAAAAGATTTTGTGGTTTTCTTGTGGAAGCAACATTTTTTTCTCCCTGAGGAAGAACACAGCTTGTTGAGAAAACACCTATCCATTGATTTTTACCAGGTTCTTCAAAACAACTGACTTAAAAGCAGCTCTAAGGCAACCTGCTGTGATCGCCCAAAGGGCAAGACCTGTGTGTGCAGAGCCTGAAGATGAGCTGGGGCATCAATCTGCTGCAGAAAATGGAGTCAGGAAGCAGGGGAGCAAAGGGATGACCTGCCCGCTCCAACTTACATCTGTTGAGTAGATTCCATAAATGCAGCAGAACTCCCCAAATGCCCTGAAATTTGAGCACGGATGAGGCACGTTTCCCTCCGGAAGGCCTGGGTGAGCGCGGCCGTGGGGACCTCTGGTGGGTGGTGGAATCTCCTGGGCTTTTGTGGTAACGTCACCCGGGCCATTCCCGGCACATTCCCAGCCCATTTTAGCTTCCCAGCACAGGGATGGCAGTGGGGAACCTTGTGACAGGGGATGCAGTGAATGCTCCTGGGGATGAGCTCTTGCACCCTAATGTTTTTATCCTTCAGCTGTGTGGTCCGTTCACCTTCACCTGATGATGCAGCACTTTCGGAGTTACAAAATGTCATTTATAATTTTAAATCTCACCTCTCAGGATGGATAGCTCAACAGGCAGCCCATGAGGCTGCTGATCCCTTCCAGGATTTCCAGGACCTGGGCACATCCCAGGTCTTCCTTGATTCCACAGCGTCTCCATGGGCCTTGTGACCCATGGGTGTGGAAGCCACGTGCTTCAGCGCTACCCGCTCCCAAACAGGTTGCTAAGAGAAACAAAGACAGGTAAGTGGAAAAGATGAACACTGGGGCGTCTAGGAAAGCCTCAGCAGCTTCCCCAAGGCAGGGATGTGGATCAGTGAGTACTGGCGTTAGGAATAAAAAGGAATTCAGGATCACAAAGTGATCAGGGAACAATGGCACTGAGCATTATTCAAAGGCGAATGGCAGGAAGATGATTTCCAAAGGCAGATTTGGGCTGGAGGCAGTGGAAACAAACTTGTTACAGTCAGAGAATATTTTTACTGAAATGAAAATTGAAACTGTGCATGCATATAAATATATCAACTCTCCTTTCTCACTTGACATGATTGCAAAAGAAATTCCTATCCTGATTTTCCACACCCACACGGGCACAGGAGGAAGAAATTTAAAGGTTGCTTGAACCTGTGAATCCACTGTGGAACTACCAAGTACCTAAAAACAGTGTTTTTCATATGCTAGGAATGTTGTGCAATTGATTATTTGAGGACTTCAGGCTTAAATGTTACTACACAGTTTTGTGGAGCTGTTCAGTGTGCAACAGCTCCCCTTTCCATGGAGTTAGATACCTTTAACTGGTGCTGCAGAAATGTCAACCAGTGCTCGGGAGTCCCTAAAAAAGGCAGGGAGGAACCTCCTGACCTGACAAACACGGATACAATTGTTTGATATTAATGTTGACTTTATTGCTATGGGCAACAGAACCCTTACCAAAGCCATGAGACATTTATTTATATAAAAATGAGATTCTATAGCTTTGTATTCTAATAATGAATGAAAAGGAGACTAGGGATTTAAATAGGTGTGCATATGTGTTAAAAAAGAGAAATCTTGTTGAAAATTGCTAAGGCAAAATTGTACCTCCTGTCTGTATTTGAAACCCCCTGCCCTGCAGTATGGGTCTGTGCGGTTTGCAAAGGCTCGAGCAGTCTTGTTCCCATCCCTTATGTTTTTGTAGTCATTCCCTGAAAATAGCTGAAGAGAGGAGGAAGCTCCTGTAACTGAACAAAACCCATTCTCTCCAGCACTGACAGGTAAAATCCTGCAAACCAATTTACACAAAGGTAACAGGGGAAATGCAGAAAAGACTTAGGCTGAGAGTGAATTCAGTGCTGGAAATGCTCACAATGGGTTTACACATGCACAGATTAAAAGCCAGAATAGTTATAAAGATACAGAGCCATCTCCATGCAAATGTAAAATTGAGTTTCATTTCCTTGCTGTTGGGCATGACTGGCTTAAATCTAGGAATGCTGCTGATGTGCTTGTGTGTGTACATGTGACTAAATGTATTTTCCTTGTGCTTTATCGATTCATTGTTATAAATTTGATTTGTCTGTATTAGAGAACAAGCCCCATATATGATTGTACAAGGAGAAAACAAAAGTCAAAAAAAATATTCCTTACCTACAGCTCTCATAGACTTCATACGTGATTCAAAAAGTTAGAGACATTATTATGGTGGCTTTCAGGCTACTGACTTTTCTCAGCAAACTTTTCAACAGCAAAATAACATCCTTCATTTACCAAAAGCCTAGTGAACATAATGGAAAATTAAGAAGAAGTATCAAAGAGAACTTCGTGCAGCAGATTTGGTCCTTCATTTACCAAAAGCCTAGTGAACATAATGGAAAATTAAGAAGAAGTATCAAAGAGAACTTCGTGCAGCAGATTTGGTCCTCAGGAACTCACCATTAAGTTAGACCAGCCTTTTCTGCCCTAAGTTAAGATAATAGCTGGTCTCAGAATTAATTTAATTCCTAGGAATATGGGAACCAAAATATTCAAGCTGGATTTTTTGAAAGAGTCAGGATCACATTGCTACAGCATGTAAAGAACAACCGAAGAGTCCTATTCCGGCAGCATAAATTCCATGTGGTCTCTGTGTCTAGGGATTTACTGACTGATTCAAAGTCTTTAGAGACACAGAGATGCTGAGATCCAGCTGGAATTATTCCAACCATAAACTAAACTATGGTCCTTAGTCTGACTGAAGGCAATACACTTTCCTCCTGATACCTACGACTAATGACTGTTCAGACACTTTAAAAAAAAAAAAAAAGCAAAAATAAAAGAACAAAACAACAACAAACAAAAAAGAAAATAAGATCTTCTGCCTTTTGGCACCTTGGGGCATGTGGACCTGCTTGGGCTGGGAGCGGATGCCCTGCGGGGCCTGCGCTGGTAGTGGGAATGGAGCGATGTCAGGGTGGATGCCGGGTCACGAGGGGCTGCTTTGCTTTGGGAAATGTGCAGTGCTGCAATTAATGTAATCTTCACCAGGTGGCACCGACATGGCCATTTTTAAGTCAAAAAAGAACAAAATCTCTTTACCTTTTGCAACCAGGCATCTCTTCAGATGTCAAGCTGACTTAAATATATAATTGCAAAAGCCATGAAAGTAGCTTTAACTCACTGGAAGGTTTTGTAGTTTTGATGTGCCACCTTACAAAGATGAATGAGCCAACGTTAAGAATGACCTTACCAAAACCTGGTTTCAGCTGGGAGGAAATGCCAGGGACTGGGATTATTTTGCATGTCTCCCTCAGCCGCGGGGGATGGTGAAACCAGTGGCAGGACGTGGTGGGAGAAGAACAGTTAATCAGCCCAGACCTTCCCAATCTCCTGTCCTCTCAGCTCACAGAACTGTCTGTGAGGACTACCAGGGAGACTAGTCCTTGAGGTAAAAATCTTGGGGTAGAAAACCAGTAAAAGAAGAATGTAACCACCTAACTCCAGAACTGGACACATCTCCCGCCTGGGCCTCTATGATTCGTGGCAGACCAGTCAACTCTGTGTTTTATCGTCCATGAGGAGGCTTTGTTTGAAGAATTGTTTCTGATTTCTGTGACTAATGTGTTTTCCCCAGGCTTCATCTCTCAACAACTGTCCCATAAATCACGTTCAAAGGAAAATGTCTAGAAAAGCAACCCAAAGCTGCGCAGCTTAAGCCTCTTGTTAACCGCTGACAAAGGCCCTGCTCCAGGAGCTGCATGTTCAACCAATTAATCCCATTGCTGTGGTCACCAGTTGTGGCCAAAGCTGCTAGAACAGAGGAAATTGTCAATTGAGGGGATCATATTTGAAGAAAACCTCATCCTTCTGCAATCGCTTGTGGTTTGCATATAAATGCATGATGGATATGCATTGGTGAGGCCCAGTAGTCACTGTAGCACAAGAGCACCTATCTCTGTAAGTTCTGACCATTCAGCAACTCATTGACTCCAGGTTAGTGAGAACACTTGACATTACCAGAAAGCTGCATTTCCTTTGCGTTTGCAATGAATATGTTAGTGACCTAATCTCTTCAGGAGCCAAAAGCAAAGCTAACAGCTCTGTACCATCCAAATTTTGATCTTTTAAAAATTAGAATTGCAAATCGTATCAGAAAAACCCTATTTTCCCTGTTTCCTCCCCCGCAAAAAAAGAAAAAAATCCCCCCAAAACCAAAGCCCCAAACAAACGCTATCAGCTCAGTTTCATTCTGAGTCACAAACAATCAGGAACAATAACATCACATATCGTCTGGCCTGCACCTCCCGAGCCGGTCTAATTAATAGCAGCTAGAGGCAGTATTTATTTCTTGGGTCATGAGATAATAGGTTATTGATTAATCTGGGAGTTAATAGCCAAGGTTATGTCTCACGTAAGAAGTGACTGTGAGGATTGAAGCTCATCATTGATCTTGTTTCCACACTCTCAGGGAGACCACATATTTAACCGTGGCACAACTGAGAAGAAAGGACCCTAAATGCCATTTATTGGCTTTTAAGGATGTGATTCCTCACCTGCACCCACTGGCTGTTGTTATGACCAGCCCAAGCAATCAATAAACTTGCCACTAACTTAAGTTCACTATTTGCAGTTTACTGGAAGTTGCCTCCAACAAGCAGTAAAATAGCAAGAACTGACAAGCTGAGATCAGGGGCTGTTGCAAAGAGAGTCCAAGTTTCACTGCTGCTCCTTATGGTGCTGCCATCTCATCACCACAGACACAGAAGAACTGTGAGATGGGAAACATCTGTGTTAAAAAATGCTAAGGAACTGCCAAAGGGCTATCCTAAAGGACTAAAAAATATTGGAAAAGATTAAAGTCAAAAACTGGTGGAGCCAAAATCGCAAGACAGAATTCAATGGAAATATTGGACTGTGAGCATGCAACCAGGAATGCAGAGCTCGCCACAACTCAGAACAGCCTTTCTAGGGATCTGCTTTGGCTGTACTGCTTTGGCTATTCTGAGTTCTAAATTCCAGAACAATAACGAGAAATAGGTTGTTTCAACCTTATTGCAACACATATTTTAAAAATGTGTAGGTTTTAACGTGTCCTTCTGCAAGGCATCCCTCTGAATGAGGATAGCCAGAATAGCAAACTGTACAACTAAAAAAATAAAATAAAACTCAGCACAACAAAGTGCAATGCTGGCTCTGTTTAAAGGGATCCCAGCACTAAAATGATTATCTTATACCAAATAATTTTGAGCTCTTCTAATTCCAGAGAGAACCACTGCCTACTCATTTGTACCTGTATATACAATACATTAATTACCTCCCCACTGGAAGTCATCCAGAGACTCATCAGTGAAAATGAAATGCAGAAATTACATAAGTCTCCCTTGCAGTCTCCATTAGTATCATCCAGAAATGCCATCCATTTCTTTCAGTCAATGATTTTGCTGGTTATGCAGGTCATTTCCGCATGATTCCGGCAGGCCAGCGCCAGGGCCACCCATGGAGCCACAGCTTCTTCTACCAAAGAGCCTTTCTGAGACTTCTTCTTCACTAGAGGCAGTTTTTGAAGTGTCACAGCAGCTTGAAAATTAACCTCATCTTCCATTTTCTCAAACCTTTGCCCCTTTTAAGCTTTGCCATGAGCACTTGGGTTCCTATCTGTTTGCCCGGCTCAGTGAGAACGTCCCAGCCTGTTTACCCACCTCCTTGGAGTCTGGGGGAAAGATGCTGCTCATGGAGAAACGTGTTTGGCACCTAGAAGGATATTTATCCATTTGCACATAAGCATTTTGCAACTGAACGATTCTGCAGCATGTGCACCTTGCTTTTATTAAGCCGTGTAAAGGAGAACAAAGAACCACTAATATAAAATCCAAGGAAAAGCATTAGAAAGCCAATCTGCCTTAAGGTAAAGCTGCTGCTGAAGATCCCATTATTTCTTCCTCTTTCAGGTATTACAAAGACACACCATTTTTATTGTCTCATTTATGTCAGTCAGGATAGCTAATGATATATTTTTATAAGACCCAGAGCCAGACTTACCCTGCACCTGCATTGCGTTCTCCTTCCCATGCCTAGTCCTCCTTTCCCAACTCCTCTGTCACCCAGAACATTTCAGATAGTTTCAGCTATGGAAAATAACATGATTCCAGGGGAGGTGCAGCTGTGCCAGGTACCTGGGCACAACTATCCTGCCCCGAAGGACTGGAAGAGCCTGCCAGTGTTTCCCAGGGTATTTCCCAGGTTAATTAATGAAGGGTTTCCAATGGAAGTCTGTGATGTGAGTGGTGCCTATGCCTTGGGGAAAGTAATCTGAGGTGTGGGGTAAGACTAGGCCTCTTTTGCCACAGTAACTAATTCAAATGAGACACACTGAATATTTGTAACTTGTATGCTACCTGCTGTCCATTGATTCTCTTTGCAGAACTCTAAAGATCTTTTTGTCTTTTTTTTCTTTTTAAACACAGAGCATCCTTCTTTTTAGGTTTCTAACAATGGATAAGAATCTTGCCTTTTTGCTTTGAGTTCTGAGTTAAAATAAATTCTAGTCATAAAAGAAACTTGTGCAGAAATGGATGAGCTGCACTGAACTTTTTATATATATATAAAACTTTATATACATATACATATATATATATAAAAGCAATCCTGTGTTGAATGCCATGAATGGATGCAAAGACAGGTATCACACCACATTCCCCAGGAGCTAGAGGCAGAGCAGCTCACCAAAATGTGGAACTATTTACGTCAGGAAATAGTTTGCTAGTTGCTAATAGGTGTCTTAAAGCTAGAGAAGGTAATGTAGATTCAGGCTCGAATCTGAACATATTGCACCATCTGCAGCTGCAACTGTTCTTTGAATTAATCTTCTCTGAGACACTCGCTGCAGAATTTAAAGTTCGGGAGTTGCGGCTGCCCTTAGTCAGTAGCTGCATCGCAGTCCTTGGATCCCGCCCGCCCCCCGATCCCTGCCTTGCCCGGGGCATGGGGCTGGGTGTTGCCACGTACTCCAGATGGATTAAGGAGTTATAATCCAGTCCTCTGCAAATAGACATCTGAGCTTCTGGGGCTGTAAGGTCCTGGATGCCTGTGGAAATTAGAGATTGATTTTATTGCTATTATTTTCAAGCACTTGCCTTGCATCCTGTAAGTGGTGGCAGAGCTAAGCACCGAGGCACTGCCAGGGAGACACGCAAAAGTCCTGGTCCCCCGCTCTGGTCCTTGCTAAGGGCCACCAGTTGCACTGGGGTTTTCTGTGTGCTGCTCCTGCTCCTACACTGTGCCCATGCTGAGGTGCCAGTCCAGCTGATGCCGAGGAGATGAGACCTCCCAGGTCTTTCCTAACACTTCTGCGTGGAAAGTGGCATCTCAGCATCACTGCTTTGCAGAATGTAACCTGGGGATGTCAATATATACATCTGTGGAGAAAACAAACCTTTTCTTAAATAAAGCAAAAAAACAAGGCCAAAGGCAAGGAGCCACTGAATCATCTCGGAGCATGGGAGGAGCTGGGCCAAGGATGGAGCTGGATACCAGCCAGCTGTGCCACCACCTGCCTCTGTGCCCGTATTCATATTCTTCTAAATGCCTCAAGTTCTTCTAAATTCTTTCATGTTTTCCTAAGTTAAAGGCCCATCTTTTCATACTTAAAATTGTCCAAAAATCTATGCTGGTGAAGGCAAAATGTTTCATGCCATAAACAGGAGCAAAGCAGAATACGCAATGAGGAAAAACAAACCTGTTTTCCTTATCAATAAACAACTTTCTTCTGTAAATAATACATTAGCTGCTTTTCACTTTTCAAATAAGCGGCTATTATTTTCAACAGGGTATCCGACAGCATCGCTTGGATATTTTAAAACATTTATAATCACAAACCAAAAAGATGTTGGCACAGTAAGAAGATTAACAACAAAAAGTGCCTAAGTGGAAGGTTGGGATGGATGAGAGCCAGCGCTGGGATTTAACATGATACTAATCTCGTTTAGGAGGAGATTCCCGTGTCTCTGCAGGGAGGTGGCTCCTGCGGAGCTCCGTCTGCAGCGGGACGGAGGTGACAGGGGGTTCAGCCCCAGGGACAACCCTGGCACAGCCGAGCTCCTGGATGCAAAATCATCCAGGATTGTTATCCTTAACAATCCTTGGAAAAGAGTATTTTCATATTGGGGGAAATGATGTCAAACTCTGTCCAAATTCAGAATCAAAATGAGTTCAATAAACAGAGCTGAAGCAGCTGAAGACTTTCCTATTGCAGAGAAAGACAAAGAGCCCCCAGTGGGCACGAAACGAAAATGCACACTTCTGCACACAAATTAGCAATGCAGGTTTGGAGAAGGATGAAAACACATAGCTGCTTTCCTAAGGTCTGCTCTGACCAGCACTACCCTAAATCCTAACATTAAGAGTGAATAATTAAAGAGGGAAAAAAAGACTTTAGAACTTTTGAAATCAACTCGCAAATCTGAAACACTAAGATGCAATTTAAGAAAGGGAATGATAGCAAAACCATCATCTTATTTTTCCAAATTTATCAATCAAATGTCCTTCCTTGCCCAAGACAATGGTCGTGGCATAAACTTACCACAAAAGCCCTACCTTTCACTGATGCAAGTAGCCAAGTTAACCTTGCTGCACTCGTTAAAATATCTGCAAAACACTCATTTCTCTACGGAGGTGACTTGACCTGAGCGCAAAGCAGATGCAGACACATATTTCTGTGTATTAGGGACAGAAATTGGGAATTGAGCAGGGAAAGCAGCTGCGATTGCAAGCGAGCGGGACCGTGCGGCAGTGCCGCGGGGACGGGGAGGGCAGGGCCGGGGCACGAAGCAGCGCGATCAATCCCAGTCAATGAGAGCAGAGCAGGGTTCAGCGCAACGACTGGTCACAGGAGAGAGACTCCGAGAAACGAGCAGCCGGGACACCCGCCGGCCACCAAGGAGGTCCCTCCGGGTCTGGTCACTGCGGAGGAGCAGCGGCAAACCAGGGCAAAATGTGGTTTGCAATTCTATATCACGATACCAGGAGAAATGACATGCAGACGGCTGGGGTGGAAACCAGCAGAAAATAGCCAGCACCTGCCTGTAAAATGGCTTAGGTTTTCTATAAAGCTTTCAAAGCATTCTGGTGTGGTCTGCAGTGAATAAATCTAGTGCTATGCTTTAGTAACTCAGATTTTCAAAATTCAGTAGTCAGGATTCAGTATTTCCAGCTCAACATTTGAAATAGTTTTGAAAGATAAAGCATAGAACATGCAGAGATTAATCCTCCCCAGTTTATGATCATAAAATTTATGCAAACAGGTGCATGTATAAAGACTGGTTCTTTCCCTGAGTATTTGTACTGGGTAGATCCAAGTGTTTCTTTTTACCTAACGAGTTTGGAGCCTCCAATGCATAACCACACATTGAGGACTGGTTCGGCTGGGCTTCAAGCCAGTAAAGACCGATGCCAATATTGTAAAAAAAGACTCTTTAGCCACACAGGATTTGGAACAACAGTGCAATAAGGTTTTCTGAACACCGAGGGATTTAGTAGCAGGGCATAAATTGTTATTGCTTGTAGACTAATAGCATTGCAGACAGCTTGTTTTTCCCTTAATTAATGAACTGTTTCGGTCAGTATGTCTCCATGCTTTATATATGAACTACTAGACCAAACAATGTTATTTCCCAGTTTTTATGCACCCTCTGCAGCATCTAAACACTTTCAGATATGTGCTGAGATAAAGCACTGACATAGCTTGTAAGCAACTTCCTTTTCACACAAGAAAACTAATGTGTTTTTTAATACACTTTTAACAAAGCAAAATTACAGTACATGATATTAGTAAGATCAAGTCCAAACACCAGCTCTGTTTTTTGGAGTTAAGGAATGGGTCTGTAGAAGTTTCAGTTCCTGTAGGAGCCGCTTCCTCTGCGTTGGTGATGAGCTACCCTCTTCCAGCCCCGCCACTGCGCTCACGCTGACCCCGGGGCTAGCACTGATGTTGCCGATTAGAGATGGAAGGAGTTTACTGTGACTGTTCTAAAACTTGAGTTAAAATTAGTTTGCATTTCTGGGCCCAAATTCAGGGCATATAGACACAAACGCTGATTAAAGCATAACTCTCGATGTGCTGCGGGTCGCCTGCACGACACCTCCCTGCCACAGCGTGGAAACGGATCCGTCACGTTGGAACAAGGCTGCCATGTCTTTCCGAGGAATCCCAGGTTGCAGGACGCGACCTAAATAAACATAAACGTGTTCCAGAAAATGCATTCTGGCAGAGGGCTCGGCACATTGCGCACATTACAAATTGCACCCAATTTTCTGTTTTAACTGCCTGGCTCCTCGTGCTGAAGCTGCTGATTGCGTTTGCAATTCGGAGAAACCTTTTCCACGTAAAAAGAAAATCAGCAGTTGCAAGCATTAAAAGAGTGCTGAAACACGTTTTTCACAGTTGTTTTTTATTCCACGCTCCAGTGCTCAGCTTCCTATCACTGACTGATGTTAGCAATATCAGCCCTGATCTCAGGACAACATACGTGTCAAGGATGCTCATAAGAACTGATGCCACTTCAAATCTGGGATAAACAAAACAACAGGAAAGCTCTCAGGAAAGCTGTTATATCCCGTACCTCTCAGAGCAGCGCCTCCTTGTTCGTGACACACGCGAGCGAGATCTCCCTTTGCTGCCCGCTGCTGGGAGTCTCCGCAGGGATTCCAGAGTGGTGTCTCCCGGGATGTTTTAGAACCATCCGTTCCTGAAAAGACTCAAATCACATGGAAGAGGGTTCAAATCACATGCAAACATTTGCTTGCTCTTCTGCCCTGACACGTTTTCAGCCCAGCACTGCCTCATGCCCTTCCAGAATACCGAGTTTAATAAATGAAGGAGCTTCCAGGAAGACAGAGTGTTTAATGTGTCTCCAGTTCACCCTGTTTTGTCCCTGTCTCCTTAAGGCATGTGTCCCACAGCGGGAACCTTAGCCCCTACCAGGCATTTTCACAGAAAACAATTTTTCATGACGACACAAATAAATATAAGTTTTCTGAGCACTTAATAGAGCCAGCAATTAAACAGTAAGCTGTTCTCAGCCATGACCATATGGAGGTTGGCAGGCTAGTGTAATAAAAAGATTGAAGAAAGGGGCAATAACATGCTTACATCATTGTAAAAAGGAAAAGAAACAAAGAATTGGAAGAGAATAAGATCTGAACTGTCATCAAATGATGGGAATTTGCTTTCAAGCAACACAAAGATCTTGTCTTAGCTTAGGAAGTCAATTTGTTTTTATCTTCTCCATTTCCCATTGCGCATCAGGCAATAACAATAATCTCTTTGCTACCTGTCTGACCCAGAAGCTCCTACATTAAGGCTGAAGAACCCAGATGGCCATATGCTAATAGTATGCATTAAAGTCCAAATTATTTGAAAAATATGAATATTATGCATCACTCCAAGCAGGAATGGAATAAACTGTGGGACCAACCCCCGAAGATGCCACAAATGGATTGCTAGTTTCCTTTGATCACGGAGGAGATTTGCTCATTTCCCAGGTTAATTTTACTGCTTTGGCTCTTAAGACCTTCCTCAGGCTCTGGGGTGCTCAGGACAGCAGGGAGCTGCCAACCAACCCTTGTGCCAACGGAGAGGTCTGAGACTCAACATCAACCTGAGAAACTGCCGTGAGCAAAAGTGGACCTTGAGCTGTACCGGCGTGAGAGTCATCGCTGTCCCGTGCTGATGGACTCGCAGTTTAATTGCGAGTAGGACCTTCACTAAAGCACCTTCAACACAGCTGCCTTCATAAAAACATTTTCCTGTGGCTTCTCAGTGGAAATTGTAGTGTAAACAAAATGCTTAAACTGGAAGGTACAAGCAATTACTGTCTTTACAGGGCTGCATCATTTGGGGGATGATGATACATCAAAATGAAGCAGCAGTTTGGGGCGGGATCCAGCTCCCGTTGAAGAGAGAGGCTGAACTCTCATTAAGCCCCAGCAGAGAAGGCTCAGCTATTCTCGAGCCTCTATAAAATGATGCCACTAAAATGCTGCAGAACAGTTAACAGGGAAAACCAAATAATTACCAATCTATTCACTCCACTTAGTCTTTTAAATGTTAATATGCATCATAAAAATACAAGGCAAATTCATAATGATATATTTTAAATAGATTACAAGAACAGTTTGAAATCAGGAGAAATTAATCAGCTGAGATAAAATGCACTTTCCTAATTTCTACTTAAAGAAAAGAAATCACCACAAGAAAACAAAAAGGAGGAGAAAAAAAAGAGAGCATCTGGCAGCATAATAACTCTTAATAGAAGCCTAGAATTCCTTAGATTGGGAAATGATCCAAGACTCCCAAGCCTGCAGTCCATTTCTGTCTCATTAAAATCCAGAGCGTATTTGAGAAAAAGGCAAGACAAACACCTGGCCTGCCCTGACGCCAGTCAAGAACCCCTGGCTGATTTCGGAAAGGCTTTTGGTCAGGCTCCGAATCCGAATTGTGGGAATTGACAGGCAGCCTGGGGAGGGCTCCGGAGTTTCCAGGCATCTCCCGTGTCTGGGACAAAAGGAGATTATTCCATCAACAACAGAGCAGTCAGTGATACTGCTGGAACAGAAGTCTTCTGGGAGGGCTGTCTGAAAGATAATGCGCTAAAATGCAGCTCTCGTGATAAGTGCTGCTGTGAAGCTGACTCATAAATTCCAGTCAAGGATCCCCTGCTTATCCATATAAGCAGAGTAAAGCAGGAGAAAGCGGCCACAAGCATTACCTCCTTGCATGGCAGAGTCTGCATTTGTACCCTGAATAAGTACCCTTAGGTTCCTCTAGCCTAAAGAACTCCGAAAAGCGCTGTCCTCTTCTCGATACACCCTGTTATTTAGGGGGGAGGCACCTGACACTGATTTTCACAGACAGTTGAAAGTTTCACAGACAGGAGAATCCAGCCCAGTGATCAGACATTTTATCTAAATAGTAGTAACCAGATATTACTTGCTCTGTCCTGACTGTCTATTGGCTAAAAAACTGACTTGAAGATATTTGCCTGAAATCCAAAAAGTCTAATCAAGGGGATCTGGTAAGTTAAAAGTTAAGCCATGTTTTATCTTTCTTTTTCTATTTAAAATTAGAAGACCACCTTTATTTACTGTCACGTTTAAGACCTCAAAAATCATTACAGTTGGAAGGGACCTTTGGAGGACATCTAGTCCAACCCCCTGCACACCCAGGGTCACCCAGGGCACATGGCACAGGACTGCATCCAAACGGGTCTTGAAGATCTCCAGAGAAGGAGACTCCACAACCTCTCTGGGCAGCCTGTGCCAGTGCTCTGGCACCCTCACTGCCAGGAAATTTTTCCTTAAGTTCCTGTGGAACTTTTGGTGCTTCAGTTTGTGACCATTTCCTCTAGTACTCTCAGTGGTCACCCCTGAAAAGAGGCCGGCCCCATCCTCCTCACTTCCTCCCNGCACTTATAGACACAGATCAGGTCCCCTCTCAGCCTTCTCTTCTCCAGGCTGAACAAGCCCAGCTCCCTCAGCCTCTCCTCACAGGGCAGATGTTCCAGGCCCCTGATCATCCTCGTGGCCCTGCGCTGGACTCTCTCCAGCAGCTCCACATCCCTCTTGTACTGGGGGGCCCAGAACTGGACACAGTGCTCCAGATGTGGCCTCACCAGGGCTGAGCAGAGGGGCAGGATCCCCTCCCTCCACCTGCTGCAGACACTCCTCTTAATGCACCCCAGGACCCCATTGGCCTTCTTGGCCATGAGGGCAACTGCTGCCTCATGGTCAACCTGTCCCCCACCATGACGCCCAGGTCCTTCTCTGCAGAGCTGCTCTCCAGCAGGTCGGTCCCCAGCCTGTACTGGTGTCTGGGGTTATTCCTCCCCAGGTGCAGGACCCTGAACTTGGTCTTGTTGAATTTCATGAGGTTTCTCAGCACCCAGTTGTCCAGTCTGTGCAGGTTCTGTTGTCATCAATGCTCTGCAGAAACCTACAGGACTGTTTGTGCCTGGCTGTGTGGTTTTTCCAGTTGATGTCAGGGTGGTTGAAGTGTCCCATGAGAACCAGGGCCTCAGACCATGAGGCTACTCCCAGGTGTCTGTAGAAGCCTCATCAACCTCCTCGTCCTGGTCAGGTGGCCTGTAGCAGACACCCACCACAGTGTCTCCCACACTAATCTGCCCTCTAATCCTTACCCACGAGCTCTCAACTCACTCATCACCCACCCCAGGTTGAGCACCGTGCATTCCAGTTGCTCTAACAGAAAGAGCAGCTCCACCATGTCACCTTCAAGCCTATCCTTCCTAAAGAGCACACAGCCTTCCACGGCAGCGCTCCAGGCCCGTGAGCCAGCTCCTGGCAGGCTGACAGGAGAGCTTCTTATATTACCATCACACAGGGAAGTAGATTTTACAGGAAAGGTTTTCAGAGGGCAAGAAATTAAGCCTGAGTGCTCAGGCAAGGCTCTGCTCAAGCAGCAATAGCATCCCTATGCCCTGTTCCTCTACTGAATGGGAGACTTTTGGACCCTTTCTTCCACGCTCTCCTTTTGCAGGACCATCAAGTTCATTGCAAATGCATTGAATTTTGGCTGCTCAGCATGAGTCAGAAAATTTCCTTAGAAATGTTTGAAAAATACCTGACACATCTGGCTTCAATTAAGTTTATCTGAATTAATAAAATACATTTCTCACTCAATGGGTAAAGATCTTTCATACTGTCATCCAATAAGTCTGAAAACTGATAAAAAAAGCACATTCATGTGCAAATCAGCCCTTTTTCATTTCCCTTAACTTTTTTAATATCATCTTCCTTCAATACTTTCGAAGTCTAACCCTTTCTGAGTTGTGTAAATATTTCCTGTTGGCATTACTAGTTACAGTGATGTACAAATGTAAATTTGTACCACTTCAGAGAAAAAAAATACACATCAATGAGCTGCATGGAGACTCAGAGGGCCGGTACTGGCATGTAAAGGCTCTCACTGTGGTCATCAGTTCTGAGCTGTGATATCCAAACTGACCTGCAGCTATCATGGCCTGATAATTACTCAGTTGTCTATATGATGCGGTTGCTCATCTCTTCTCCCTCCCAGTGGACAGGTAGTCCACTTGCTGCCAGCAATACTTGTCTCCCTTGCCATCAATCTGAACACTGCACTTAAAACTAAAGAAATTATTCTATTCTTTTCCCACTCTCTCTTTTCCTAAAAGGCCAATGTCACGCTTAGAAGCTATTACTTTGCCGTGATAGCTATCCATCTTCCAGCAAATCTTTACTGTCTGCTTTTTTTCATCCGCTGTAACAGGGAAGAAGAAGAAATTTCTTTAGTGAGAATGGGGAGGAAATATATATCTTCCTCTTCAGAGATGGTTTATGCTCTCCGGCTCCAGCAGTAGAAGGCTGGGACAAAAATCCAAATGAATGGGAGAAAGTGGCTCACAAAATTCTTTACAAGAGTTAATTCTTGCCATCAAACTTGTGAAGTCTTTAGGTTCTCTGCTTATATGAACACGCAGAGCAGTTGTGGGCCACCTTATGTCTGCAGGGACAGTTCTGAGCAGGGGCTCTTGCCAAAGCCAGTCATCCCCGTAGCAGGGGGCTCTACACCTTGAATGCAACCTCAGCCGTCCTTATTCCTTCTTTTCCTGCATCCTGGTAGAGAATATCTAGCCGATTCCTAGCACTCCTCTGCCCACATGCTTCGGGGATTTTTACCATGTAACTAAGGCCAAGCTTTAGGTCTAACTGATTTGCTCAAGTTTGACAGCTCAGATAAGAAAAGTCACAAAGAATAATCAGATCCTTGCACTCCCGCTCCCTTTTCCCACGGAAGCATGACTTCTGCAGAACATGCAAATCTTCCCTTCAAGTTTCCTGCTAGCGGTAAACATATTTTTTTCCATTACTCTATTTGCTTGATCCTTGTTCAATAAAACCTACAAAAGCACTGAAGTGCTACATGTCAATCAGGTCATCAGCCTAGGAAACATCTAGCAGGAAAACAAAACAAAGCCCCAAATCAAAACGAGGCAGATACAGTGCAATTTGCTAATCGGCTTATCAAATATTTATTTTAACAGTTTGTATGTCTGTTCTGTTATCTGGCAACTTCATACAGAAGAAAATTATATTCTTTCAGCAGATATAAAATCTGTAGCTCTCATTAAAATATTCATGACAAGAAACATTTTAGTCAATTGGTCGGTATGTTGTTATAGCTAAACATAAATCACCACCATGCAGTTATTTTGATGTGAGAGAACATGATGGACATACAATAATTTAGAAAAAAATACAAAGCACAGAAACATTGTGATAAATTGGAAGCAGCCAAGGGATTCTTGCATGTAAATGAGAATTTACATACAGTTAATTCTTTAACAAATTTTATAATGAAAGTAAAAAAAAAAATGATATGTTCACATGAAAAAACACTCAGTTATAAACTCAGTAGTGCGAACTGAGTTATAAATTTGCTTTTGCAGCATGGCATGCAAAACTCATTCAGGGTATGGTACTCCCAGGCTCCCAGCCCAGCCAGACTCTACCAGCTGTGCTTCAGCCACCNAATTTTATAATGAAAGTAAAAAAAAAAATGATATGTTCACATGAAAAAACACTCAGTTATAAACTCGCTAGCTGCAACCTCAGTTATAAATTTGCTTTTGCAGGATGGTATGCAAAACTCATTGAGGATATGGTACTCCCAGGCTCCCATTGTAACATAAGCTCTGCCAGCTGTGCCTCAGCCACCCAAACCTGCACTGATCACATCTACATGCACAGCCCGGTCGTTACCATTAAGACCTTCTATGGCCCAGATATAGCTGAGGAGCTACCTGTATAGAGCATTAATTAGAGCAGATGCTGTGTATTTAATTTAAAAGAACCATCAATCCAGCTACTCTGCTTAAAAAAAGAATTGGCATGCTCAGGAGAAAGGTGGTCCTTGAAATTTCCTTTGAAAGAATGAGGAGGACACAAGAAAGTCAACAGTCCCACCCCAAGCCCAGTGATTTTGCCTTCTCCAAGGTGCAGAATGGATGCTTTCTCCATACATCTTTACCCCTGTATAAACAGCTCAGCAATGGCCTGAATTAAAGACTTGGAAACATCGATATCGGCATTGGCTGGGTTTGATCAACAGCTCAATGGGATCTGTGAAATCACTTCATTGACTTCTGTTGTTTGGCTCAGGCTGTTGGAAAGGCTGATGCTAGGAGATGGATACAAATTGTCTAATTCAACCATCTGTGAAAAAAACACTCAGAGACACTCGAGAAAAACAACAAAGCTCAATTATTGTTTTCCATCAGTGTATGGATAAATTTATAAATAATATTTTTCACTATTTTTCCCAGCATGCAGCATGAAGTGTCTTAAAATAATAGTTTAAAAAATCCTACTATTTTTACCTAATATAAATAACTCACCAGATGATGATTATAATTTCCAGTCTTGAATTAACCTTGGGGAACATTTATATACTCTTAGGGAAATGCTCTGAGAACTATGGAAATCTCTTATTTCTACAGCAACAGAGGGCTTTGCATGCTTGGTTAAGTCTGTTTGTAATTTGTTTCTCCAGATGAATATTTATTTGATTCATAGCCCGTTTCACAGATGTTTTCAAATGTACTGTTATCAAGAAGCCTGTATGCAGAAAAAGAAACTCCTATTTTGCTTTCCCATGTATTATTACTGAGTCACTCATCTATTTGACCTTCCAATTATTATTTAACTAACCGAGAAGGTCTAACCTTAGATATACAAACAACCCTTTTATTTTGAGAAGGGTGCGTGATTGCTGAAGGCCAAATGTCTCCTGAAGTATTAAGCAGAGACCTCACTGTAAAAGCATTTCTTGCATCTCTTTTCATGTTGAGTGGCAAGTTGCTGACTCCGAATGCTCCTGGGTTACACCAACTGAAATGCAGGCTATTTTAGAAGGAAGGCCAAGTAATAAAAATAAAAAGATCAATAGACATGGAAAGAAAGCGATAAAGAAAAGACAAATAAAATGGAATAGAGTTCTTAAGGAGAAACACTGTCAGATTAACTGTGGCACAGTCAGTAGAGTTATGCCATCTGTGTAGAGTAGGATCTGACCATCCTGGAGGGGCCAGGATGGCCTGCAAGGCCAGTCATACTCCAGTGATTAATTCAACTACTGCTTTGACATAGAAGCAAAATTGGTGCATTAAAGACAAGATAATTAGGCATCATCCATGACCAGTGAAGCTCTGCCTATATTTTTCTCTGATTTCTATTTCCAATGCATGCCTCTCCAGCCCTCTAGGACTCTTCCAGTACATCTTAATTACCAGCGCGGAGCATTGCCATGGAGCTGTAGGCAATGCAATGAATCAGTTTTAAAGTACAGTAGCTCAAGTAGAACTTTTGGTGCTACAAATTACTGCACTGAAGACTGCTGGTCATCCAGAAAATCCCACTAGTGAGCCTGATCGTGGTTTGAAAACAATATGAGAAGTACAGTTCACATTTAGGGTGTTTCTTACTGGATCTGATTTACCACAAAGACCCAATAAAACTTGTGTCTTATATGTTGCTATATAGAGACCTGCATGAAAATCTCGCATACTGCTTGCAGAATAACTATGAGTAAAGCTGCCAGAAGCCTGTCCCCACCAGGCCAGGTGTTGGCCTGTGCAAATGCAATGTTAGTGCTCTGTCTTCAACAGCTTTTTTTTCCATAACTGCAAACATGATTGCGAGCTCAGAGAAGTCAAGAGAGTCAAAAATTGTAGCCATGTCCTGTGGTGCTAGTTACCCTGGTCTGTAAATATCAGTAGTTACAGAGTTAAGATCCAATTCCAATTAAACTAAGGGCAGCCCTTAAAATGTGCCCCAAGTCAGCTCAGTCTGACAGCCTAATGCTGCTCCGAGGGGATTCTTCCTTACTACGCTTGAATCATCTCCTGCGCAAACCGGTGCACTGCATTAACAAACTCATCTGCTCTAATCTGGTCAGGAGGAAAAAACAAGTACTAGGAGCTTTGTACTTGGTTGTGTCCATGAGTGGCAACTTAAGACTTACATTTCTAACCAACCAGCTGGAATATGAAAAGCAGTGTGCTTTGAGAAGTGGAATACTTATTATTCACTCTGACTCTGGATTTGTAATCAGCTTCATCAATTTAATTTCATTTAGAGTATGTTTTGCAACAGCACTTTCTTGGGTTCAGAGACAGCTGAACTCTGTTTATTAAAGCTGTAAGACTTCCCCATGCATTACTAATGAAAATATTAATAAATTCTATGGAACTTAGAAAAACAGGAAATTAAGATTTTGGGGAATGTAGGTACGGATGCTGGTACAGAAGACAACTAAAAACTTTAGGAGAAAAGCAAGTGCAAACAAAGCAATGGAGAACAAATAGAGTATGCTCAACACGTTGGAAAAGTCAAATAAGAGCGGAAGCTAACCCCAATTGCATTTCCCAAAAGTTTGACAAAGATTTGGCAGCTTTACAAGATTGCCAAAACATGCATCCACTAATCACATGTAAATAAGCAGGTAGTGAACATATCTAAATCCGTTCATGTGTGGAGGTGCTTTCTGCAATGCCCCTCGTTTAATATCAGTGGGACTTTGTGAAAGACGAGGGTGCGGGAGGAGTGAGACTTCCCTTCTTGCTTTGCCCCACAGCACAGGAGCTCGCTGCTCCCTTGTGTCACTGCACTCTTTCATTTGTCCCCAGTCACTGTGAGCTTTTTACTTTTCATTTTAAGCAACTTACTGGAAAGTGACTTAGAGAAGCCAAGATATCCTAGATGCAGTGAGAACCTTCTACCCAGTCTATTTGAAAACCAAGAAGCATCACTACTTAGGGTACAAAATACTGCAGATAACCCAGCTTTGACCTCTGTCGCAGTCTAAGTGCCTGCTTAAGCAAGAGAGACTTGCTGAATCTCCACTGAGCAGGTTGCAGGTGAAGCTTTACATTCCTCTCACACCCTGGGCCACCCTCTGCATTTTCAGCAGGATGAGCTGGGATTCCCTCCCAACAGGGCTCCTGCAGTAGGAGCTGTGCTGAGAGCAGGTTTGGCTACAAAATGCCCTATCTCCCCAGGAGACCAGCCAGTGTGGGCATACAAAGGTCTGCTCAGGCGCTGCATTTGGTCCAAGAAAGAGAAAACTCTGAGCTTCCTTCTAGAGAGTCACTACTGCAGAAGAAAGTCAAAAAAGGAGAGAAAGTTTCATGCCTGAAAGTGGCATTTCAAGAAAAAACAGATTTGAAAAACCATTGAAAAAAATCTTTGCTTCCCAGAAGCGCACACAGGCTTGTAATCCTTTTGTGAGTATTAGTTTTGGAGAACGGCTTTAAAATGTCTTCCAAACCTCTGCAAACTGTGCTTGAACTCTGCAGGAGGGCTCCCAAGCTCATCACCGTCTTCGTTTGTTCTTAACGAAACATTAAGGCCGGTGTTAGTGTTGAAACCCTGCCGAACGCGGGGTGGATCCAAGAGATAGTCCTGTCATCGCTGCAGGTGCTCTGCGTTCCTGCGCGGCGCCCCAGCAGGTACCGCAGAGCTTGGCAGTACGAGGGAGGATGCAGCTCTCTCAAAGCAAGACGCAATAAACAAAGACAGGAGGGGGGCAGGAGTTAAGAATTCTGCTCAGATGAGGGATTGAAAGCAAGAGGAAAAGCACAAGGAATATACTCGGATACTGGAGCAGGCCCCCTGTGATCCAGGGTGAAGCAGGGATGTACAGGGTCGCTGTGCTGCAGCAATCGTGCTGAGCACCCTTCCAGGCTTGTGCTTCCTCAGGAGGTAAAACCCACGAGCAGCTCTGAACTGGGGACTTTGGAAATCAAGGGACTCATTTTATACTGGACTCTGCTTGTATTACATAGCCCTTCTAAATCCATTGGCCTTTATCTTTCAGACAGGAAACAATTTGCTGGAGGGACAACTTTGCAGACATTTCCTGGACATACCAAACTTTGCCACAAATTTATTATTGGCCAACCTATCATCCAATTCTACTATCAACATCTCATCAGATCAGTACTTCCCTAGACAACTGTGCTTTACAGGAAACACAAATATTTTCGTGCAGAGAACTCTAAAATAATCTAATTCTATTAGATTCACAGTAGCAGATCACATTTTACTTGTTAATTCTTTTTTTGCTGCAATCAAGCACATTCTCTAGCACTCCCAAAGCTGTGGACCACACGTACACATTCCTCAGGATGACACAGCATAGGATTCATAAATGCACATATGCAAACGTTATTTATGCTGATGATGTTTTGAGGGAAGCAGCAGGCAATGAAAAAGGATTCTCTAAGACATTTCTAAGATTTTTTCCACACCTCCGAATTTAAGGAAAGCCGTCAGAAATGAGTGCTAACCAGGTTTTGTTGCAGTGTTTTTCAGAACAAATGGCTCAAGATAATTTTTACCCTTCTGGCTTAACCCTCATGAAAACACACTTCCTGCTTGATGTCTAATTGGATAACATAATAGTTTATTCTTCTAAAGTACTGATTTACTTAGCGAGGCAAATAATATGCTTGTGTATTTATTCATGTTATGTTACCGCACACAGATTTTTCAGTTACTGTGAAATAATTATAACACTATCGCATTAACCTAAACGTTGCATTCTCCAGCTCGGGGAGCATCCCCTTGGGTTCCAGGGGGCAGAGAGTAGTGGGAGGATGCTTAAATGCTTGAGAATGAAACACGCTCATTAACTGGAGCTCAGTTTATGAACTTCAGAAGTTAAACATCAGCTACAAAAAAATCTTTTAATCAAGATGGATCAAGCCTCTTCACTTAAACGCATTATCCAAATTTGCAGTCATCTCTAGTTAATGAGTCAGGCTGAATTAGCCTTTCAAAAGAATTAAGGGAAAAGAATCAACACTTTGATGATGTTTGAAGCACAAGTTGAAGTAATTGGATCAATGTGTTAAATCTTAGATGGCATCATTTAATCAGTAAGCCTGTGATGGAGAACCATGTGGCTAAAACTAGGTATAGTGGTTAATTATGATGAATTATTTTGTACAGCTTTCCCCACAGCAACAGCTTATCCCAAAACAGTATTTGCTTGTATAGGCCTCATCTGGGAAAGGTACCATTAGGATTAAAATATACCAAGTCTTCCTGATGCGTCACTGTTAACTCAAGACAGATGCAAGCTGTTGGTTTGAGCATCAAACCTGAATTCACTGCATAAATAAAGGTAAATTCAGCATGGCCTTGGTTCCTCCCTCAGAGCCGGAACCCTACTTTGGGTCAATAAAAGAAAAGCCCCTGTTGACCGTGAACATGGTAGTAGATCACTTCACCCACAAGAAAGAGTTGCGAAAGGCAGAAGCAGTGAGACTCACTGATTTCTGGTATTATTCCTAGTTTGCTGGCTGTCCCCCTGCCCTATGTGCAAGATTCCCATTGAGGTGAAGAGGGCCTTGCTTTTATTACACGTTGTGTTAACAGCAGGGTTTAATTTCTGTGATTAGGATATGATGAAATAACAATTCACCAAGCAACAATCAAATCGATCTATATGCCTGAGTGCAACCTATAAACCCACCCACCCTCTTGTACTCTTTAACTGCAAGTAGTCTTACTAGCTGACAGAACTGAAAGGACAAAGAAAAATAGGCATCAAAATGAACCTTTAAAAAAATACAAGTAGGTTTATGCTTTAAAAAGCCAGAAGAGATAACTGTTTTCTTTTATAGCTCCTGAACGCTCAAGTAATGCATAGAGCATTCCCACATTAAGAGCACTCTAAAACTTGCAAGCTACTCGGGTTCAACACTATGAACCCTCTGGGAAAGTAAACACACAAGTAAGTCTGCAAATAGAGGTTTTTACCCAAAAAAGAAATACAGAAGAGTGTCAAGAATGAAGTTACCCAAGTGCATTTGGTCCCTGGCACAGAATGGAGCTGCTGGTGGCACTCGGGGTGCTGCTGCCTGCCCTTGGCCCCGCTGTGTTGGTGCCCGCAGGGTTCAGAGCGGGAGTTGAAGCCCAGCAGCACAGCTCAGTCCACAGCACCATCCTTGCTTAACGTCGCATTCGCTTGGACAATAGATTACTGTAGTTGACACTTTTGTTTTCCTTTTCCTTTCTCTCTTCCTTGTGTGATGTGCAGCTAATCGGAAATCTCACAAAATCCCTCAGCTCCTTGGAATGAAAAATTCTTAAAAACAAAACAAAACAAAAAAAACAAACAGAAACAGAAAGACAGACCAAAAGGATCATTCCTTTCCTTACCTTAATGAAAGCAAAGGAGAAGAGGAAACCGTATCTACCAGGCTCAAGCCCCGAGTACTCTGCAACCCAAGGTTACAAAGCGCTCTGTGCAAAGGGGCTCGTGATCCAGGTGCAACAGCTCATTCCAATTCCCTAAGACATCAGGCATCGCTAAAAACAGCTCTGCTAGAAGAAAGAAAAGGAAAGGAAAAAGGGAAGGGGTGGCAAATGCCATGTAGAATTGTAAAGATCAGAGGAAGTCATCACATAATATAGTACATCATCATGTAATATAAGATACTATCACATAATATAACCAGCTTTCTGTGCAAAATTCACATCCAAGGGAACATAATTGAAATCTTAAGCATAAGTCAAAGCTCAGAGACCCAGCAGCAAAAGACAACACGTGTGAAAAGCAGCAAACCAGGCTCTTGCTTATGAAGCTGTGGTTGAGCAAAAGCTCTGCACGGACACAGCCTGACTATGTTGCCTATAAGCAATCTGTGGCATCTCATCAACCGTGAAATGTTGAAGTTTGTATTTTATAAAAACACAAAGCAGTATGAAGCGGTTATAAGCAATCTCTTTTCCAGCACACACAGATAAGCTCTGCTGATCACTGACATTAAAAATGGTGTTTTTCGAGGCAAGCGATGGAAGAGCCCGAGCAGGTTGTCTCGGTCTCGGCCCGCTCTTCGCTGGAACGGAGCTCTCACGGCGGCTTCTTGCCAAAGGCTTCTAGAGCACTTGCCTTTACACTATATGAAGTATAACGCTCTGAGCAATGTCTCTATGTTCTTTGAGATTAAATTAGTAGGTATATTTCCCTATGTTTAAAATATTCTTTTGCCAGTAGGTATTGGTATAAGGATTCCATGTCCTAGCAAGACTAGCTCATAGCTCCCTCCACACAGAGAGCTGCAGTGGGGTTCATACTCCACTCCCGTTCATGTGCCAAGAAAAAAGGGTTGAGGGGGATTGTCAAGCCCATAGGTGTCAAGGGACCAGGATATTCCCAAGACCAGCATGTCCGAGGGGGAGTTAGATGAGCATGTCCGAGGGGGAGTTAGATGAGCCCGGACCAAGAGGAACACACTGTCCTGCTCCATGAGAGCAACCACAGAGTGAAGCAAGTTATAACTCCACAAGGATTTCCCTGGGCATTAGAGCAAGGTTTGCAGAGCATATAATGTTGAGAGAAGAATAAAACCCCCTCAGTTTTAATACTAAATCATATGGAGACGTTTTTCTAAAGCAGCACGTTCCTATTGTGCTGCAGAATTATTAAGAGCATTGTAAGTTATTCCAAAAAAATGTAGGTCACAGTCATCGGAAGAAGTGGTGGGAGGCACAGCGGAACCAGGCAGTTTCTACCGGCGCTGGTGGTGGGTCTCAACCCAGCACACGTGGGTGAAACCGGGTGTAGGAACAGGCCCGACTTGGATACAGTTGGTGACAAGAGTCAGCTCCCAGCACTGTGTCATGCAGCCTGTGGAGAACAGAAAAACATTTTATTTCTGTTCGTTTGCTTCAGATTTGTTCCTTTAATAAGGACAGGAGGAGACCAAAATCATAAGGGTAAAGAGCCCAGCTACTGTTATTTAACTCCTACAATTGGGTTATTGAAATACCAAAGAGTTTCTAGGTCTGGGGATAATCAGAATATAGAACTTGTGATGATACTTTGGGCTTTTTAGGCAATCAGCAAAGCAGTGACATATTTTAGCAAATATTTTCTCAATCTGTACTGAGAAAAAAGGTAGTAACAAGACAATGAAGAGATATACCTATTTTTCTTGAACATTTCCCCTAAAATATACTGAATTGCAACTGATCTTCATATCTCTCCATTTTGTTAAGACAAGATTAATGGTTAACTGCTATAAGTGCAAATGTTACCTCTGTTTTGATTGGAGTAGACTTGCTTTTTAAGATTCCAAAACTAATATGTTTGAAGTAATTTAGCACGGAATGACAGTACTAACTGTAATTTTTGTTAAGTAGCACCCAGGTTTCATCTGTTGCCTACTTTTAATAATTCCAAATTAATTTAATGGTAGAGAAATAATCATACCTATATTTATATTAATATTGCTGTACAATGTCATAAATACATATTAAAATCCTAGCAAATAAAGAATTTATGATCTTATTATTGATATTATTTTCAGAGTGACTATCTTCCCTGCTGACCACATAAAATCATCATCAGTCATAAGATTCTTACTAACCCTTGAAAAGATTGCTAACAAAAATTTCCATAAAAGCAATAGGATTCTATAGCGGTTTCACCCAAATGTCTGTTCCAAAAAGAGAATCAATTTTGTTCACAACACAGTAAGAACTCCTAAGAACTTGTGTATATCTAGGGGAAAAAAAAAGGTCATTCTGTGTCTAAGTTTTGGTATAGTATGTTAGGAGATGTATATTAACATAATTTAATAACAAAGGCTAATAGTAAGATGACCTTAAATAATAAGCTGACTTTATCTTGCCTCCTTCATTACAAACCCAACGTGACTAGGTGTGCGTTGTGGATACCTGCTCCTCAGACTGACGTCAGTGCAAAGAGCCATTTGGGGACACGTTGGCAGCACGCGCAGGACACCGGCTTGCCCTGGCACTGCCAGGCTGGAGGCTGCCTCTCGCCCAGGCTGAAACAGGATGGTCCCAGAGCTGCCCAGGGTGGCTGATGCCATCCGTGTGCTTCCACCTCTTCCATGGGCTCCCTACCCGCTCTTCTAGAGGCAAAAGTCTGTGTTTCCTACCAGTCCTGGCAGGTAGATCTTTGTGACCCAGGTGTGCTGGAGGAGGCAGTGGTACTCGATGGCAGAGATGTCCAAGCTGTCTGGAAAGGAGATTGCAGCCGCTGCTCACAGCCTCGCAAGGCAGCCTGATGCGATATACCGATTAATTAACTGGCAAATACTACGCTCTAGTAAGGCTACAGCTTTGACGTACCCCCAGAATACACCTCCATCACCGTGATGGAAGGGCTGTCAGCTCCCAAGCAGCCCCAAGTTGCTCGTCATGAGCAGCAGCTCCGTCGCTTTCGCTTTCGTTGTAGCTGACCTTCTCCAGCACTCACATGTGAAGCGAGGTTCGTAAGGGTCACAGTGGCCCACAGAGAAGCTACAAGGACAGTGCAGAAAACGGAAAATAAAATAGACTCCTATACAAATGGAGTGTTTGAAGCAGCTTTTGTGATAACCCCTGTGCCAAAGCCTCACTGCGTGGTCACGAGAGGCGCGAGGAGGCTCCCGCCTGCCATCGCGCTGCATTTCAGGGTCTCAGAGTTGTCACCGCAGCGGCTCTGGAGAAGTTGTCTGAATCACCTGAGTGTCTATTAAAATGAAAATTGTCACAGCAATTAAGACTAATTAAAATAAATAATAAATGATAACGAGTCCAAATACTCTATCTTAAGGCAATGAAATGCAAGCTTTTCCTTATTGTTCATTATGACCTAGTTAAATATACTCATTTATCTGGAAATAAGAGCCTAGATTCCAGGAGAATTTTTTTTTTCCTTCTCCTTCTCTTGAAAAGATAAATGCTGTTGTGCTCAATCTCTTTGTTAGAAAGCTGAAGAAAAAGTCATGAATAATTAGATCTGATGGTACTGTAAACATTTTTAGAGAAAAATAGAATCCCCTTCAGAAATCATCAAAGTAATAATTACACTACAGGAGCTTCAAGCTCGAGAGCAGACTAAGAAAAGGGTATTTGTTTTGGAGGTTATTTTGCTTCAGTCAAAAACTGCTGCAGAGTCTGTTTCTTCTTTTCCTTTACTGATGTCCCTCTAAGCATAGTATTAATCTTTACTAAACATTTCAGTGTGAGCTTTATAATTCCAGATAAACCGCTCCTATTTCTAGGCCCCACCACCACTGGACTAGATATTGTCTTGATTATAGATGGGCTTTTGGATAGGGGGTCACATTTGGAAGCAAACTCCCTCAAAGCAGCAGGATAAACCTGGGACTGAGGGTCCCCAAGGTTGGTGGCCCCAGGAGAGTGCTCACATCACCTGGGACACCTAACTGGGGGCAAAGCAACACCACGGCTTTGGCCAGGGGCACGTGGGGGGCCCCAAATCCTAGGGAAGTCAAAGGAGTCACGACATAAACTTTACTGGAGGCTCGGGAGGTTTCACAGTCACACAAATCCCAACCAAGATTTTTTGCCACGTGGGAAACACCTTAAAAATGTACTTATAAACCACTGCCAGACATCTGGCCTATCTTTTACATCAGGGATTTGAGCATAGCAAGTTTAAACCCAGCTACAGGAAGAGAGATTTTCAGTCTGAGCCTGAGAAACTTAGAGCAAAGCCCATGAAAAAAATCTTGTGGGTTTAAATGAGCTTTATCTCTTCCCTAATGGCCACCCCTGGATGACGTTCCGAGGGCTTTCCGATTTCATTATTGCTCGACCTGAACAAACATGGCTATAGCTTTTAGTCTTTGCAATTATGCCCTCCTCAAAGAAATGTCTCTTACGTGCCTTCCACTTTGGCTCTAGCAAAAACCCATTTCTCCAGCAAACTAGTGTAATAGTTTAAGACAATTTAAAAGTGGATTTGTAAAGCTCTGCAGGCTTGAGAAGCTGCTAAATCTCTTTGGGCCCAATATGAGCATACATTTCCAAAAACAAAAGAGCAGAGAAGGCTGGAGGGAGATGCACACAGGGCAGCACTGCTTTCCTTGTGTCCCTTCGCCTCTGAACAGCATCATTGGGTCAGAGATGCTGCATGGTACGAGGGGCAGAGGTGCTTCCCTCTGGGTACAAGAGACTTGAGTCTACTTGTCCTCCTCTCTGCACCTCTCTCCACCACAAAGACCCTCCGAGCTTTTGCTCGGGTACCAGGCGAGCCGCACGGCCGAGTTTATTGTAACAAACAAAAATCAATGCCTTTTAAATGGAAAATCATTTCCACGGGTATTGCTGTAGATACAGATGTGAAAACGGCGTTAGCTACAGTTTGTTAAATGCTGGGCATTTTTATCTTTAGTGGTGTTTTGTGACTAATGCCTGATGAGCAAACAAGTGCTTCCTTGCAAACTGAAAGCCTCCCCGCGTACGCGGAACCTGTAATTGCAGAATGAGAATGACTCATATTAATGCGCCGCAGTTCAAACAGCCCTATGAGATACCAAACTGTCAGGCAATAAAGAAACAAGGCACCAAGATTAAATGATTTAACTCGCTCACGCAGGCCATTTTTTGTCAGAGCCAGAAAATTAACTCTGAATTTGAGTCCCCGTCCAATATTTTAATTTCAACATTAGCATTGCTCAAGCATCCTCTCCTGCTAACGCAGCGATTACAGATGTAATGGGCCAGTGGGGATTGCTGCAGATACCCCTCGGATAAGGGCTTTGCATCTTTACTGTCAATCTCTAAACATGCTGGGCATACCAAAAGCAAGCACATAAATACAGCACAGCAATGCCAAGCTCCAGCTCTTGGGCAAAGTGTTAAGCAATTCCTATTACGATGATGAAGCTCTGGCTTTCCTTTGAGTTAGGACTTGCAAGAGCAGGGTCCAGCAGGACCACACCAGGGCCAACTCTGCCCCTAATCACAGAGAAACCCTCCAATAATGAGCATTTCCTTGTCCCTCTGAGGTCCCCTATGCATGAAGTAGCCTCATCCGATTCAGCTCTGCAGTAAATTGTGCGTGACATGACTGCATAGCTCACACTGTTTGCCTGAAAACCTTAGCGCCTGCTCCATGGTGCTGGCTGGTTCACTGATTTCTCTAAGGCTTTCTTGCCTGCCCTTCCTATTTTGCGAGGAAAGCCATCATTACTCTGGTATTCAGATAGCACAGCGCTGAAGGTCACGCCAGCTCCTACACAGAAAGAGACATTTACAGATTGCCATGAAGAAAACCTGACCTGTTTGCTTTACAAGGCAGTCATTTGCAGAAACAGATGATATATTTTCTAGTTGGGATAGCTCTAATTTCTCTCTACATTGGAATAACAAATAAATAGAAATGAGCCTGCCAGCTGCAGTCTTTTCAAAAGAGATTCAAAAGCAGTTCAAAAGATGGGTTTTAATCTGCTCAGTTCTTAAACACGCAACATTCACTACAGAGAATTACAAATCACTGAATTTTAAGGACAAACAAATAATTCTTATATAATATTTTGTCATGGTGCATACAGAAAAGTGTGACAGGTAAAAGTTCATCCCTGCTGCTATTTCTTTACAGAATTCACTGGAAGAAACAGAAGGTTTTAGACTATATTACTGGTATCACATTTAAGTTCATCAAGTCGTTTTGCCTTGAACTACACACCAGACCAAGGAAGTGTTTACTTATGAATAGCAGAAGATGGATTTATATTTGTGCCGTTTTCCTAAATTTACCTTATACTTTAAAGGCATTGCTTAGACGGTTCTTATTGTGTTTTATATTCTGTGCTCATCTCTGAAATATTTATGGAAACCTTTGCTGTTTCCAGTACATCTCCTAATATAGCAGTGGAGGCGCGATTCCAGCAGCCACCGCTCGAGCTTGTACTGATTTGAGCACTTCTCAACTAGCACAAGAACTGAATTTTTAAGTAATTTTAACCAATGTCAAGATCTCAGTATTTTGAACTGTAGACAGTATGGGAATGCTTAAAAAGTATTTCTGTAACAAGAAAAGACTAGATAGGTTTCTACTAGTGCATGAAGAAAAAAGAACCCAGTAAAATACCTCAGAAGGGAGTAAATCTATGTTTTTAGTCATAATCTTGTAATATTGTCCAGTCCAGGAGGACAATTGGCAACTGATGGAATGTTACAACCGACCATGATCTAAACAGCCGATTAGCAGTATTGCTGCCCAGCACCCAACGGTCCATTCCAGGTGCCATTCCCACCCCGTTTAATGGATCCAGATTACTCTGGGAGCCTTCTGGACTCAGCTCACTGTTTTAGCACCACATAATCATAAAAATATTGATTTGTCTTCATGAGCTATTTTGCATTCTGTAAGTTGTTATCTAGGGTACTACCAAATACGTCTGTCTGGAATGTTTTCAACGCTGTTTTTGTTTGTTTTGTTTTCAACTAAACATGACGCTCTGCTAAAGCCAAACTGTTTTAAAGGCGCATATTGATTTTAAAGTTGTTCGTGAGATTTCTAGGAGCTATGGCGATTCTCTGGGCAGCTTCAGAAAAGAGACCCTAAGCAGAATGCGCAGTCTTCTCAAATAGGAAAATAGATGCTTTGGCAGAAAACTGTTTCAAAAATAACCTTAAAAGTACAAGTGTAAATTATATGGGTTTAAAAAAAAACACAAACAAAATAACCATTCTATATAATATGTCATAAATTGAACTTACTGCTCTTTGGCAAACTCTACCTCTCGGACTTGTTACATTTAGACTAAAAAATGACCTTATGGATCAAAAAAGTTTAGATTCCACTACCAAGAACCCCAAAATACACCTGTTATGCTTAGCTAATGTTTCAGCATTGAATATTAGCATTAAAAAAACAATTGTAGAAACCATGAACATTAACTAATAACCTAAACAGAAGTTCAGGATGAAGAATTCCTGGGATATATCCCAGGGTATATTCCTTTACACATCACAGCATGTACACATTCAGAAAGATGCTAGCGTGAGAGCAAACATTTGGTGGGGCGAAGGGAGTATTTAGATTCCAGTTCAGTTCCAGGATTGAAGGAACAGCCTGTTTAACTGGGGAAAAAAATATCACAGCTGAGGAAACGCATGCCCAAGACAAATACGTGCCACTATTTTCCTTTCACAGGTCACCACACTTTGAATAAGCTGAAATCATGGTCTATAAAACTGATCCAATACTTGAAGCTCAGCTGTTTGAAACAAAAATAAAGTGTTGCCACAAGCAGTAGACTACAGTAAATCTGCTTCGTATCAGAATATGCAGAAGAGGTTGAACAGAGCCGGGTCTTATACTGAAATGTCAAATGGCAGTTGACTTATCATTAAGTGGTGAATTGAAAACTGAGCATACAGCCAGAGCAGAAATTTCATTTAAGCTTATTTCAATATAAATTGATCTTTAAGGGCCATTACATAAAGTAATCTTCAGTAATATGGCTTTGAACATGGCCAGAAAAGGCTATTAGGCTCTTTGCAGAAGATGTTCTTGCTTGATGAAGGAAAGTTTACATAATCCAAGATGAGGGCTATTCACAACCCTGGTAAAGCTAATACCCAAAAGTGTGATTTTTAAGTCATTTTTTTTTAATGTAACACATAGTCACGCAAGGGCTCTGGAGGAAGGTGGATAAATAAGGAAGAGCAGCAGCAAGCGCACATTCATGGAATAGTCCCTGGTCAAAAGCAAAGGTAGTGCTGGATGGAAAGCAACAGCTCTTTCCTGGAGAAATCCTTTAAAGTAGACCATATATGTTTCCCCTCCGGCAACCTGGGATATTTCCAGGCTGGAAAGTGGGCTCCCAAGGCCGCAGCAGCAGGGATGAGCTCGGACACAGCTTGAGCCATGCAGCCCTGGGGCCCCTGACAGGGCACCCAGGCCCCGTGAGCTCCCCACCAGCAGTGACCAGGTTTGTGCCTGGTTTTTCTCCATTTGGGTCCAAAGAGAGGGGAAATAAAGAAAAATGTTAAGGCTGGACCCTGGCAAGCTCAAGTATTTCGTGAGCCACCACAGGACTTTGCTTCACACGCTGATCCCCTCCACGGGCTCCTGCCAGAGGATTTTCCACACAGATTTTTAAAATACGTGGTACCTGCCCAGCTCACCCAATCCATCACGGCCTAAAGGTTGACGGCCAAATAACAGGTAAACAACAAAGACCAGGCTTGAGATAGAGCCAAATACCTCATCTGCTGTATTATGGAGCCAAATAGTGTTTTAGGGATGTTTGCTGTGTTCAAAGGCCTGCGGACAGCTTCTGGGTCAACAAAAAGACCTCATCTGGTTAAGATGGACACCAACAATCCCGCAGGACACGCATCCAGGGCAAGGCAGCCCGGAGGGCAGCAGCTCAGAAACACTCATCCGTAAGGCAGCGGGGGGACAACAACGAGAGGTAAAATAATGCACTCACCTCTCTAGTTAAGAACTGGAATTGCTGGAACAGAGGGAGGAAATTATTCCCCATCTCATCCAGAACCAGTCTACTTCTGCTCATAAAGAGTTTTAACTGTTATTAAAGTAATTGAATGAATAAAACTGTTTCCAAAATAGATCTGAGATGCTTATGCAGAAGTTAAATAACAGCAAGTCAAGCCGGCAGACTAAGAAGCAGGTTGAGGATCTGCTTCTTACACTGAGAAAACCAGGGAACAAGCACAGCTTCAGGAATACTTTTTCATGCAAAGGGTCCATTTTTCTTTGGCTTTTTAAAGTGCTGTGAGTTCATTGCTGCCTGCTACAGAGAGTGGAAAGCACCAGGCATGTGGACGAGAAGCTAAAGGGTCCATTTTTCTTTGGCTTTTTGAAGCGCTGTGAGTTCATTGCTTTTCTCACGCCCCGTTGCAGAGAGTGGAAAGCACCAGGCAAGTGGATGAGAAGCTGCTGGGGTTGGATTTGCTTTGGCAGGGTCAGAGCTGCAGCAGGATGGATGAGGGGCTGTGGCCAGGGCACTCCGCAGGCCACCTCAGCCACTGCACAACCCCGGGCACACAACACTGCTGCCTGCACCGCTGTGCAAAGGTGCAACCCGCTTCTTACCTGCAGCAGCTGTAAACAAGGCAGATCTGGAATCAAAAAGGCAGCAGCTGAACCCCAACCTCTGCCTTCCACCTGCTATCGGAACTGCTTCAGGACCTGGGCTACATAAAAAGCTAATTTTAGTGAGAGCAATCACCATCTGAACCACCAAAGAATACTATAAATCTTTGTTGCCACAGCACAATATTATAGACATGAGCTGAGGTCCAGGGAAATACTTACAAGTTGGACTGACAGTACTTTGAGTGCATTGGTTTATCTCTGTTCACTGATGCTCTTTAATTTGTTGATGCCCTTTACACAACGTGATTCTGAACAGAAGAAATCTCCAAGTGCCTCAGAGAAAAAAACATTTAAGGTATAAGACTTACAAAGCCTTTTTAAAACCTCCTTCTCTCCCTCTCCCACCACACCAAATGCCTTTTAGGAGCCTATTAGCTTCACTAAAGAGTCAAAAGAAAATCCATCAGCACTAAGTATTTTCTCTGCAGTGTTTCTGAGACATTTATGGACTTGGAAGATGCACATTTAGGGCATCCTAGACAGTAATAAGAATGCACAGGGACCTTAGAACTTACTGCCCTTTTTTTTAAAAAAAGAAAAAAAAAACAAAAAACAAACAAACTTTGTGAGATAGAATGAATCATGCATTATTTGGTGAGGTCTTGTTGAAAAGAGGATAATTTGTTCTTCCCCTTCCTCAGTCACCTTTAATTTGAGAAAATCTTCCTAGAATAATGTCTGATACAGCACCTTTTGCAAGAGGAAGGTCTTTAGTGTGGATCCTTTAGTTTAGTGGACTAAATGTCTTTAGTTTCTGGCCCCTGGAATGGCTCAAGTTACAGAAAAAGCAGATGCATGCAGGACCCATTAGCACTCCTCTGTCTCCTAGATTTTGGCATTAAAACATCTGTTGTCAGTGAAGGAAACCTGAAGCAGTGTGACCCACCCAATATCTGAGACTGATGGAGAACAGGAGGAAAACTTCCCTCTCCTGAAAAATCTGGAGGCAAAGGTGCTATCAACGACCACCTGGGGAGTTCAGTTCAGCTTCAAGACCCGCTGCTGTTGGGTCATTCCTCTCCAGCACACACAGACGTTCAGCAACACCTTGTCCTGAGCTCAGACAGGAACCAGAAACCACACACACGTCAGCATTGGCATTGCCAGAGCTAATACTTTAGTTAAATACCAGGGAATGTTAGGCCAGGCAGAGTACTGGACTTGCTCAAGCTAGGTTTTACATCTTCAGGATAGTACTGCATTTTGTTGTGAAGACTTCTTCAAATTTAGTGAAGTTTAACCTTTTGCAGAAGTCAAATTTCCTGACTCTATCCAAGCAATCAGTGTTTAAACTGCTTTATGAGCAGCATACTTTATATTACTAAAACCAATGAAATTACTAAAGCCATTTGTCCTCCCATGTTAAGACCTATTTGCCCTGTTTTCATGCAGTAGCTACCTCTGCTAGGCAATGCTGAAGCCTGAGAATGAGAGAAAGCAGAGACAGAGATGAAGAACCCCTCCTTCTACCATGGTTCATACTCTCTATTCCTTCATTTTGGAGCCGAGGTTGTGATTCAATTATTAAATATGTTAAATGAGGTCCATATTAAGTGCATGACATACAACTGGGAATAGGAGCTTTTGGCTAAGAGAACATCACTAATGCGTTTGCCTTCTTTGCACTCACATAATTGCAATTTGGGATATTTACAGCAAATTGGTAAATAATCTGACATGCTTCACCACTTTCTCTCTATGAACTGCTCAGCTATGCTGAAGCATAAAGTTAATGTCTCCCATTCTCGCAGCCTCTTGTCATCTAAGCAAACCCCACAGTGGTTTTTCCAGGCAGTCGTGCAGATTTATTAGACATTCATGCCACATACGAGCAACTTTGCCTGCACGGATAGCAGTCACAGGCTGCATTAATAGCACAAAGGAGGACTCTGCAGAAGGAAGAGGTGCAAGTTAAGTGACAGGAACCATATTGACAGGAGGAACATACTGCAATTGCTTGAAGTGCATTTGATCTGGTTAATCCATGATAAGATTACTAAAAAAAACTTCCAACACTTGAATGATAACAAGGGATCAGAATCACTCTTTTGTCATTGAAAACTGTATCCTCCATGTGCACTTAGATGCCCTGTGCCATTCTGATATCTGAAAGTGGCAAAGCCAGTGAACTCTGAGAGCAACCGGTACCTAGAGAACCACCAAAGCTCAAGGTCGGGCACTGACCTCTGCCCAACCTGCCTAGTTTACCAATTCTGACAAAAGTAGTGCTTGGAGGAGTGGATAAAAAAAGTCCTTGAAAGACATTAACCTTGTGTCTATTTAAAAACTAAAACAGAATTTAATTAAAAATAGTGTCAAGCAAAATTGATAAGGGCAAAAGTTACTTCAGAACAAGATACTGTATGTGAATCTAATTCTAATTTGAATTAACTCTTGAAACATATCTCTTGGTGATTAAAGAGTTAAAACATTAAAGAAAGCACCAATATCACAAGAATAAAAATACCATTAAGCTCCTTGCTGTCACAAGTTCCTGCACTCGTATCAAGACAGTTTTTTAATCTTCTACCTGCAGCAGTAATCAGAGAGATTTCAATTTTTAAAATGAGCTTTCACCTTACTGAAAATGAATTTCAAAGCAGCTTTACAAATCCCACTGTTTTTCCTCGGTTCTTCAGTAAAGAGTAATTATTGATTTAGCTAATTTCTTAGGATGACAGGTCAAGTTTCTGACTAAACTGTACCCAGTAAAAGTGTAGTCTCATGCAAAACTAGAAACAGGAAAGGATTAGCAATTTGCAGTTCACTTTCTTGCAGGTAAATTTCCTGCGTCATCATTTGCTCACAGTAAGCCGCTGTGATTTGTATATGACAAAATCCATTTTGACCTTTGTCGATCCTGAAAAATATAAATAGCATTCCACTATGAATATCCCATTCTCGTGAAAGCAAAGCTTTTTCAGGAAGCCTCTCTGAGTACCTGATTTTCATCTGCAATGTAATCACCTAACAACAAGCACATTAACTCTCAGCAAATTGCTGTCAGAGGAATCAAAGAGTGTAATTTGAGCCCAAGCACAACAGACAACAGTAATTCGATGGCAAGGCCCATTTTTGCAGCTATAACGTTTGCAGAGGATGCAAGGACACTCTGAGCTTATTATGCAGGCGCGTTTTTCCTGTAATGTATTAGATGCAAGTGAGAAAAGAGCTTGTTATGGAAAGGAAAGAATCTGTACATCCCTCGCTTTGCTGATAACACCAGCTGTCTCACCACTACAATTTTAGGGCAAGATGTTCTATTTCTGCAATGGGACAATTGCTGTTCCACCCCAAAAGTACAGGCATTGGGGAGCCTTGATTTTGTAAAAACTCTAAGCAGGTGCCCTGATCAGGCTCCTCTGGTCCTGTCAGCCAAACCAGACCATAATCTTGTACATTCTTGTTGTAAAGACTAAGACTTCCTCCTCCTCCTCTTGAGAGGAGTTGAAGGCTCCATCTATTGCAGCTGGGAGCCCACAGCCTTCTCAGCAACCATTTCCTGAAAGTGAAGACTAGTTTCAAATGCAAAAACTGTTTCTCAAAACTAGCTGTTTTCACTATAAATATATATAATCTTGTGACTACAAAATATTTAGGTCATGTTAGCTTTTAGTGCAATACATTCTCTATTTGTGTGCTAATGCTAGTGACAAGAATTCATTATAATTCCACAATTAATCTCATAATGACACAGTTGGCTACTGGTATAGTAATTAATGTGATATCCAAAATTACCATAAAGCATGTAGAAGCCTCACTATGTTTGTCCCTGGATGAAAATGTGCAGTCAGCTACTGTGACCGGATAATAAATAGTTCCTCTAGTTGTTTGTAAGGGATGCTGGGCAGTAAAGCTCTCTTTAAAAAAGCTTTTGAACTCTTATTTTTTCAGTATATGTATTTTTCAGGTATGCATTCAGCTGAGAACATATGCAACGCAAGAGCATCCATTTATATTGCTGAGGAGAAAAATTCCCGTGAAAAAGAGTCGTTACAGTTATAAAGAAACTGAATGGCTCTCCCAACACTTTCTTCAGCTCAGTGAAAAATGGCATCTCTTTTTGCAGTCTCTGATCCTCAAAACAGTCTGGTCTGAAAATAAAGGATTTCAGAGGGCATTCTTCTTCCTAGAAATACTGTATTCTTAAAGATTTTTTTTTTGAGCGACTAGATAAGGGCTTGTTTTTCCTCAGTTAACCAGCAATATTAACCAGCAACCAATCCAGCAATATTAAAAATCACATCTTTTTTGCTTATCTCTCTCATATGTGAATGCTCTTGCAAAGATAAGAAAAACATTGAAAAAAACAAGTCCCCTTATCTGTCTCAGCTATCCCCATAGGAGGCGAGATAAGCAGAGCACTAAGACAGATGCACCCCGAGGCACCCTGCAATTCAGGTAGTTGGTGCAAAGCAGCACAGACCATGGGGGACCCTGGAGAGGCATCGAAGCCACTGCTGAACCAGGCACCTCGCACGAGTTGGGCTCCTACTTGCACGCTCCCATCTGCACTAGATGTAACAAGCTCCACATGGTCCCATCTGACAGTTGCCAGAAGAACAGTGGGTAGGAATTTAAAATATTTGTGTGTCTGAACTCATGTTTCATGTGCTTTCTACTTCCCAGTCTAGTAAGTTACAGGCAAATATTATCAAAATATTAAAATGCCTGCTGAGAAAGGATGTTGAGTCAGACTCCAATCCATACTTGGCACTATTAAATTATGGAGTAGTACTGATGTTATCCACTGACATTTTATTCAGCACAAAAACTTACTTAAGGAAAATAATGCTGTAAAAAATTGAGGTCAGGGTGGCTAGGGATTTGTAGTCATGTAAGGAAGAAAATCCCAGTGCAATTTAGGGTGTCTGGCATCTGCCAGCTCTGTGTGTTGGGGACAGCGATGTTAAACAGCACTAGCAGCACCAGAGGCTGCTCAGGATTTAAGTGAAGTCCATTCGACAAGGGGAACATTTCCTCAAACCCCAGAAGTGAAGGGAATTCGGAGGGCCTGCTCGGCCACGGTGCTGGGAAGTTTTCGGCTTGCTGATCCTCCCTTCCCCACCATAAACGTCTCAGGCCACCGCCAAAGAGAAACCAGGGGCGTATTAAGCAACTGCAAAGTAAGAACCTGCCCACACTGTTACTTTTTATAGCCAATTATAATCCAGGTCGCCCACATCCTCTGTACAATCTCTACTTGCTTTTTTATTATTAAAAAAAGTGAAGATTCTCCTGCACCACACTGAGATGTGCTGTATTGCCACAGATTTCCCCGATTCCTTCCAGAATCCGAGCAGAGGTCACTGCAGTCTGCATTCCTCTGCCCTGCAAAATGAGATCTTCATGAAGACAGAGAGGAGAGCTCACAACAGACACAATAACAGAGCAGCATAAAATCTAGCGAACTGGTGGGAATAGGAAGTGATCAGAGGCAGATACTTTAAAAGATTCTCTGTAGGCTTGAGTTAGACATGCTGCATTTTTTAAGACCCTTGAGAGCTCATACTATGAACATTTTGAATTATACACAGTTTAAGTGTCACAGTATCCTCTCAACCTGAAGCTACAAGTTCGTGAATTTAGAATGCACTGAAAAAAGAACTTCCAGAAGCACCAGCACCGCTTAGAATTTAGGAACTCGAGAGCATTGATGCTGAAGGCTGATTTTGAACTGCTATGATCTATTGACTGCAGAGAGCAAGACGACCATTCATAATTTTCTCCATCTGTCTAAAACAGAAGTAACACAGAAAATGGCATGTTTGAAAACAATTGAATCTTTGTATAATTTGGTTTTGTTAAGTAAGGTTTTTCACATAAATAAATCCATAATGAAAGTTATAACTACTTCTCTCTGTCTTATAAGACAGAGTGGAATATTAACCTTCTTCTATATGTGTATACACGTATGCAAAAGGAGCATAATAAGACAGGAAAATATCAGGACAGCCATTCTAAGCTACTTGGTCTGATAATTGCCACAAATCAAAGACGCAAACAAGCAATAATTTGCCATGATCTCTTCAAACATTGGTAGCCATGAACATCAGAAGAGCTCATTAAATTTTTCATGATCTGAAGTGATGCAGCACATCACATAACATTGCAACCTGCATGATGTGATCTACCATGAAGCAATCCTCCACAAAACAGTTCAAACTTGACAGAAATGCTAAAACACTCCTGTGTCCATTCTTGTATCATTTCACTTGAGACAGATTTTGCATGTATTTTTGTTAATGTGCTCAGGAAGGCATTCAGTCAAAGTGTATATTTTGGAGGAACAACCACTACACTTAAGTTTTACTCCAAATGCTTTCCATATTAACAGAAGTAGATCATCTAGATTCTTGGTGTAATCTTTTTTTGTCTACCTTTATCTACAATGCTATGGAGCTTGTGATCATGCTGTTGCAAAAGTCTGCATGAAGAATGCAGTGGTCAGTGCAGTTCCTCAGGATTATCAGGGATTTTCCGCTTAACATTTTATTAGATCAACGTGAGATGCACTCTGGCTGATCATGATTCTGCAATACAGCTGGACAAGGAGGCCAGGCCATAAGGGGAAATGGCCACAAAGGTAACCCCAAAAAAACGCTATCCTAAAACCACTGGAATCTAAAGGATATCAAAGTCCAGGTGCAATATTCCAAATTAGTTTAATATTCCTGCTCTTGTGCTACTTAGGGCAACCACCACAGCTATATTCTTGCATCCATACTGCTTTTGTTGCAAGGGAAGGTGACATATCAACTTTCAGTTGACACAGTTGACATATCAACTATCAAACACATCAACTTTTCAGTCTGGAGAGCTGCAGTTCACGCCTGCTTTTTGGCTCGGAGTCAGTCTAGTATTGCAGCATCCTTTACAGCCTCACCTGCAAGCTGGGCTCTGCAGTACCCTGTCCTCAGGAGCTGCAGTCCACTAAGATGCAGAGCTGCTCTTTATGGTTTTAATTTTATTCACCAAGTGCATGAAGTAGCTCAGTAACAAAAGAGTTAAAAGTTACCGAAGATTTCTTGACATGCTGAGACATGTAGCTGAGCCAGGTTTAAAGGTTTCTGCTGGATGGATCAATTATAGTCTTGGACTACGTGAGCAAATTCCCAGAAAGAATTATTTGCATTCTGCAGTGTAACTCAGTAACCAAACCCTAGAGATGCACACGCCACTTATAAAGAAAGGAGAAACAGCGCTCCCAATTTTCACACTATCAGAGCACCCTCTGGATATTCAAGCAATCTGAATTACCGGGAATTCATGACATTTTGGAACCTCGGCCCCATGGCGTTCACTGTGACCTACTCGAGCAGAACTTTAAATAGGAGCTTTGCTTTGAGCAGCAGGGAATTAAATGCCTGTTTGATGCTCATGTATTTCAAGGCTTCGATTGCCCTGCAGGCTGTGAAGGTTTTCCTGAGCTAATACCCGAGCTGCATGAGCAAACAACAGGATTTTATTCACACTCACTGAAACTGGACCTGCAAAGCACTTTTCAGGACTGGGATCACCTTCTTGTGGCCCGAGGAGCCAAAGGCCACACGGTCAGGACCGGCACCACTTTTGGGCACTGTTCTAAGTTTCCAGGTCTCAGGCTGCTAAAGCAGTATTGCCAGAGCTGCATCTGCAGGAGGAGCAAACCCTGCTGCACAACCTGCCCTGCTTCCGTGCAAGAGAGCTGCCTTGGGGGAAAGCATCTGAGCTGACCTGAGCCAGACATCCGTAAGCACCCTCCGAACTCGTTTACTCCAGAAGAGATTTATCAGCAAATAGTCTGTTCCGACCATTTTGGACATTGCCTTTGCAAGAGAGGATGAAATTTTCTCATTGTGCAAGGCCTTTTTCTTTTCTTCTTCTTGCAGTGTCACATAGTGCAGATTCAGCACTATCTTAGGCCTTGTGCAGACTTATTGCTTAATGCAAGGTGCTGGTTTAAGAGTTAGTGCTTCAGCACTCTCAAACTGCTGTTTAACCTGCACTTCCACAAGAAGTCTGGTTAGGAGAGCTAGTGCAACTTGTAAATGGAGCATTTCTAAAGTAACCTTCTAAAAGGCAAAATCATCACAAAGAAACATGGATCCATGCTGCTCCTAATTAAATGAAAAAAGCTATTTACTTCTAATAGAAACCACTAGCCTGAAATGGGAGGTTGGCTTACCTTCAGCTAGAAAAAAAGCTCAACAAAGTCAAGATCCTAATGTAGCAGAACAGAAATCACATTCAGGCTTATAACAAAGACACCTGAGCAAGCAAACAAAACAAGGTTTCCATTTACAGAGGTATGATTTCCTTAGATGACTTTCAGAATTGTTTCCTAGCTTGCAAGTGATAAAAAGCAAATTTGAGAGCTCCAAAGTGTTTATTCTGTGTGCTGAATGGGAACGGATGAGCTCACACAAAGCTGCATGATTTCAATTCCCAGCTGTGGCACTATCACATTATTAGAGTTGTTCAAAACCTCCTTTATGAATTGGGTAACATCACTTTTAAAAGAAACAACAACAACATTAGGAATCTTGTATATCATAGGAAACTAAAGAGTATTAAGATTTGGTAGAAGAAAAACCCATTATATTATTTCAAGCATACCAGGATTTATAAGATGAAATTGAAAGGCAAATACTGACCAGTATTTTATGAAATTCTCAGTAATAAAAGGGGACAGGAGAAAAAAAACGACTCAACGAGGAAACTCTAGCTACATTACAATTAATAACCCTGTCCTGGTGGTGGCTGTCTTGCTAGAGGAACACTGCTATACCTAAAACTGATAGTGTTCAGCCTTCACCTAAATCATAACAGGCCAATTTTCCACCTCTTGGTATTTAAACACTAATTTAATTCTCCACACTTACATAGTAGGATTACATGGATTATAACAGTGAGAAAATATAGTCCCAAATCTGTGGAACAAGTTGGTGATGAGATGGATGGCAGAACTCACAGGACTGCACAGCATCAAGGAGCAGTTTGGCATTTGCTTCACAGAAATATCTGGGTTTCTTTGTTCAAATGATTTCTCACATCTGTTGTTACGAGCCTGATTTGGTTTGAATTCAAGTACTTCTTTCCTTCAGAAATAAAAGCAGAGCTGCTGAGAGGTTATTGCCCTTACACAGACCTTGCTGCAGCCCTTCACTTTCATCACAGGTAGAAGTGAGAAAGAGATAAAGATCCCTTCAATATCTTGTTGGTAACTAAGCAGGAGTTTGACTCTCTTATGCTTTACAGAAACTCTTTACAATCACAGTGGAATTTTTGGTGGCAAGGTACAAGAAGATTATTCACTGCCAATTTCCACAGTTTCATTTTAAACCTTCCAATAAATCCGTGGGAAGGCTTCAGTTATTCCAGTTCACACACGCATCTCGGACTGATCGCCTATGCCAGCGTCACATTGCACACCTTGTGGTGTGCAGTGTTATGTCTTCTTGCTCTAATAACTCCTTGTTGGTATCTGAGAGTCTTCTTGGCCCTACCTATACTCTAGCAGTTTCCAAAATACTCCGAGTTTTCCAGGTTTCTCCAAAGACATCGTTTTAGCCCAGCAGTTGAGTTCCAGCTGGCCCCAAACCTGCACCCTGCTTCCTTGTGACTCAATGCAAAAATTGACTGCTTGAATTCTATATATTAGAACAGTCGTCCATAAAATTTCATGAATTTTTAAAACTTTTTTTTTTATATTAAAACCTACTCTTAGTGCTACAAAAAAAGAATTCTGGAATATGCAATCTGGGTAAAGGATTGACGTTGAATTTCTGAAGGCAATGAGAGAGGTAGGGAAATGTGATGGCTTCCTGGATTTACAGATATGGCTGGAAAAAGTAACAACCTTTTTAAGCTCACAAGAAATGGAAGCAAAAGACATTGAAGCTCAGAAGATACTGAATTTAACTTGAAGAGGTTAATCTGCAAAACCCACTGAAAGAAAAGGTTGGGGAAGAGGGGGCTGCAGAACCACAAAAGAGATAACTCTGTGTCCTGTATGAGCACTATTTACGGAGCTACACCAAAAACCACTGAATCCATATGTAACATGCAAGAGAATCTATTAAAAGAATTTTATTTTGAATGCTAGCACTTGGTAAAGTGCTCAGAGCGTTGCATTTCCAGGCTGGCACTCAACCACCGAACGCACGAGCTCTCCGGCAGTGCTGTCCCTCCTCTCTCCCGAAGTCTCCGCGGGACCCGTGCTCCCAGGTTGGACCAAGGGGCTCGTTGTGCCGCTCCTCGCGTGCCGCAGCCTTGCGGGCCAGCCCCCAGGTCTCGGCTAAGCCACCTGCCCATTCCCATGTCACAGCTTCTACACTTACTGCTCTGCAGAGTGGATGCTAAATGCTGCAAACCTCAGAGTCCCCTGAGCACTTACAGACTAATGAATTGCGATATTTCCAGAGAAGCAGATTAATCAAGCTGCTGAGCGGGACTCTTCTTCTTCCTTTATGACCACAGCTCGATTAAATTGCATCTCCCTTTCAAACAAGTCAAAACAGAAAAGCTAAAATCCTGTACTCCGCTTTATGTAGAACTTTTCTACAGAAGAATTGAAGGGCAAAACCCATTCATTTCAAGAGCATCCATGGGGTAGGACCAGGTTCAAGGAGGAAATGCAAGTACTGTTGTGCTTGGCCAGCACTCAGCATGTTATGCTTACATACAGCACAATAAATCAGTATTGCTTTATGCTCCTCTTCTTTATAAATGCATTAATCAAAGAGAAAGACATGTTAATCCTGGGTCACAAATATTTAACCTTTACCCTTCTGAGGATTTGCACTTTAGAGACTGTTTTTGTATGAAATTCTTAACTTGTGATAATACTTGTGCATGTACCCTTAGATAGTTCTTTCGTCTTTAAATTATCCAACCTTCACTTATACCTTCACCCTAAGAAAACACTCCATCAACCTACATTTTCCTTTAATACCAACATCGTGTAACCCCATTGCCCTGCTGAAGAGTAAGAGAAGTTGGCTTGACAGAAGACATGAAAATACCTCTTTGGGTTAAAAACAAAAACACACAAACACAAAACAAACAGAAAAGACACAACAAAATCAGCACAAGAGACTTGGAAGAAAGTCCCCCTATCCTGTGAGGCACATGATAGGGGGAACATGGAATTAGTGTTGATTCCAAGGGCTGCACCCTGCTCAGCCGCTGGCCACCTCCTTTCCAACACGGGCTCCTTGCGCAGGGATTCACTCTTCCGCGACGCGGAGAAGCCGCTGGACGTGGCCTTATCCGTATTGCAGCCACATCCGAGGGCCAGGAGGGCCGGCAGAGGCACCGCGCCAGGGAAGAGGTCTCCTGGCCTGAGCTCTCGAGAGGTTAACGTGAGCCAGAAGGATGGCAACAAATTGGAAGCAGTGAGTGAAAAATGACTTCCCTACTTCACGCTTCCCAGCATAACCATTCAGCATTTTTCTATTTCAGCAACTTCTCGAGCCTGTAATAAATGAGCTTTTAGTGAACTGAAAGCTTTTTATTTTCAAAAAGGTGCATCTCTTCTCCATTAGGTTGTCTAGGCATTTAGGTGGGGAACAATTTAGGTAAAAAAGATAAAATATTCATATTTTAAGAGCTACTTCTGACCCTTCCCTCGCTAGTGCTGTCTGTGCCAACCACATACGTCTACGCAACTCTTCAGCCTCGTGAGCTGGAACCAGCACTTCTTAGAGGAAAGCAGGACATTCTTTGCTATAATTGAGTTCACTCAATATCACATAAAGACACCTGGAGAAGTTTCACTGTTCCTCTCTAAAACGGGGAGCAGAAATACTTATCTAACAGACACGAGCTATTGCTCAAGACTGAGCAAATCAGCAGAGCTCCCAATGTGCTCTTGCTAAGCAGTGGCATAGCAAACGCTGCAGCATCCCTTCAACTCGGGTAATCAAGAAGCTGTTGCAGACTTGCGCGTCTTGATTGGTAGTACCACACGTTGACTAACCAGGTTCTGTGTCTGCAGGGCAACGTGGAGCCCCTTTAGTGATTCTCAAGCTCACAAGGTGCAACACGATGTGACCGTGAACACGCTCTGCATCAGCCTTCCCCTTGTGCAGTTCCTCTTTCCCCCTTGCGCAGGGCTCACACCAGAGCACCACATCAAGGAGATCTCAAACACTACCGAAGAGCTCTTCGCTCTTCCCCAGGGCAACGGGCTGAGGAACAGAGTTTCACCCATTTCCATGTGTTGTGTGTCACCGTGCCTGGCAGTTCCCAGTGAAAATACTTCCTCCACACTTTGAGACTTCTTGGAAGCTCTCTAGATGTAACATGGTGCTGAAGTGGATAACTTGCACATCATCTCAAGACTTACTATATTGCTTGTGATTTATGATTGCCCACCCCAGAGAGCAAGCACAGAACCACTCTGCAGCCCAGCTGCCTCCTGGTTCCATCACCGCCTGGTGTCACCTCGAGTCAGAGGACAGTTCAGCTTTGTGACCTTTTCAATCTCGTCTCTTTCGCTGTGGCTGCCAATCACAATGTACACACTAATCAGAGCTCTAAGTCATACACATCCAAACAAAATCTCCTAATTATAAACCCTGACTAAGCTTGATTGTGCCTCAACTCTGACTGCAAGGGACTTACCCAAATGCCAGGAGATTTTACAGAAACTCTTCTGAAAACATGACATGAAATATAGATTCCCTGGCAATTCTCACTCTGTGCAACAAAGTGAGCCGGTGCCTTTTCAATACCACCTTATCCCACATCTATTTTTTTCTATTTAACAATCCCTGTCTAGTAAGCATGATCATTAGTGAGCAGCATAAAGGCATGTTGATAGGATTTCATGAAGTTTTCCTCATGGAGTGGACCTCTCCGTGAAGCTAGGCTCATTCTCAGAGCTTTTAGGGTGACTTTAAAGCAAATTTATAACTACAATAATGTGCTTATTGCTGGGAAGGCATGAGGACCATTTCTCAGACCCGCTGAATCTGCCTGAGCCCGGTGGAGGTAACTGGATCGTTCTGCTAAGAGTTATTTTCAGCATGTGGACAACACACGCACTGTATCAGGGCACTGGGGGATGAATTACTACATTAAGAGAGATTTCTTCCAAGAGTTATTTATTTTTTCATTTCAATATAGGATTGCATATTTTCCTAGTGAAGAACCCAAACTCCATATGCAATTCTTGAGCACAGGGGATCAGAACTTCAGATGACAAAACTTTGCACAGCACCGTTAGTATGTGGAGTGCTGTAGTGGTCCTAAAGTCGCTTTATATATGCTTTACAACAATACTTTTCAATAAGGACCAGTCTGTACTCTGGAGTAAGAACAGAGATAGTGCAGAGAGAGAAAAAAGTTATTTAAGTGGAGTGCTCTTCAGAGGAAGGAGCATTCAAATAATTGAAGCAGTACCTTTTCCTGTAAGCATATGTGGCAAATCATATGCAGTTTTTTTTGTATATATAAAAAAATACAAGTTAAGTTTAGCTTCATTTGAAGTCCAACACCTACCATTACAGATGTTAGCATCATGTGGCAGCTGAATATTGGAAAACTGAATGTGTTATTTTGATACCGATTAATATATTGCGTCCTAGAAATCCATGGAGATTAACATTCAGACTACCAAAACAGAGACAAACATTGGCAATAGAGTACCCAAGACTTATGTGGAAGAATGTGAAAACAAATTCAAAAAGCACACAAAATAGCACATTCCATTGAGATGCAGACCTGGGGGTTATTTTTAGCCTATGCCACTAATCCAGCAGTGCAGCTTCTGCAAACAGCGGTGTCAATCAAAAACAAAACAAAACTCACTGGGAGAAAGGAATGTTATCCATTAGCTAACATTCCTAAGGCTACATATTAGTGTTTGCTACCACTAGAGTGCATCGTTTTGATGATTTGATAAATTATCAATCCCAAGAGCAGTTTAGCTCTAAAGAGGGTCAGAGCACAGGGCAGCTTTCAAAATAAACAAGTAAGTGACAGTGCAGCCATCCCGGGACTGCAAAACCCTCCTTTGCCGTCGCTGACACCCTGCCGGTGCCTGTGCCCGGCCGGGTCAGCGCAGCTCGTGGACCCGGCGCCGAGCGGAGCCCATCGACCGCGCGCGCCGGCCTGGCTGCCTGCACCCCGTGAGGGCGGCCAGGGCCGTAATGCAGGGAGCTGTCACCCCCCGTTAGCGCCGGCGCCGTCAGCGTGACGGGATCCCGCCTGACATCGCCACGGGCATCCTGCTCCATTTGGAGTCCGCTGCGCCATTAAAGCTGCTGCTGGTAATTTAAGAGTAAAAAGTTTAAATGATTGAGCACCCAACTTGGAGAAGAGGGGGCTTTTTAGCGCGGCATTAAAAATGCAGCGATTTAGACACTTTATTGTCTAAGAGATGCTTGTTCAAGAGCACAGGGTTCTTGAACTTCCCATTCATCCCTTTTAAAGTGGCATTTCTTAGATGGAGGCGCTGCACTGCCCAAATGAAGCTGCAGCCACGATTAATCAGAGGGAAAGGGATTAATGGCAATGTGAGGACAGTCACTGCACAGAGCTCTGCTTTATTAACTGCAATTAAACCTCCAAACTTTCAGGAGGTGCCTGCAGTGAATCAGTGCAAATTACTTAAAGGAGATCAAGTTAATTGATACGGCTATTTACAAAACTGGCAAAACTCCCTTGACCTTGCCTAAACTGGAGAAAACAGTAGTCTAATTGAGCAACTTTTGAGAAACAAAAACCAGATTCCTATTGCTAGGAAAACATTGAGTTTTAATAAATTACTCAAAAGTTGTTTCCTAATGTTTGTTCTTGCAGCACAACTGCACCTGTAGGAACATCATTCATAAAATAACTAGAGAAATAATCAATTAGTTTTGCTGTTTCATAGTAATAGATGATTTATCTGTGGCAAGATGCAACTGCCTATAATGCAAGACCATAAGACATGATAAATATCATTGCCATGAATATGAACGGAGAAGAAAAGAGCTTTCTCAGACAAATGCTCTATTTAGAGTCTGCTCATGTCTCCTCCCTGTGAAATTTAGGTGTCTCTGGGGTGGGGGGGGGTCACAGTTTAAAAGTAAATTTTTCAGTATTTTAGAGTTGCTTGGACAGTGTCTACATGGTGAAGTGCAGGGAGGCAGAGGCAGCAGCTGGAAAATCTAGTCCAAAGCCTAGAATAACACCACAGTTTACCTTTTGCCACTTTTTATATCGCCTCTTCCTATACCAAGTTCATGCCTTTTCTGTCTGCAGTGTCTCTATTCTAGAAAACAGATGAATTGCAAAACTCTGTTGCTCCAGTCATTTTTATTAACTTTGTAGGGTACTTCAGGCACTTAAAAATGCTTTGTAAAGTATGGATCACTGCAAAAAGAGCATATTTACTCACTAGTGCTTAGAACAGAAAACCTTTGTTTTCCACCATATAGAGAGCTGCTTCAGACTTGGAAATGGAAATCCCTGTTTTTGTTTTATGTACTGACACATGACTTGCATTTCATAAAAAGTTCTTATCGCCCCTTGCTTCTGGGAGCCATTTCCATCCCATCTGCCTCATTCCTAAATATTTAGGTCTGCTTTAGGTCTGGAGAGCACCAACAACTCAAAATAAACGGCATGTATCATTTGTTTGCCGGTATGGTTGTCAGCCCCTTCCTAGTAGTTATTCCATCTGCCCCGTTCCAGCTGTTCATGCCCAGCGTTTCCTTCCAACCTCGACACTGAGCAAAAAATGGGGATCTTTAGTAAAGGGCACTAGCAAAGTCTGGGGAGAGAAGTACTGCCCAGGGCAAGCAAGGATCAAGCCAGGACTTGCACAGACGTGTATAAGTCCATGCAAAACATGTATCTTTCCAGGGGCACCCAACTTGCATTGTACAGTAATAGGTTCATCCTGAACATTTTACACACACACACACGCACCCCCCCCCCCCCCCCCCAGTAAAACCCTACGCCCCCCAAAAAGCACTAAACTGAGCAGATTGTCTGCCTGGGCTTGCAAAAAAAGTCAAAATGGTTTTGGCAAGATTGAGCATTAAAAGAGCTCTGAACAGTCACTTAGAGAAGAAGTTTACCGGGATAAAAGTACCTTTTATGGCCAAAAAAAAGTTTGACTTATTTTTAAACCTAAGTCTTTTGAGAATAACATAATTAAATCTCACTAAAAACAGTATGTAATTTCAACTTTCAATAGGAAAGAAGAGTCCCAGGAGCACATTAGAAAATTAAGCAGTTTTATGATTTTTATATACACATATATGCAGGTGAGAGGTGTTAGGGTGGATATGCACCTTCTGCACTGCGATTCCATCTGCGATCCATAAAAAAGAGGGTAGGTGAAAGAGTTGTAAAGACACAAGTGTTTCCACATTCAAAAATATTGTGAAATTAAATGTTAGCAGTATTACATGGTTGTCGATTGTGCTCCAGCAACACAGCGTGAGCAAGTTCATTCTTTTCTGAAATGATTTCCTGACTCTCTAAAGCAACACAAATGCAGACTGTTCAAGGGGAACAGGACTGATTAAAACAGATCTTAAAAAGCAGCCAAAGTGTTTTTATAGCTTTATTCTTTACTCAAAGAAATGAATTTGTACTCTAGGAACTCTTACAAAGGGGAATGGGAATGAAGTCATTACAGAGTCTCTAGAAAAAATATTACAGAGCAGCTTGAGAAGCTGAAATCTGTAAATGACTGCAGCTAGTCAAAGCTCAGCTGAGGTTTGAGAGGCAACAAAGAAATGCATGAAACAGCATTTGCAAAATACATTTAGAAACAGGGTTCCCAATGCAAAAGCTGGCGGGGGAGCAGAGGACGCTAATTTTAACAGGAATTGAGCTTCAGAGTTCTTGATAGTTTTCAAAATTTGGCATTCGTTCCATCCAGAATGTTAAAAGGATTTGGTACTTTTATATAATTGGAATCCCAGCAAGTGTGCTCAGGAGATCCTGGCCAGTGATCAACAAAAGACACTAATTGAGAGGCTATCAGTAATCAGGAACAAAAGAGTGCATTGCACGAACAAGAAGAGCTGGGAGGATCAAACTGTTACTGCACATTCCCCTACTTGCTACAGAGCTCTGAAAGTTTGACAAGAGTTGAACAAGCTGAAAAAAAAAGCCAAGCCCATGATTAAACTGACCTACTTAACAATTTACTTAAGCAGTTCTTAAGAATTTGCATCCAATATACTTAATTAACAGCACTTTTACATGCATCTGGTTTTGATCTAGACACTTTCGGAAGTATTGAAGATAAATAATTCTAAACAAATTCACCTAATTCAGAGGTTTCAGCGGAAGGAGACAACCAATAATAGAAAACTTCTACTTGTGAGAAGAAGCTAGTAGGATACCACTATCTTTAGCCCTGAAAGTGATAATATTTGAGAACAAGTATATACAACACTAGGCAAAGAAACAGGGGAAGTGTTGGATTTTTCCCCTGTTGCTGAGTACTAATGGTTCTCAAGTGTTTTGACAAGGTAGCACAAAAAATTCATGTTGTGTTGTGAGATTTTTAAGAAATTTTATATTTTGTGCTTGAGTTGATGCCATGCAGCCATGCATCTGTTCCTAGAAAATTAAGGCTGACATATATGGAAAATAACATGCTATAACAAAGCGGTTTGATCCTTGTTTCTGGAATATTTTCAAAGTGTGAAATGTGAGTTTTAAATTCTCTTTTTGTGGAAATTCCTACAGAAGAGTCAACTGAATTTAGTTCTTAATGGCTACAGGGGGAAGGAACAATTTATTTCATAACAACAAGGCTATAATCATTAATGCTCAGACCTTTCCAGATAATTTCATGTTAGACAAATACCAATATCTGATCTTCATCTGTCTAGGCAAAGTCCCTAAATTTGGACATTGTCACTTGTATGATCCTTGTAGATAATTATTCAGAAATAAATGGGTTTTATATCTCCCTATGGTGTCAATCTAAATATAGCTGTGATTGATTGACACGACTACTTAAGCAAATTACCCTGAGCGGAGCACAAAACTACAATTACTCAGTTATTTGCTAATCACCACCCTGCACTTACTGAAGTAGCTCTGAAGATGGTGTCACTTGATCTCTTGCCTTTTATAATTACTTTGAAACATCCTATCTGACAACAGCTTCCGAATTGAACAGCATATCCCCAGACTGGCCCTTTTGTCCCCAAAGGGATCACAAGTTAAAGCTCTCGAAGTTCTGCCTCACATCCCCTCTGAGCCCACCAGAGCTCCCCCTTCCTCCCCTTCACCCTCTCCAAGCTTGGCCCAACCTAATGCTTAATCAGCTTGGGATCTCTTAACAGGGTCTAAGTTTTCTCTTAAGTAAATTTTTCCCATTTAAAAAATAACAACCTCTCTTCTGTGTCACCACTGGTCTGACCCACCTGCACATACTCAGACAGCTGGCCAAGACCTACCTTCTACCGGGACAGGCTTTTCACATTCATTTGAGCCAGATATACATAAGAAAGTTCTACTATCTCTCACCTGAAAGCCATTTATTACAAAACAAAAGACCTGATGAACACAGCTGACTTGTTTTCCCAAGAGTAAAATACCTGCTAATCTCTGCATCAGGGTCAGTCTGTTTGGTTTATTGATTATAAACACTGTGAGCTCCCTTGACTCTGTCACTATATAAATAAACAGTAAATAGAATCCTCCGGTCTAAAGTCTAAAAGCCATGATGGCAAAATGAGTAAAATGGAAACACTTTTCATCAGGAGGGCAACTTAGTCAGGAAGTAGTTATAATTGGCACTGATACACACGCATACATCCCTCCTTGCCCCAGGTATTCCCATAAATTCCATGAAATATTTCACTTCATAAATATGGAAAAGGTCAAGAACACAAGAGACCTTGCTCTAGTCACAGCTTGACCTTTTTCTAAGGGAGAAAACTTATGGCCATGGAGAGCCCTCCCTGGAGCTCCAGCACGGACTGCGCCAGGTCTCCTGCTCCAACGGGAAGAGCCACGGTCCGGGCTGGCAGCTCACAACCACCCACAGGTTCAAGGAAGCTGCAGGGCAGGTTTAGCATGGGTTAAATTCAGCTTCCAGCACAAGTCTTTGGTTGCAGGACTGAGATCAGCCCAAACAAAATCTCACAGGTGCATTTTTCTCTGAAATAATCAAGAGGGTCCGAAACACATGAAGAATCATAAGGACAAATTCAAAATAGTTTTGGCGACAAATACTGAACTACCAACCCTGCTGAGCACTCTTAGAAGGAGGATTTTTCTTTTCACTTTAATCCCACCCATCAGCCAATTTGTATTCCTAAAACATCACCACAAACCAAAGCAGAGCAGAATCAGTAAACAGGCAGCAACTTCCCACCATTTGATCTAGTCATTTCAGCAGCAAGCCAGTCCCTTCCCCTCTCCTTAAGTTTTCCAGAAAGGTAAATGTGACCTTTAAAAAGGAACTTCTTGTTTGGCCGGACACAGAGGTTGACCACAAGCTTCCTGGGGTGACTGGCCACCAGGAGCCAGGACACAAGCCCCAACGGTGCCAACTGCCATCCTCCCAGCGGGTGCCAGCCCCTGCTCCCAGTGCTCCCCAGTGCTCCTTGTGGCGCTTAGAAATGTGCAGTTCTGTTTGGCTTTATTTGTCCATCATCTTGCTCATATCCACACATTTTTGCAGTAATGTGAAAAATTCAGTATTCCAAGATTTGGGGAATAAGTTTCCAATATTCGAATTTTGCAGCATTTGGTCAGTTTCTGTTATATGCAATAATTTTCAGCTCTTCATCAAGTGCTATTGGTCAAAACTAGTAATGAGGGAGCAGGTAATGGGTACAAAAAAAATGTACAGGAGAAGGGAGCACAGACGAGATGCGCCCTGGTCCCACGCGCAGGGAGGGCCAAGGTGCAGAGCTGCCATCGCGGCTTTGCAGGTTGTACTTCTGAGCACTAGAAAACCTGGGTACATTAGAAAATGTAAAGGGACCAGCAAACATGCTGCATCTCAGCACCTCCAGCTGCAAAACGTGTCTTGGCAAAGGAAATTTGAGACTACCGGGAAGGAGACTAAGTGATAAATGTAAAAGAAAAGGGCATGAGGGGAGGGAAAACACCTTCATAAGCTGGAGAAAGGAAAAAGAAACCTTGAGCAAAAAATTAATAGGGTAAAGAAAAGAAAGAAGATATAGGGTAAAGAAAAGAAAGAAGATATAGGGCAAGGTTGGCTGTGAAACAGCTGAAGGGAACTTTTCATTCAGAAAAGACAGATCTGTTTCCATTGTTTTGCCATACACAAAATAAGGAGAAAAGACTTAACACCTCTCTGCTTCTTTATGACTTTATTTAAAGAACTAGTATAAGATTAGTAGAATATCTACCCCTACAATCTTATCAAATGGTTAAAAACAGTAACACTTAAATAACAAAGCCCTAAACAACTTGTCTTGCAGTCTATAGTTGCATATGGAAGGTGTGTCCCACAATATTTTGCCCTCTAAAGAAATAAATGTGTTTTTAGATTCTCACAGGTTGTCAGACACAGGCACAGAGACAGACTGGCATCTGAATGTAGCAACTTAATCCCAGGAGCAAACTCTGATCATTTTCCTCAGCACAAAATTAGCCTTATCTAGGCTAATGGCAATCCCTTTGTGCAGGAAGAACTGTGCATAAGGGAAACATAGCTTAATATTTACAAGTACCCTGAATAAGAGAAAAAATGACCTTTCTTAATTAAATGCCATGAAGCAGAGGGTAATACAGGGATGGAGTATGCATCTGAATAACATTAAAAACATATCTGTTAATATTCTGGGCTCACCTCACATACATGGGACTTATCCTCATAACTGAACGCTCACAAAAATCGGGAGTTGCTCTTTTGAGATAAAGAGAATTACTTTGCTTTAATATCAGCAGAAGCTGTGCAAAACCAAGCTCTCTGATCCTAAAATTGCTGGAATAACTACATGTAAAGAATTCATAAAGTTCTAAGAAAAAAACTCCACATTTTCATCCTTATGCTCAGTAGGAGATGAAGCTTTATTAACTGCACTCTGAAATGCTTCATTATCCAAGATTATAAATTTATCTGGCATAAAGAAAGGACAGGATAGATTATATCCCTCCTCTCCTCCCCAAAAGGTGTAAATAGTTAATGTGCCATCAGTAAGTTCTCAAGGACAGGGCAATTTCAAGTATTTTGCAGGGACAAGATTAATTACCTGAATATCTGATGTGAATTCATACACAGGTATTCTGATTTCAAGTACCAATTACATTTTTAAAATATAACCACAACAAAATGGTACATTCTACTTATTTCATTGGGTTAAAGCTTTATTCCTGATTAGAGACTACACATTTCTTTGGCTGTTTCTCTTCCTGATGATTTTCAAGGCCAGCTGTGATTTCATTTGCTCCAGCCATCCTGGAATATCTTTAATATTTATGAGCAATTTTTTTCCTGCTCTTAAAAAAGGGCTTTTTTTGTAAATGAAAAGATGCAGCTTGAGGACACATTGCTCCAAATGCAGAAGGCAAGCTTTGAACATTAAGAGGATGCTCAAAACACACACAAAAAAGTTTTCCACAATAAAGGCTTCTTAAAATATTGATATTGCAGTATGGCTAACTGTCTCATTCTTTTACTTATAGAAGGGCACACAAAATAAAAAGCAGATGGGAGGACTGCTAATTAATCTTATTTAGTAAAGTACTTAAGCACATGCTTAGGAAAAAGGATATGATGCATTTCAAGTCTGTCAAAATCTGACCTATTTCTACAGGACATGAACTACCCTAGTAGGACTTTCATTGCCATGATATAAATTCTGAGCACAAATAACTTACCTTTAACAATTACTTCACCTGCCATGAATAATGCTGATTACTTACCCAATAGTTTTTTTTTTTTTTTTAATTCTATAGGATTTCTGCTCAACACCAATCAATGTTGTTTTAAATCGGTTCAGTACTCTTAAATATTTGTGTTCAAGACCTTCTATGGTAATTACATAAACATTAATTTGTGAGCAGTGATTTGAGAAAGTCTGGAAAGTTTTTGCTTTCAGTGGGTTTTACAGGATCACCTGCCAGAAGAAACTGGTGGATGATCCAAGTGGAAACTCAGATGCTGGTTCCTTTCCAAGAGGGAGATTGCTGCTGCCAGGGCACTGGAATAGCCAGAGCCTACACTAGACTTTGCCCATTTAATGCAGAAAATGACCCATTGGGTAGTCAAAAGAAAAAGCAAACAAACCAGATTCAGTCCTCTCTATCAGACACCACAGCTATTTGAAAGGGACAGCAATACCTTAGCTCTGGCAAGTCTAAACTATTCAAGGTAAAATTCTATTGATTTTGAGTTGAGAGGATTTTCTTTATTTCCTCACTGTACAAACTGCTCAAAAGATAGATTCCATATTTGAAGGTTCAGTTAATACCCATCCAAACAGAACATGAAAGATAAGAACTAGAATCATGCCCAGAAAGGGCTGGGGCTTTAGAGGTTGGAGAGACACCAGGGGATAGGGGCTGCCGGCCAGCCTAGATCCAAGCACTCCGTAACTGTCACCCTCCAGCCCCTTCATCGAGTTGTGTTCCAGAGCCACCACCCTCGAACACGTCCACTTGGCACCACACACACGTGTTGGTATAAATGAGGGTAGCGACAGCGACTTCAGCAGCGCCGAGTCCTGCGGAGCTGCACTAATTCACACCAGCCGAGGAGCTGACCTTTTAATTTGGAGATCAGTTTAGTCCGCATCAGCGAGTGGGTCATCTCCTTAATTTAAAATCATTGCTGCGCTACGAAATTACTCAATATAATTTGATAGTTGACTAAAACTAATGAAAAATTTGTCTTGCTAACTGCTTGCCCAAAGTCGAACTTTCCAGCATTAATCTTGGTAAATTAAGAGGTAGTAAGACGTGCCTTGTTAGCAAAAGATGATTTGCGGCACAGTTGCTGCTGAATGAATTTGCTGTTTAAATAGGATATTGAATTATGTTCACATTGTGGTCCCACACGCTGGGGTTAGGAACACGCAGGTCCTGCTTTTCCTTTGCTATTTCATTAAGGAGAATCTACCCCCGGAGCGCTGTAGTCACTGGAAGCTCTGGCATTGCTGACCTGGGAAGAGGGGGCTCTCCTTCCCACAGCTGCTGCCCAGCACCATCCTGCCAGGCAGCCACAACCCATCCCATCAGTTTAGTCCTCTGAGGCAGATATTTTTTGGTTCACAAATATAAAATGGGCAAAAATAAGCATGCCTGTTCTTCAGCCATTTAACTTCCAGGGTCTTCTCTGTAAGTTATAAAGTGAGGTCTACACAACTCCTTCCAGTAATCAGAACTCCACCTTGCCCTGCTGTTACAGGTCAGTGAAACAGGAGGTATTTCAGGACTTTTCATACACTATTCTAATCTATCACATTTTTTTGCATTCAAGCATCAGTATTTGCATTCAAGTATCTAGTACTGTCATTCCCGAAAGGATAATGGTTTCCAGGCCAAAAGAAAGATCCATACAATACACAAGATAGAGCCCCATTTGAAAGACTTTCTGCAAAACTGCTAACCACAGATTTACATCATCTTGTTCTTTAAAAACCATCTTGCATCACTGACAACTTCAATGCCCTGGAACTTTGCTTTCAGAATAGTCTTTAAGCAGCAGAAATCTCTTAGCTACCCTGAAAAGGCCCATTAAGATACCATGGTCCATTGGGAATCTTTTTGCTGGTCAGCAGTTGCAATTTACTATTTAGTTAACACCCCTGCTACAAACAGATGGAAATAACAAACAAAAAATGTACAAAAGCCAAAAAAAAATCCAACTCTTCTTTATCAAGTATGGCCTGCTGGCAGAGCAGTGCTTCCTAGGAGCAAGTCAGCTGCTCATGTTAAGACATCAAGCTAAGATGCCAGGGTTTGAATACTCCATCTACAGCTAAAGCAAATACGAGTGGAAATACAGCCTTTGAGGTACCAAATCAAGAGGAAGCTAATGGCATTTCTGTTCTGCAACATGGTCTGTCATCCCTGAATTAGAAATATAGAAGTGTAATGGATATATATATATATATATATCATATTTATCTATCCCAGGGCTTCAGAAAGGGTGCAAAGGGTACATTTGTCCTTTCTCCTGTTCAAAGGGCAGTGTATCAAAGCACCAGAGAAAAACACCAAGTCATAACCTAGAATTTGACAGTTAGATTTTGAACAAACTCACGGAAATTAAGATATATCCAAGAATTGTCTGCAAGAGACTCAGAAATTTAAGTGAGAATTACTCATCTAGCATGTTCATAGTCTAACATGAATAAGATTTTATCAGGGAGAGCCAGGAAGCTGGAAACCAGATTTATTGGCTATTCATTAAGGCTGGCATTGCCCTTCCACAGAGCACAAACACAGAATGAAGCAGCACCTGCCTAGGACATCCCCAGGCCAAGGAGGACCCAAGCCCAGGCAGCTGCATCCCCCTGCTGATCCCTGCTGCTCACCGAGGGGACAGGGAAATACAGTTACACTCCATGAAGCTGGGAATTCTGGCCAGGTGCTGGAAACATGCAGTGGCTCCACAGCTGGCAGTACCATTCCTCATCCCTCTATGATGAATTTCACTTAAAAAAAAGTCTCACAGCACTAACACTCTTCTGGAAGAATTCTAGCTCACACTTTTGTTCTTGGTAAGAAACACAAACTCAGAATTTAATAAAAATTATGTAGGGCTCATTTTTTTTTCATCAGTAAAAATATCTAATTGCTGTCTCCCACTTCCACCTGAGATTAAATATGCACTGAAGGAGCATTGAGACATTCTCAGCATCCTCAAGATCCTTTCATGAGTATAGTACATTCAAAGGCCTCTGCAAAACAAGCTTAAATTTAAAACAAAAAACTCTGAGGCTTTATAAACGTGCAACAGACAAAGGATCAAATTAAGGAATAGTGCTCCTTATGTGCCAGATTTTTTTTTCAAAATAATTCTATAAAGTCTATCTATAAAGCATAAACAGGCTATAATTACTCCTTCCTAAATTTGAAACTTATGAATAAACCAATTAAAATCTAGAATTATCATTAAAATGTATGTGCAACACTTAGTTGGGATATCCTGATCTTCCTCGTTAAGTCCCACCACTAACATAAATGGAAAAAGACTTCATAATCCTAAGGAAAGAGTAATTGATAGTGTCATCCTATTGATTTGGTGGAAATAAGAACGAGCATGCAGTGCCTTTTTCATGCACGGATAAGCTATTAGACTCAAATTAAAAGATTACATCAATGTAATGTTTGCATACTGATAGGCAGAAATTTAACATAGGCTTTTCTCTCTTCTTGCTTGTTCTACAGGGCGATTTCTGGATAAGCGTCTTTGTTTCCTTTAAGGCAGTGATCATGCCAAAGCAGCTCGTTTTGCCTGCATCCAGAGGGAAACTTGCTTAACTGCACAGCAGATGGGTATTGTGAACAGCTATGATGGCAGGGAGTGGGTTTTAAATAATACATGGAGAATCTTTCTATCTCATTAACTTTTCAATTTCCTTAAACATTTTAAAAATAAGATTCTTAGTGGAAGCTGTTCTTGTTTTGTTTAGTTAGATGCCTTTAAATGTTATGCGGAAAACATGGACACCAGAACAAAGTGATTCACACAGCTTTAAATATGTGGCTCAGTTCTGTGCACACAGTTGTGCAGGGATTGTACACCAACTCTGTACTCATTCAAAAGTGCCAGATTCAAACACTGAAATCTGACAGAACACAAACAGGAGGATACTAAAAATGCAGGGGAGAAGGGAAGGAAAATCTCCAAAATACTTAAAGGCATCACCTTGCAAGTAGCTCCCTCCTTTCTCCTACTCTTTTCTTCCATATTTCTAATTCATTCTTCCCTTTTCAGCTTTTTTTTTGCTTTACTTGCTATCATGTAGCCCATTCAGTGGCCATAAACCTTGTCTTTTCACATAAACTCTTTGAAATCTATTATGATTACTTGGTGAGTGGAACAATATCTTTTACCTTTCACTCAGGCTGCACAAATGGTAGACTACTTGGCACACATTTGAATAGAAAAAGAAAAAAGGCAAAGCTAAATAGGAAAAAGATAATATAAGTTTTCACTTGCAACACTTTCTATTAGATGAGTAATGACACAAGGCAACTTCTGAGTCCAATAGTTTTGCTAAGACTCAAAGCATAGATATACAGCAGCCACAAGAATGAAGAAAAGATGCCAGCTGTCAACATCCATTTTCTCTTTGAATAAGCTGAGCTAGGATGAAATTTAAGTGTGATGAGCCAGAACAGCAGATCAGCACATAAAGACTATAGTCCAAAATATAAAACAAACATGTTTTGAATCTTGGCAGTGAGAATACTTTGATTAAGATATTTAATAAAGGAGAAAGTAGGAAAAAGATATATCCGTTAAAAGTTTGCAGCCCAGGAAGGACCCGGCAGGATGGTGAGCTTCTCTAGCTGTTGTACACTCAACACAGATGGGGATGAGCTGTGAAGTGGCCTCCATCACCTGAAGCCACCAGAGGATTTTCCTGGGAAAACCAAGCCCTTGCTGGCAGAGCTCCCAGGGCCAATGTACCCTGCAGAGGGCCAGCCCCACCACATCACTGATCTCCTGGCTGCACAACCCAACACTAGACGCTGTCTCTCAAGAGGAATTTCTAGGATGCCAAAATTGTCATTATACATATATACATATATATATATACACACACACACATACACATACACACACACAATTTGAAGAAGTGCTGTCCCCTCCAAGGTGGTCACTTGCAGCAGAGATGTGCCAGAAGAATAAGGACCATGAGGACCAAGATGCCAACCACAAGTTACAGGTGGGGCAGGCGAGATTCCACCTGCTCCTCTTGTGCAGAGGGTCCTGCTCTCTGCTGCAGCTTCTGCATCGCATGGGGCTCTGGGCAGATTGGAGCACAGCCACCTGCCCAGTACTGCCCATTGGTGTCTCCCTTCACAGCTTCTTCCAAACTCCTCACGCCAACTGTCCTATTTGTGCTCTGTTCACACAAGAGATCCCCAAGTAATAAACCAGCACAGCAAACAGCTATTAATTCCAGCTGTGCACATTAATACAGTCTGCCACAAAATTACAAAGCCCAACAGCTTTACCAGGTCTTTAGAAGGTGTAAAGACTTGAAGCATATCCCTCCACTTCCCTCTAGCACAACCCTTATTTTTTCTTTAAATAAACCAAGCATCTAGCATTAAATCCCCAGTTTAATAGCCAGAGAGTTTCCTGCTTTTGAAATATTTATGAGCTGACTCAGGTGACATTGGCTTACTGCTCAGTATCAACAGGATCAGCAGTTCTCTGCTCTAAGGAAGAGGAGTTAGATTTAGTCTCATAGGTCCTTGGCACTTTTTAGCTGTCCTCAGTCTTTCTGCTCATAAGGATGTGGGGTTTTTTTTGTTTTGTTTTGTTTTCAAATAGAGAACCCTTCTCAGCATTAAGAGGCCAGTTAATGTTTCCTCTAGAATTACTAGGCAATATCTCCCTCAGATTTTTCAGTACATTTAAAGAATTCACTCAACTATAGAGTGACAACTTTAACTTCATCTTTAAGAGTTTAACGTGGCACCTCATTGCAGAACAGTAACATGATGCAAACAGCTCAAGGGAGAGGTTGAGAACAAACCCCAGCTCAAGGAGGGAATGTGCACTGGGAATGGATTGGAGATTGCTGATTGCTGTCAAGTAAGAATACCCATTAGGACACCAAGGTACTTCAGTATTTTGAACCCCAGCCCTTGCCACTTTTGCCCTCAAAATAAGGGAAAAGAAAAGAAAGGGCAGTGATGACAGTAAATAGGATTAGTTATAGCAGTTAGCACAGCTGATAGAGTTTGGCTGCACATGAAGGCTCATGGCACATGGCCATCACTTCTGGCAATGCATGGATTATGGAATTGTGTATTCAACTCTTTCCTTCTAATGCTAGTATTCTGCCAAGTCTCTCCGGGCTTAGTCGTGCTTTTCAAAAGCATCTGTACCTCCTACTTCCCATTAAAATTTACTAAATCAAAATGCAATGAGATGTTCTCGACATTTCCTAGTTTAGTCAAGGGCTTGGTTGAGTTTGATTAAAGTTGTTGAGCAATTTTAATTTGAGGGGGGAAAAAATGAAAGAAGGCAGGAACCCTCATAGTAGAATTACATACTTCATTTAACACTTAAAAATGAAGTATGAGGCAACAACAACACTCCGTGGCTGCCACCCCAGTGAACACAGTAAAGAAATTAGATATAGGCACCATCAAGTGGAAACTTGCACCTGCCAAGATGAGTAATGGAGTAACATGATTGGGGAAGCTGCAAGAGGAGGAAGAACCACCTAAGAGTGCAAAATAAGAGACTCTCCTTTGGGTTTGTGCCTGTGGGATGGTCCATCTTATGTAGCAGCTGCATCCCAGGCTTATGACTGAACACTTTCCCAAGAAGGATTTGAAAATGAAGGAGTCTGGGGCAGCCTGGGAGGCAAGAGGTGAAACAACACAGGCAACCAAGCCTGACTGTACACATACGGGAAAGGAACCACGGAGAGACAGCGGGAAAGAAACATCTGCCAAACTCAGCTCAGGGGCTAGAAAACAAGGCTGGGGAACTTAAGTTAGAAATCTAAGAAATTTACTAGTTGTAAATTGAGAAATATCCTAATAGACCAAACTAATAGACTAATCCAGGGCAATACTCAGAAGAGGTGGTGATCAGAGCAGAGATGTAACCCTCCATAAATAATCCAAACTATTCCTACTTTATTTTTTTATATATACCAGATGGGGATGCTTTGGAGTTGCCTGGCATAACTCATTAAAGCCCCCCTAGCTTCATCAAAACTGATCTCCATAACTCCTTTTATTTTTACTCTCAAAGCAAGAGCACTAGAGAAACCTTAAATCCCTTTTTATGGGGTAGTTCAAACTCATTTCCCTACCACCTAAACGCACAGCTGTCTCAACTGCTCCAGAGAACAGACTATCAAATAGTGATTTGTAGCTCTGGTTCTTGTTCTTCCCCTGCCTCCATTTCTTCCCCTCATTTGGTAGCAGATACTTCCCCATTGAGAACAGCTGCTTTCAGAGAACTGCCCTGCTAAACCTAACAGCCCTTGGCCCTCCAAGCACAGCACCTTCTTCAGCTGCTTTCCAAATGAACAAACCTGCTGGTATCTAGTTCATGAAAGAGGAACTTCATTCAACAGTTCATCAGACTGAGAAATATTAGCAAAGTTCTCTACCTCTATCTGAACCTGCCAAGGGAGGAAAAACAGTTCCACCCATTAAAGAGAATCTCTTCTTGCTGCACTCTAGCCTCAAACTCCATTTTTTCCTATTCCGCTACTTTCTCAGTGGAAGCTGAACATATAATGATCAGGAAGATCTATTCTTTACACAGAAAGAAAGTCTTTTCTCCCCAGTTGTGCTCAGTGATTTTCCAGCATAGCATAAAGGATTGAAAGTCAACCACTTAGAGGTACTACCATTCCCCTTCCTCCTCACTGCCTTCCCCAAGAGGAGTTTTAGTGGAGTTTTGATTGATGTCAGATGAAATTAACTGGAAACATTTAATGTGTTTAACATGTAAAGGCTCAAGGCTCTATTCACTCAGAGCGAGAGACCTTCTTTTCTTCATAGAGCCACAGAGGACACTGGTGCCCAAATTTCAGCTCCGTAGCCAACTGGGATATTAAACAGCACCTTGAGTCCTGCCATTGCTGCTGCTTTTCACTTCATTATTTATAGGTGGTCTTGAAGTGACGGCAGCAAAGGACAGAATCAGAAGTCCTGTGGAAGGCACATTAATTGTGGCATTGCATTTATTCTTGGGCATTAGATGAGGTTAAGCAGAATTTCTCTCAGCAGCTGTTAGGACTCCTGGGTTAAGCAACTGAAGAGGAGTATTGTGCTCCAACTTGAAGGAACTACTGAGTTCCCTGATAACAAACAGCTTAGAGGGAATGGCTCTGAATAGAAAGGGAACCTTACAAGGAATCTGCTCATGAAGAAAACATTCTTCCCAGTTTTCTTGGAAGTCCCCAGCCATTTATAAGACATTGGAATCTTTCTTTTCACTGCCTTGTTTAGAGGAGTCTGGTAATTCAAAATGAACAGATGGTTACATCAAGTTGTAGGGAAAAAATACACACTTTTTTGACCCTTTGTCAAAACAAGTTTAATCCTTATATACGTCTAAGGGGCTCCATGACTCTTGAGATATCTTAATTGCACTTTACTGGAATATGGAGAATTTTCCTTTGAAACAGACCCAAGAGAATAACGATGAACAGCTGTCAGAGTGCTGTCATCAACCAGCTGAACAGAAAAGGGGTTCAGACAAGCTGAAGAACCAATAGTTTAGACTACCTGCAAGAGGAGTTACTGAACCCACAAAACCATTAAAGATGAAGGTTCAGTAACCTCTTTTTGTAACTCATTGAAGGATGCATGGAAGAGTGAAGCAAACAGTTGCTTGTCCTTCAGTCAGAGGTTCTGTACCGATGGGGTCTCTTCCCAAGAGCCTCCTGCACTCTTGGAAGCTCTCCTGCCCATTCAGGGCCACCAAGTCATTCCTGTTTCACAAACTTTATTGCAAAAAGGGCAGGTGCATCCAGGCAGGCTTTGTATAGGGAATGCTTCATCTGAAGCTGATAGGAATGGGAGCAAGTTACAGGCTATCAGAGACCTGCAGGATTTGAACATTGTTCATTTCAAGATGATTTACTTCTTGCTCCTGCTTTTCTACTGGAATTCAGCACTGGTTTATTGATATATAAGGATGTAATATTGACAACAGAAGCTATTTCCCTAAGTGACAAAGCAGCTTTGAAAGGCTGATCTGTACAAATACAAAACATTATCTGTTCTACATTCTGCCATCTCTAAGAGTATTTGTTTGCGTTATACATTATACTGTCAGGGAGATGCCTCTTAATGCTTTATTTACCAACTTATCTTTAGCAAGCAATTGATATCCCCAGCTCAAAGCAGCTGGGATCTTATAAGGTCATGCTTCAATGAGACAATTATACTGTTACTTAAATATGACTTACAAAGCTTGTCAGTAATGCCTCAAAACCAAGTTGCAGTCATGATTTCAACAGAATATTTGCTACAAGCGACATTAATGGAGCAGTTACCAGTAAACAATGGCTCCATTTGACTGTGCCTTAACGCAAATTATTGGTTGTGAGCAGTTTTTACCCTCGGAGGATCTTGGTAGGAATTCTGCAAGACATTAAGTTTGTTACATTCCTTGCACAGTGAACTCACACACCCTTCTACCAGTTTATCCACCTTCATAGCTCTTGCTTACATTTCTCATTTTCTCCCAGTGATCAACATGAATTTGCCATGCCCTAGAGTGAGCCAACAACTAGGAAAAGGCTGAAATAGGCTGGACTTTCCTTGCTCATTAAGCCACTTGCAGAAATTCAGATACCCGTATCTCTGAGGATGCCAAATAAGCCAAGTCCTGGCAGCTTGCTGCTAAGCACAGAGCCGGTTTTAAATGCAACTGGCCTCTTTGCCGAGATACCATAACAGACCATATGGGCATTTGCAGTCAGCTCAATTCAAAGTGGAATCATAATAAGTAGGAGAAGTTTGTGACACAAATTATATACTTGCTCAGAAGTGAAGCCTGTCTCTCAATTGGTTTCAAAGCTTCTGCTTTCCAAAATAAGTTGGAAGAGAAGGTTAGCAAGGACTCTGGGCACACTGGGCACCAAGGGAGACTAATGCAACAGTTCACTGCAGTTACACCTTTCTGCAGTCACCCGCAAGTAGGTGTAGCACATGATAAACTCTTTAGTTTTCATTCAGCCTAGATGGTTGCAAGGTACTTTGGTCATATTTTATAATTGCAAGTACTTAACTTTGAAAGGTAAATTAATAGGCAACCATTTTCTATGCTATATCTGAATCTGGAGAAAATAAAGCCAGTTTAGTAGGCCTTGAGATTGTTTTTATGTACTTCAACTGCAAAATACTAGTCAATTAAAAGGTAGAGGAGGAGGAATTGTCTCATACAAATACAAAGTAATACCCAAAGAATAAAAGCCTGGCAAATCCAAAAGACTATAGGGACATGCTGCTGCCACCTAATTCTTAGTAATATGAAAATAAATTCCTTTGCTATGTCTGTTATGCCTTCAAGATCATCACACAGATGATATTGTTATGAGAAACCCCAGAAGAGAATGCACCCAAGGACATATTTTCACTGTTGTTGCTGGAAAATACAGACAAAAGAGCAGGTTACTGGGGACATCATGAGAGAATATGGACAAAAGAGCAAAGACCAGTTGGAGATGAAGATAAGGACCACTGTATCTTCAAGGAACTGTCTGAAACCAGGTAGCAGGACCAAAACAGGGCCTCCGAGCCAAAGTGGGGCCATGTATGGAAATGAGTTCCAGGATGGCATCAAGTGGACACAGAAAAACAACTACCAGGGTTCTCAAAAGACCCTCCAGAGACCCCAGGGGGACAGAGGGCACATGAGGGCAGAGGATATTGTATTTAGTTCCAGGAAATAGAATGAATAGGTATGATCAGTCCTAGAGTTTGATGCATACGTAGATAACAGAGAAATAAAAGCTTTAGCAAACACACCTTAGGGCATGCACAATAGGAGGACCTATCCCCCGTGCACCCAGCACTACAATAAAGCGAATGCTGCTTCTTAATACTTCATTGCTGTTAAGAGGTTCATTCCCGGTTTTCAGTGACAATACTGTAGCCCGTGCAGCCCACTGACACTGATGTGCGTTTGAGTAGACTTGTGGAAATCTATCACATTTTTATCTAATTTAAGCCCAAAAGGCAAAAATCTTGATCTCATACAGCCAATCTGTCCAAGAGGAAAAAAAAATAATCCCATCTCCTTCAACAGGAGTTATTATGAAGTTAAGGTGTGGAAAGCTATTCAATATGCAGGATAATTCTGTTCCCTGGATGTCTGAGTACCTGGAGAACTCTATCCCCCCCATCCCAGTTACATCCTGTGCATCCTTTTAGGGGTTGTACACCAGACGTGAGCTTTGAAATGCTACCACCTTCACATTTGAATTTTGCATTAGTCTTATTCCAAGGACACCAGCAAAAGCTCTTCATAAGTTCAAGAAGAAAAAGTGTTATTTAAGCGTTGCCTTCCTAGCTCTACAGGATCTCTAGCAACACTCCAGCTACCTTGACCCCACTTACATTTCCACTCAAGGGAAATAAGGCCAGAATACAACCCCAGAAGCAAAGATCAAGCATGATCCAGCCTACCTCGGCAAGAGGAACTACAGCAGGAAAGTGACTCACACCTTGCAGGATTCAAACCCCAAAACAGCCCATTAAGAACAGATAAGCCAAGACAGTCCAAGGTCAACAACCTAACAGGGTTTGCTGAAGAGGGAAAGGTGACTGTCAAAAGCAGGTCAAGAGCCCATCCTGAAGGCTTTTCGCCAGTAAATGGGGCTTACTCCATCGGTCAGGGTGCAGGGAAGCAGGCCCCTCCGTGGGGCGCTGGGAGAGAAGCAGCATTTTAAACTCTGCGAGTCAACTCACAGGGAGCAAATAAACCAGCAAATGAGCTTTGCAGAGCATCCCTCCTGCCAATTAGCTTGACATGACAGTGTGTGGCCTCTATAGAGCTGCATTACACACAGAGTAAGGCGGAATTTGAAGAAATATGGATTGCAATCGATCAAGGGTGAAAATACACCCAAAATAAGGGGCTGTATTTCAGGTATGCTAAAATGGATTGCCTCCTACAGGGTGCATATGAGGCAGTCATTTGCCCCTACAGGGACCCTCCTGGACAGCATCCAAGTGCAGCTTCTCTCCCTCCCTAAGCCAGAGCCCTTCACACCAGCACTAAATTAGCGCATTTCTGACCTCCTTTCTGTCCCAGGAAATGGTCATCCTGCCCAGGCCTGGACTGAGTGAGGCCAATGGGGCTCCTGCCCAGCCTCTGTGCTCCAGGATGAGCAGAAACACGGGGCGCAGGAAGAGCAGGGATCTCCAAAGCCCACCAAGGAGCTCTGGGAAGGGAAAATGGGAGCTCAAAGCTTGCACAGAGAGAGCAAATGCCTCCAGGGTACAGGAATGAGAAGATGGCATTAGTGAACCTGCCCAAAGCAGCTTGTGTGCATAAAGTGAAATTCATATTTGCAGCCTTCAGCTGCTGGAAGCAAGAGAAGTTTCTGTACTTTTCTGTACCTTTGAGCCGTTACTTTCCTCTTCCAATCCCCTAGAAGTTGCCATTTTAAGATGCAAAAAAAGACTACAAAAATCTGTCATTGAACACTTTGGGACTAGACATGGAACCTGAGATGCAACAGGAAAATAGTTCACCCCACAGGAAAGTTTGTTCCTCACTCTACTGAGATAAGCACACAGGAGTTGCTGAGTGTCCTCAATATCTTGCTGTGCTACCAAGGAGAAGAATTAAACCCATTTTCCATTCCAAACATCACATACATAGCGTACTCAAGGAAAATAGCGTTTCCCAATTCCACATAGCCCCTCTGAGAAGCCATTAGGAATGAGGAAAAAGAAAGGAAGTCTGGAGGCTTCAAGGGGTAACACAAATCTGCCCATGACTTCCCAGATTTAAACAGAGATTAAGAAAACAGACCCTGGAGCACAGGTCCCCTGGCCACCGCAGAGCTCCCCTGCTTGACCTGGGTGATGCCAGGACTTCTAGAGACTTCCCCAGGATCAGGCCTTTTTTTGACTTGTTAGTGGGTGCAGAGACAGCACCCCCAGCTCTAGCTATTAGAGGGTACCTTAAATCACCTGCCAATGACTAATGACTTATCTGGGATAATGAGTTTAGGGTCAGACTGGGTTCAGCAATCCCCACACGCTTACCTCAAAGCAGCACTTTGCGATACTTTTTCAGACACGAGTCTGAAGCACATGCTAACTTTGGGGGCATTTTTTCTTTTTTCTTTTCTTTCTTTTCAAAATTTCTTAAATTAAATGGCACTTTTGTTGTAAAAGACTAAAGTAAAATTTGCTGACTTTATGCTAAACTCCTCTTCCCTCCCAAATTAAAGTGACCTTTGATGCAAACTAAAATGTGCAGGTGTCAAAGTGTATCAGTATCGCATACCAAAGATGTGCACAGCTGAGTTCTTTTGGCACTTTCTCCTCACAATTTATTAAACATTGTGTCAGAGTAGATTCCTGTAAGCAAGGATCAGGTTTTATTAGTGGAGCATCATTTGGTTTTAATGAATAAGGATGGTTTAGGAAAACAGTTAAGTCTAACAGGGTTTGCTTAACTCCTGTGTTTCATGCCTTCTGCACACAACTTTTTTGACATCTCATAGCAGAGCAGCAGACAACATTCTTGCGTCCATCTCTTCAACACACACTTGATGTAGTGTTAGGGCCCAGGTGCTTTAACAGGACTTTAGGAAGTGCTCAAAGTTATGCAGATAGTCAAGTTTTTTGAAAGAGTCTAATTGAGTTGACTCAAGACAGCAACCACTTGCAACGTTGTAAGTGCTGGCTAGCAAGGGAAGAGGGAACAGAACAAAGTGCCTCTGGTCCTAAAACTTGGGTTTTGAGATCTCGAAATAGGCTAGTTAGGACTGTCCATGGGGAATGCAGCCAACCTCTCCCAACACCCATGCCCTGGCAAGGGGACCCAAGAGGGGACACACACCATGGAGCTCCCCTCTCCTGCAGCCACCCGTGGGCGCCGCACTCCGGCGCAAGCTCCAAGTCCTGACTATGTCCTGTCATCAGGAAGACAGAGAAAGTAGTGCACTAAGCTTACATAACCCTACTCTGAAAAGTAGCGTTTAATGACACCATCATAGAGGCTTCGCCAAGTTCTGCTCTGATGTGACAGTAATGAACTGCAAAACGCTTGTGTTAATTGCCATTAGCATAGAAATTAGCAAAACATTGCTGGAGATGCCCATTCCCGAGAGCAGCATGAGCTCTGTATAACTGCATCTATTTGCTCTCCCATAGAGGAAGAACTTTTGGTTAGTCTCCGTTTGACAAGAAATCAGTCAGACATTTCTGAGCACCTCCCACCTACTCACCCGAGGGGGCACAGAGCTGGCAACCTGCTGCCCAGCCAGAAGCCAAAACACACAGAAGGAAAATATCAATATTTTTTCTCCTCTATAGCACTTATTTTTAATATCCTTTAAAACTTTGTTTCTGAGATTAGATTGTTATTAAATCAATTGACAAGATGCTAAACAGATTCAAATACAAATGGAATGAACCAGAACCTACTGAATGAGGAAAGTTTGATTTCTTAAACAAAAACACTATAATGAATCTGTTCAAGAAAGATTCAGGATGTAGCACAACATAAACTACAAATGCAACTTGTCTGTAATTTAGCACTTTCTCCCTTATGGACAAAAGGGAAGGGAAAAACAAAACAAAACAAAAAAATGCAAGCAAAGAAAACACAGATATTCCTATCATTGAAACAAAATGCCTATTTGAAAAAAAAAAAAAAGATTTTATCAAATCAGTTCACTATCTACAGCTGTACTTCCCTTTCCAGTCCTTCCTCTTCTACAAGACATTACCTCTTTACTAGAAGTAATATATACCTGACCCAGCACAGGAAGCTGATCCTGTGTGATTCTGCAACACAGCAACGTGGAGGGTGTTCTGGTTATATCCATCCTCATACTTCCCGAAAACCTCCCTGAAAGGAAGCCTGGAGACCAGGTTTCTACCAGCCCCCAGTGCCTTCTGTACCCCGCAGTGTGAGCACCCCAGTTGCTTTGGAGAGGCACCACCAGCACTTGGTCTCACCCAAAAAACAAGGCCACATCCACCCTTGACCCGAGTCAGGCTGGTGCCCCAAGTGCCCCACTCATCTAGTCTAAAATCACAGAAAACTCACTCTAAGGACACAAACTAGACTACAGGTGCTGCTGGAATTCAGACAGGTCCATGAACCAAGCAGGAGGGAATGCCAGAGGACCATTGGCATTGCAGTCTGCTCATTATGGGCTACACAGACCATGACCTTGTGGGCATGAACCTCTGGGGTTTAGAGAAAAACACCAAGGAAGACTTTGCTCATGCCTTCTCCCCACCTCCCTGCCTTCCCAGGAAAACTTGAAATATAGGATCTGCAGGCAAATAGGATCATACTGTGCCAGACCTCCTTAAAAGCCTACATGACCTTAGTAGGAAAACTTACCATACTCCTCCGAACTTGACAATACGATAAAGTCTACTATAACTTTGCAAGAAAAGTGCTATTGGCATTCCCTAAGTATATTGAGTCTGGCTTAAATCCAGAGGGGCTAAGATCTTTTAAGGATATAGATCTTCAGTCTTCCCCAAAATAGCAGTGTTGAAATCAACACACACAATCAATGATTTTGAGGAGGGAGGATAGGGAGGAATTGCAAATTTACATATTTTTCCATTAAAAAAGCTTGTTACTGACACAGAGCTGGTATCTCCGTATACACAGTTCAAAATCCTTTATGTGCATTGACAAGTATCATGCGAGACCTTCAAAATCATATGCAGCATTTGCACACTGATTCTTGCTCATTTGTGGAGGTCGGCAGCAAACTGAACAACACTTTTCTTCTCTCAAAAAGATCCCAAAGATATTAAAGTACAATCTCCCCTCTCATCTGCCCATAAGACAAAAGCTGAAAGGGACACTGCAACTCAAACCTGATAATCTGTTTCCCAAGTGTGTAGAACAGAAGCTAAACTGTAAATATAACATTTATAACATAAGAAACTTCTTCACTAATTCCATATTTTCGGTTTCTTAGTCCATAGGGTACCACCCAAAGAGCTCAAAACTATTCCATTACTGCTGTAAACTACACAGTTCCAACAACATACCAGTAAAATTTCTTTGCAATTGTTTCCTTTTCCAAAATATAGAGTCTAATAGTCTATGCCACTCTGCTTCTCACATATATATTTCTAGATACACATATGTACACAAACACACATCACCTCTAAAACTGACCATTACTACAACAACTCAATGCACACAGGTTAATCTTGATAGCAAAGCTGGATGTAATGGGAAGACTTCTTTGGAGTTTATTACAACAGTGAGAAGTGAAATTTTAGTGTGAGGTTTATTGAAGGCAGATGCTAAGCAGGTATAAATCAGTACTACACTGATTTCAGTTGAGTGATAGCAGTTTAAACAGCTAGAAAATCCATTCCATAAAGACAGAATGTGAGAAACAGTAAATTTGCTCATTCAAGTTGCCTGTCTACACAAGGGCACTCATTTCATACTTTATTTCGTTCCCAAGCTTTGGTCCATTTGATTCATTAGTGTCACAAATTCCTCCAACCCTGCTTCAAGCACAGTATAATACAGAATGAATCATTAAACTGAATAACCTAGAAGTACATTTGAAGTACAACTTTCTTCTTTCACCATGCTCTATTACTGCTCTTTCTTTGATGCATCATAATTTGATCACTTTACAAGTACTTTAAATAATAGCTTCACTTCAAAGATTTTTCTCCCTTTTATCTTATTTAAAACTTATCACACTGATTGTGATGTGTCATAATTCAGCATGGTTAACACCATGTGTTTAAATGTGATGTTTAAATATCACTTCCTTACAAAATTTACCTGTTAAGTGTTGCCTTTGCACCTACTTTAACCACTTTTTTCCCTAAACCAGCAGCCTCTTTCCAGCGTGCTCTAAAAAATAAGACACAACAGTATGTCACATGCGTGTGCTACCCCATGGGCAATATGAAAAATCTGAAGTGTGATAAAAACAAAGAACCCAAGTGTTTCTTTTTTTTGGTTTACTCTCACTCTCTCTTGCTGAGAGTGTGTGTAGTTTGTTCTCTTACTTTTGCTGACCACTATTCCCTTATTGAAGGATGTTACTCTTGGACAGCCAAGCCTTGTTGGGAGGCTACAAACCTGGACTCTGGCCAAGCAACAGGGGAAGATCAATGAAGAGAAGGAAAAGCAGTTCTCCCTTTGCGTCTTTAGTCCTACCTAATAAAGGAACCAGGTTTCTCATTTTAAAGGATGAGAATTGGAGGTTAAAACTGAAAAGTTGCCTTAAGTTTTTCTTCTGCTGGTTCCTGATTTTTAAGTTTAAGTAAAAAAAATTCTCTGTAGAAGAAAAAGAAAAAAGCAAAGAGCAAGTGAAAGAGAAAGAACATATCTAATGTACAGCAAACTAAGGACCCATGAACACAAACATCATAAGACAACAGTTTTTTTTTTTTTTGCAGTACCTTTTCAAAATAAAACTTTATGACAGGAGAACAGTAAAGAAATGAAGTTTGCATGCACAGAGTGGATGGTCTGGCTTTATGGCACAAATGCCTATAAAGCTCAGCTCAGAGCCTGATGCTGCCTGTGCTATTAAATTGCAGTTCTGGGTTGGCAGCTTTACAGCTTCTTTAGATTCTCCCTAACTTGTGAGGCCTTTTTTTTTTTTTCTCCTCCCTTTTTCTTTTTTAAACCCTACTTCAGGGTTTATTCTAAAAATAAATAAATAAATAAATCTCTATCTATAAAAATCTCCCTTCTGCAAGTCATACTGCTCTTTATTTGTAAAAGAAAATGTATTTTAAAAAAAAGAAAGAATCATTTGAGCCACTATTTCACAAAACTGTATTTGGAAGTATTATTAATACACTTCGCTCTTCAGTGCTTAGCCTCCCCCTACACACACACGCTCATGTAGTTGACTTATTTGTCAGTAAAAACTGCTTTGTAGGACAACTGATCACTTTAAGTCTCTTTAAAGAAAAATAAATAAATAAACACCACACAGACAAAATACCACCCTGCTTGCTTGGCAATGAAGATGTTTATTTCCATTAACACCCTGAATAGACCTACTTGTGCTGACCTGGCCACATGTCAACATTTCTTAGTACATGGAGAAGATGATCCCTCTAAGTCACAACTACATTAGCACCAAAATAGAAAGCCCTTTCCCGGCATGCTCACAAAATCCTCCAACTCCACACGCTTGCAGCACAGTTATTAAAAATACCTGACTCCACTTGCTTCCCTCTGCATTTCTTTCCATCTTCAATTCAAGACAAACTAAGCGGAAGAGGAAATGGGAGGAGAAAGGGTGAGACTAGGAGAGGAACAGTCCGCAGAGGGCAACATCTGGAATTGGAGACTAATGCTTCATTTTGTGGGATACTGCTATACAGTCCTGAGTAAGAACATTCACATGTGCTCTATGACTTCCACACCTCCAGCAACCTTCAGAAGGATTCAGGTTATTTATAGAATAAAACTATTAGATTGTTGAGCTCCTGATCTATGAGGATCTACAACAGTAGAAGCGTAGCTGTTCTTTCAGCATGAAGAGAGAGTATTTCAGCTAAGAAAGCTTTCTCCCTTTCCATNAGGATTCAGGTTATTTATAGAATAAAACTATTAGATTGTTGAGCTCCTGATCTATGAGGATCTACAGTAGAAGCATAGCTGTTCTTATAGCATGAAGAGAAAGTATTTCAACTAAGAAAGCTTTCTTCCTTTCCATTTATAAATATGTTCATTCCCGTGTTGAATGTAAAAAATTCCCTAGTTCACACCGGTGCGTGCCTGTTGAACACAAGCAATAACTGGATTCACTTTGCACAGGTCTCTGGATAAGGTGAGGAGAGAGGCAGGGACACTGAGAGGAGCTCCCACATCATTCCAGAGCCACGGGATCTGGAGGATTCAGCTCCACTCACTGAAATGCCTAGTTCAGAAGTGCTCTGGTCCTAGTGTAGAAGTGCTTCACTCCCAGGAAAATACCACGTAAGGTTGGTGTAATATAGATCAGCCTAGGCCAGGGTTATGTTTTAGTTCTAGGTGTCACGTAATGCTCCTCTTATTTATCACACCCTTTCAGATTCAGAGGGAAGGGCACGGTATGGAGCATTTGACTGATTCCTTAATTTCATCTTGTTTAATTTCCCAACTCAAGGAACTGAGAAACATATCGTATCTACAACGCTTTACCAATGGGGAGAACTGCTACAGAATTATATGAAGTCTTATTCCTTTAAAGAGACTCCAATTTATCCTATTCCTTTCAGCTAAGAATGTCTCCATTCTGTTACTAAAATGGCTCCATTGCGTCATTTATCAACTCTGCAGTGCGTGAATCATTTATCACAGATTTCTATGTGGTCTGAATTTCTGTTAGACACTGCACCTTGTACCCTACTTTTTCTATGCTGCTTAGAACTACTTGTGCTATTTGAAGTTGTATCTTCCTCTTGTCACACTCGCATTCTTTCAGAAGTCCCTTTGAACAGCTTTCCAGAAGGAACCCTGCAGGTGCCAGCCTGGCTTGTTATGAATATCTCAAATATTGGCAGTCTTGCCCCATATTTTACATTCTATTGATGTTTCTGCTAAACCAACAATGGATAAATTGATACATAATTCATCAGACCTAGAGGCAAGCAGGCGACAGCAGCTTGTACTTAAGGTTCAAGAAAAGTCAACTAAATATGCACTTTTCATGACAAGTCTAATACTTTATTGGAAAGACAACTGATTTAAGCTACAGACCTAGGTCCTACAGTGGGTGCTGTGGTTTCCAGGTGACAGTAGCTCTGCCCCCTTACCTAGGGTCAGATAACTAGTTTGCCCTAGAAGCACTATGGGATTGGCAGGATGTTTCCATGATTTATCTTCCAATTCCCACATCCATCCATGGCAAATGCAAGTTCTCCCTCTTGCACTGTACTTTTACTGAGGTCTGTGGCTGGGAAGTAGCTGAATCCCATTTCTGTGTCTGACTCATGTTGATGAAGTATCTGCAAAATTTCATGCAGGAAATGAGTGCTCTGGACAAATGACTTAAAAATAAGCAGAAATACCTGGTCCCTTCAGCCCAAAGCAACCTTCTGTTCAGAACTTCCATGATCCATCAAAATCTAAAATATTAAAGCTCCTCATGCCAGTGACTACCTCATATTCAGCTGGTCATTAATATTTATTTCTTCATCATCTCATTTGCTGCATGTAGACCTCTTGCAGGCAGAATAAGCTTGAGATGTTACTGGGTAAGGTGTTACAACATGCACAGGATTCCACTGAAATTTTCATTTGAATTGGCAGCCAGATTGAGATTCAAAACCATCAGGACAAGTGCTTATAACTGGAGGGAGTCATGACATTATTGCTTGATGTCATAAAACTTTCAGGCTTGCCTGCTTAGAGAAGATAACCCCAGGAAGTGATGAATGAATAAGTTCTTTTAAAAATCCAACTGAAACAAAACAGGAATGTATCCTTAATTACATGATTATTCATTCCTGGTTTTATTCTTCATGGATTCAATGATCACAGCATGCACAAGTGCTAAGGAAAAACTGCAGCTTCTTTTTGGTGGAGGTTCAATTACCCAACTGTCTCAGCATGGTGATGCATGCGCACGCAGTAATGTTGGTGTGGAGCTTAACATCCTACATCTTGTTGGTAATATGACTGCCATCAAAGGAGGAGATGAGGGTGGGGAGGACGTAGAGGAATTGCTGTGGAGATGATGCATTTCTAGTTGCAATGAGCATTGGCATGCCATTATCAGAGTGTCTGGGAGCGAATTCCAGGGTTTAACATTCATCAAGCTGCCTAACTGCACTGAGCCTGTATTTGTGTAATGTCTCATAGGATAGGGACATAAATCTGAGTTATCTACCTAACAAGGAGAGTGAATTATGCTATGCAAGAGAGGCCATAAACATTGCTGCCCTGGAAAGTATATCTAAGAATAGAGCCCTGAAGTACAACTCTTTGTAATAAAGTAACACTGCTTTTATTATAGCTTTAACTTTCAACAGAAGGGGGAGAAATTTAGTATTATCCCTCTAGACTGCCTCTTTAGGCTACATGCTTATGTGACCTGCTGCAACTATCAGAACAGGGATAAAAACAGCCAGTTTTGTCATGATGCAGAGAACAGCAGGTTCATTTAAGTGTCTGTTAGCTTAACCAGCATCCGACAGGAATGTGTGATTCCTTGAGGAGAAGGCAAGCTCCAGCAGACTGTGCCTGCTCTTGAGACTGAGCCACATGCTTGTGTAGAGTTAGCTTTGATTAACAGCTCTGGCCTAAGTTTGTTGCATGGGAAGCCAAAAAAGTATCCCGTCTACTAGAGCTGAGTGGTTTTGGTTGTTAATCAGTAATTTTGGTAATTCTAAAATTGTCATTGATCAGTAATTTCAGTAATTCTGCTTCATGCTTATGCAGGAAAACCATCTGGAAGCTAATGGCATTTCACCAGAATAAAATGGGTCTGACAGAGCAGGGAATGAAGACTATTATTGCTAGATCTTTCCCATTGAGTTGCCACTGTTGTGAGTAAAATTCATCTCTATTAAATATAGAATACCTTGATTCTACCTTTGTAGAGAAGCATCACATTTTCGGTAATAAAATTGAGGCAATCTTTCCCTTTTAAAGAACATCTTGCTTTGGAAAGACTGCTTTCAATAGAACGAAGTCAGCTTTCAAGCAGTCAGTGGGATATTTCAAGTCATTCTGCCTTCAGCAATCTCTAGGTTTTTGTTTAAATACTCAAAGTAGGCTAGAATAAGCCATGATATGAAACAGCACTAGACTGCAAGTTATGCTACAAAAATTTTAACCAAGCATTTGCTCAAGTCAGCTATACATCCAGAGCACCAGTGTTTTTTACTTTATTTATAGTTTAGAGTACATTACATTGTGTCTGAATTTGATGCAATGGAAGTGAAAGGGTTTGAAAGGAAAGGGACGCAGTCATATACTGCAATGTAGCTACTGACTGGTGATATAAGAGGATCCATGAGTTTTTCCTCTCTGAAAATGAACCTTACCAAGTAGCTCGAGCTCTCTGATCCCTGCTCTGTCACCCAGACTGTCTACAGGAACATTATTTGTCTACCAAGAGTGTTAAAACCCGGCGCAATTAACCTGTGAGTTTCTGGGGTGCCATCAATTTTGGAGCATTTTGAGTTGGGTGCTGGTGGTGTCTCAATATTAATCTTGTTCAGCTTAAGAGGCGCTTGCCTCTTTCAAGTAACTTTGGACCTAATCTTGCCACCCTGGACAGGCATTAAGCTCTGCACTGGGCTTGTGCCACAGCCCTCCCCGAGAAGGGTAGTACCCGTCAATGATGCTTACATGCAGGAGGAGGAACCACGCTGGCAATTTCCATTCAATAGCCATGGCCCTTTGGGCTGCCCATGTTGCGAGCAGGACTTCTTGTTCACAGCACACTGCACCACCCCTATATGCTGCAAATCTCTCCACTTGCCAAAGGACAGAGCCTTAGATTGGCTCAGGGAAGAAAAACATCACTTGGAGCCTCTCTTCTTGTTTCTCATGCGACAGGAATCCTGGCATGGCCCCCTGCCCAGATGGAGCAGCAGACGTGCCCCTTCCTGCTCTCCTGCGCCTGCTTTGGTGGCCAAGACCTCCCTCTGCCAGGGGCACAGCAGATGTTGGGCCAGCTGTGCTTAACCCCCATGAGTCCCAGTGTTGGGCCATGAGATCCTGACTCCATAGGACTTTGGAGCCCTAAATATGAGCAAGTTCTGAACCACAGACAACCTTTCCCCACAAAATAACTTATTCAAGACACACGCAAACAAGTTGCTTTCAGACAGAACAGATTATTAAACTTTATTCTATGACTTAGAGAAGTGACATATAGCAGCTTTAGCTTATCTGCTAGCTGAAGCTACCTATTAACAGCAATTTTTTCTCCCACAGTTTATATCTTTATGTCTAATAAGACACTTATCACATCACTACACCCTGTTAAAGAAATCAACAAACATAAATCAGAGAAGAAATTTGTATACATATATATATGGAAGAAGTGCTAAAGTCAAGTTTCTTAATGGTCCTGCATTTTTCTAATGAGCCCAAACTCTATTTAACATTACAAACGCTATTACTGCCTTGCAATGCATCCTTGCTTGGGATCCAATGCTTCCACAGACAACATAGAGTCATTTTTTAGCATTGGACTGTTCTAGAATAAAAGCAATGCAGATGCTGTGCTATTAATCATCATAGCAGTAGAAGAGGTGTTTAACATTACATTATCCATGTCACCACCCAAAAAGAAGTTAACCCAGTTTTTGCAAGAGAACTGATGCATTTCGCACTTCATTTTGCTGCTATATTATACCAATATACTGCTTGTATACAGAAATACTTATTATCCACAATCTTGCATCTCCTTGTACACACCCTACTTTGCCTATAATTGCAGTGACTAACTTGCAGGCAAATAGCTCCTCATTAGTCATTATAAAATGGGAAGTGTAACAAGAAAACATATTTGTAATTTAGACAGACTTACCCCACTGATGAGAACCAAGAAATTAGTGGCTTTCTGTGATACCCAGCCAGTGTTGTGGCCATGGATCTGCTGTATAGAACGTGGTCCTGAACAGNTATTTGTAATTTAGACAGACTTACCCCACTGATGAGAACCAAGAAATTAGTGGCTTTCTGTGATACAGTGCTCTGGCCATGGATCTGCTGTATAAAACGTGGCCCTGAACAGAGTCAAGGTGTTGGTGGCATCAGAAATACCTTGCAGGTGGCATACATTAATAGGAACATGCACAGAACAGAAGCTAAGGAGCTAGAAAGAGATAGTAAAGGTATTGAAATGACCTTTCTAATGGAAGAGACCCAACAGATACCTTAAACCTAGTAGTTCCTACTTATTTCATATGCAATAAAACCTAGAGCATCTCTCACATCACACCTTCCAATACTAGGATTGAATCATTCTTCATCAACATAAACATATTTACACACGATCACAGGTTAAACAAAGTGTTACCTATTCAAAATTAAATTCAAACTGCTGAAAAAACAATCCTACTATTTTTATATAAGAAAGCCCCAAACTTATCTGGAAGCAAAGGCAAATGTAAAAGACAAGTCAAGCCCCACAATCCAAATTGCTCTTCCCAAGAGCAACAAAACAAGTTACATAACAAAGCCAGAAAAAAGCAATTCATTAAGTTACCTCAGAGCAGAAAGCTTCTCATCAACAGCAACACCAGTCAGACATCCTTCTCTTAAGGAGAGAGAGGAGAGAAAAAAAAAAAAAATCAGAGAAAGAGCAGAAGTACTATGACTTTTTCTTCTAACTTCACTTAGAACATCAAGAAGAGACAAACGTGAAGCCCCTTTTTATTTTGTCCTCCAGCCCCTGAAGAGATCATTGGTTTCACCTGGAGCGGCTCCTGAGCGGACATTTTGGAGAATGTTTAAATGTGAATGTTTGAATGTCTGTTCCTGAGGGCCCTTTCTTGAATTTCCCATCCCCTGGTTCTGAGTAGTTCCTGAGTATCAGGACTGTATTTCTCCACACTTCCTTGTCCCAGCCTTCCTTTTACCATCGTGTATCACCCCAGCCCTTCCCCTTGTCTTTGAAAATAAAAGCGTCAAGAAATCATGTATCCTATAGAAGGTAGAGGATGTGCATATAGAGTGTGCATGATATATATGGTTTTCTATAGTATATGTATACAAAATGTATCCTAATATATATATGTTATAAAAATATAGATAAAATATGGTACTTTACCCACAGGTGAAGAACACTCAGGTGAAGAGCTCCAGGTGTTGAGCTGGGTCAGCACCACAGGGCCTAGGATGACCTGTGTCACCCGGCCTGCGTACAGCCTCCAGGCTCTGCTTCCAGCAGCAACAGCCTTTGTAAGATGGACAGAGTGAGAATCCTGCCCACTCTCCGAGCCAGAGAGCAGCTCTGGGAGCGGAGGAATTGTCCTCAGAGCCTTGTTTTCCTTCAATGTGCTCAGTGACTGCTGGAGGTCGAGATTTTGGGTGTTTATTATGTGGGATTCACAAAATTACTGCTCATTTCTGTTAATAACAGCATATTTATTCCTAGTTTCACTCCAACAGAGCCGTTACATGTATTATTCCTCATTTGTGCTGCCATTTTAAGTTCTGCTACTAGACAAAAAAAAACCCACAGAGAAATAATGAAAAAATTGCACTTTACCCATGCTTGTGGCTGAAAGCAAAATAGTCTTTTGTAAAAAGGAACCATGGAGAGAAAATAAACAGCAAAACGTGCAAGGGGTGTTGGATTAAGAGAAAACAGCTGCCCCAGGAGCTCCGTTTGCTCGTGATCCCTGGGTATTACACAGGTATTGCCAAAGATAACGTCGGCACAGCGGGAGGAGGGCACCAACACAAATGTCATCGCAGATGAACCCCTGCGTGTGTTCCTGGACCACCAGGAGGACCAGGAGGTGACACCTGCTCATTCAGCACCCAAAATTAATAACTGTGGGGATAACAGTGCGGGCAAAGACCCTCCTAGCGCAGCCGCCGCGGGAGCGAGAGGAAGAGCTGCCGTTCCCGGAGTGAGTAGCCCTCTCGCAGCGCTGCTCTGCGCCCGAACGCTCGGGACACACAGAGGAGGTTAAACAAGGTTCACTGCAAAGCAAAACGCTAGTTAAAACATTGGGCGGCTTGAGCACGAGAAAGAAACAAACAAAAAACAGCCCCTAAACAGATGGAAGTCAGATTTTGCCCCCGGAAAGGTAGATGTTATTCCTGACAGTCCAAACCAAAGATTTGCTGTGGTTTGTTTCAAGACAGGGGGAAAAAAATGTATATTTGGGATGCAATATCAGAATGCTTTCAGCATTATTTTGAGAGACATTTATAGACTGTGATAGGTTTCCAGAAACATAAAGTATTTTAGTAACATGTCTTTATATCTGTCATAAATAATCTTTCACTGTTGCTATAAAACTCCTGGCTAAGGAACAGTGTTAAGTCTTCCTATCATAATTTTCATTTTTTTGAATGATAACATGTAAAAGATACACTTCACGAAGTTAGTTATATCAGTTACCAGATCATACAATAATGCAGATGAGTAAAGAAACTCACGATAAACACGGCTTACTCTCATAGAAATTAGGATATCTTATATCTAAGCCAATAATTTAATATTGTACAGCTGTTACATGAACAACTACTGATCACTGTTAGACATTACTATCAGAAGTTGTTGGGCTTTAACATGAGCAAGATACAAATGCAGTATAAGTGGAATTTAGCAATATATTCTCTATTTTTTTTGATCTTCATGTGTCATTTAATGTCATTTAATGTTTGAGATCATCTGTATATATACGAGCACACTGAACATTGCAGTGTGAATAGCCTAAAACTATTGATTTTCTCAAAGAGGTCCATTTTAAACTGCAGGAAAACACAGTCAATGTCCAAATTGAGGAAAACACTCAACTGCATGCTTAGTTTTGCCCGTCACAACAATTATTAACTTACAATTGACTTTGATTTAAATGGGACAGAATAGGACATTTAGAGCTAGTCGCATGCTTACCACTGTCCCCATGGGTTTCCTTCCTTTAATCAGTCTGTCTGCATTAGTCCGCACTTCTCCTCATCTCTAATATCCAAGTTAGTGGGAAAAGTCTCCAACTTTTCCCAGCTCTGAGTCGAGGACAAGGAAGGCACAGGGCACTACTGGCAACTCAATGCCAAACCCTTGTGTTTTCACAACCGAGAGCGACACTTTGCAGGCAGATCTAGCCTCCAAGTTGGGCACCAGTTTTAGAGCAGTCAAAGGCCAGGCCTAAGGAGGGGACAGGGGAGTCGGAACAGGCTGTGGAACCCGTCAGGATGAAGCACAGCAGCAGTCAGCAAAGCCACGAGATGCTCCTGCTCATGCAAACCACGGGCCTGAGTGCTCCGTATGGACCTCAGCGGATGCTGCGAGTCACCAAAAATCTCCATAGGGAATGGTCTCCTAAAAACAGCAGGAGGAATAAAGTGTTGTGGTGCGAAAGGAAGCACCTAGCCATGAAGCAGGGCAGAGAGGGATAAGGGCTTCCTGAGCCAGGAGCAGTCACATTTTATCATGCTTAGAAACGTAGAAACTGGGAGGCTGAGAGGGTGCAGAAGGGTGAGAGGAACCCCAGGGTTCTGAGGGATTGGCAGGAAACAGCAGGATCCGGACTATGAGTTTGGTTTAACATCTAACAGGACTTCATATAAAATGTGCATATAGGCTTGTTCTAGGCTGTACCATTCTTTCAATACTGAAACATATATATATACTGAAATATACTGAAACAAATATATAAATTATTCAACAGTAAACCTGGTACTCTTCAGGGTGGCATGACATTTATTTAGTAGCTGTACAATGTTCTCTTTCCTGGTAAAACATGATACAACTTTCTAATCAAGCTAATACAGATTTGCAATGAGTGAGGGACTGTAAAGTGTTTTTCCTTCCTTCCTTCCTTCCTTCCTTCCTTCCTTCCTTCCTTCCTTCCTTCCTTCCTTCCTTCCTTCCTTCCTTCCTTCCTTCCTTCCT